>JARYHS010013631.1:194590338-194617342 GCA_031002005.1 Vandiemenella viatica
GAAGACTGTAAAAAAAGCAGAAAAGAAAGGATTATCTTTGAATTGTGGCTAATCAAAACCTAACTACTATAATGGAGTATATACAGGGATAGGACAAAATAATACGAACACCTGTGAAATAATGGAAAATCTATATTAAAAGGGGGTTGGACCACCCTTTGACTGAAGTACAGATTTAAGGCAATGTGGGATAGATGCATAAAGGTCGTGGACAATATTTAAAGGCCATTCCTCCTGCACCCCCATGCTTCAAAGTCGGCAAGAGGCATTCAGGATTAAACGCTTCTCTGGGCATTCTCCAGACATAAACACGTCCGGTCGTCTGAAAAAGGGTGAATGATGGTTCAACTGACCATATTACCTGTTTCCACTGCTGTGAGGCCAGCCTTTTGTGATCTCTGCACCACTGGCGTCACTTGAAAGCACCTTGCTCTCACCAAGGGTTTACGAATTGCCACTCTGTCATAAATGTTCGCAGCATGAAGTTCCCTTTTGACAGTTTTTGATGAAACGGGGTCCTGGAGACGACTGTTCATTTCGGCTGTTATCTCGGATAACGATTGCTTGTGCTTTTGGGCTACTATGCACTTCAAGACCCCCCCATCAGTAAACTTCGACTTTTGGCCACTGTTGTGCTATGGCAGGGGTCCCCAAAGTGGTCAGTATCGACCCCTGGGGGTCGATAAGAGTTCTCCAGGGGTCGATTAATACCCGAGGGTCGAAAGGGGGTCGATTGATAATAAAGAGGATCAATTAAATGGTCTAGGAAAAAAAAATGGGAATATTCCAACAAAAATCCAAAATAACTGACTACCCCCGTAATAATTTGAGTTTTACCGAAGTCTGCATCACTTTAGGTGTGTGTTAAGGAGAAAACATACTGGAGCGGAGAGCATAGCAACGACGAGAGCGAAGAACAAAGCAGCGGAAACAAATAAACCAATTGGATTGTTGCGGCTTAAAGCGTTGAGGTAATAATGGAGCAAAGCTTAGTGATCAAACTGTTTGATTTTGCCACTTTATTCTTCACTCGCATTGCTGGTTTGTTAGTGGTTATTCCTGTGAGAAACGAATGTAGACCAATTTACGAATTGTGTCTCTTCTAAGGTCTGTCTTTGGGATAAGAAAGAAGTTCAACATCACAATTATTTTATTTTAGCTAAGCTACGTGATGAACTCAACAAGTATTAAAACTTTATTTTTTTATTTACTTCAGGTATTTAAGCATTTTATATTCGGGAGGACGCTGGTTCGAATTCCCGTCTGGGCATCCGGATTTGGGGTTTCCATGGTTTCCCCATATCACTCAAGGGTAATGCTGGGATGCTTCCTCCAAAAAGCCATGGCCGAATTCCTTCCAGTTCCTTGTCCACAATTCCATCCCGCCTCTAATGACCGCGCTGTCGACGAGACGTAAATTCACAGACGGTGGAGGGGGGGGGGGGAGTGAACAATACTGGTTCATTATACACAAATTGCACTGTTAAACTCTAGTATGGTTTCCACTCTATGTATTGTATATATAAATGTAGATTTTGTAATATCGTAATACACCGAAAACAATTAAATTTAGATACTTCTTTTTTATCTTTTTCCTATCTAATTCTATTGAATAGGTTACTTTTAGATGTAACTATCATTCCTTCCAAGTCTCAATATCTATTGTTAGCAAAAGTAGCAACAAAGCACTCTGAGAAAGAACAGGCAGTTCTTTATAGCTCGTGCAGTAATAAGTTTGCGTCTCTTACTGCTGCTGTTTTGTTGTGCTGCGATCGTATCGTGTTGTTCACATTATAAATTTGAGTTTAATACCTACAATGTCGTCTACCAGTGCTAAGAAGAAATGCAGACAATATTCACATGAGTATTTGAAATATGGTTTTGTGGCTCATGAAACTATTCTTATGTGCTTGTTATGTTAAAAAACTTTCAGCAATGATGCTATGAAGCCGGTGAAAATGAAAGACCACTTGGAAAGGATCCATTCTGATAAGAAAAACAAAGATATTGAGTATTTCAAAATGCTAAAAGAGAAATCGAGAGGTCGGCCAAATTTAAGTACATATTTGAAGTCATCTGCTAGCGCTGATAGGGAAGGAGGACTGAGGACATCCTTCAGCATCTCTCTTAACATAGCAAAGAATGGCAAACCGTACAGTATTGGTGAAGAGATTATGATACCAGCTATAAAAGATGTAATTGAAAATGTTATGAAGGAAGACTCTCAACTAGTTTTAAAGTGCATACCATTGAGTGCAAATACTGTGCAGCGAGGTATAGAGGAAATGGCCGATGATGTGGAAAGAACTTTGACCTCTGAGCTCCAGCATTGTAATTTTGCTATTCAACTTGACGAATCAACTTTCGGAAGTTCAAATCTTCTCATGGCTTATGTTAGGTTCCATAGTCCATCCCTGAATGACACTGTTGATGAATTTCTGTTTGCTAAATATCTTCAAACTGATTCAAAAGGTGAGACAATTTTTTATGTTTGCAAGATTATTTGAACAAGCACAACATTCCTTTCGGGAATATTACTGCAGTAGCTACTGACGGTGCACCTGCTATGGTAGGCCGTTATAGAGAAATTTTCGTCTTTCTGAAGGAAAAGGTTCCTAATGTACGTACCGTTCACTGTGTCCTACACAGGCAGCATCTTGTAGCAAAAAAAATTGAGTGGCGAGCTGCATGATACTTTAAAAGTGTGCATTAGGTCAATTAATAAAATTAAAGCTCATCCTCTAAATTCTCGACTGTTTCCGAAGTTATGTGAAGAAAATGATGAACCTTTCAATCAATTACTTTTGTACACAGAGGTAAGGTGGTTGTCAAGAGGAGATAGTTTGCAGAGGCTTGTTGACTTGTACGACTCGTCTGCAGAATTTCTTAAGAATGTGGATCCATTACTATTTGACGAGTTAAAACAGTGCAAGAACCATCTGTTCTATTTGGCAGATCTTTATTTGAAATTTAACGAAGTACAGAAGCGTTCCCAAGGAAAAAATGTTACAATTGTTCAAGCTCGAACAATTATAATGGCCATTCAACTAAAAATGGACCTGTTAAAATCTTCACTGGCACGTAAAGATTTTAAATATTTTTCAAACTTTCGACTACTAAAAGAAAATGAAGAGATACCCAACCGTGATCTCGAGAAATTAAGAGAAGACTTCATAGCACGTTTCAGAGACTTGGAGAACATGCATGTTCCTGAATGGTTTGCTTCTCCATTTGATGTTAAAATTGATAATGAAGGTAATGAGCCTGGCTTAGAAGATGAACTGATTGAAATATGCGTAGATCTGGAAGCTAAAGCGTTGTTTAAAAACAAAAACCTCAGCGAATTTTGGAGCAATAACAATATTGCTACAAAATACCCCAAGCTCAGAGCAGAAGCCGAACCTTTCTTACTTGCATTCCCAACTTCATACATGGTCGAAGCTGGCTTTAGCCACGCGAACGCTGTTTTGACAAACCAGAGAAACAGACTGAACTTGGAAAACCGTGGTGATTTGTGACTAAAACTTGCCAATTTTCAACCGAACATCAGTGATCTTGCTGCTGCCCTTCAGACTCATCCATCTCACTAATATCAGCTACTTTAATAAAAAGGTATGTTAACATATTTTTAATGTATTCAATAGTAGTCGTAAAATGGCAGATGTTTTTTCATCGAATATAATTTATTCAATTTTTCAATTATTATTTTGTGTTTTACATTTTATGACACTTACGACTATAGGTTAGTTTCCATCTATCTATAATTTTCTTATTATTTTTTACGATTATAATTACAGTGTAAAATATCTCCTTTTTCTGTTAGTGTTTTTGGGTGGATTTTTTAAGGTGTGGGTTGTTATGCAAGTCTCCTTATAGCTTAGCATCATAAATGCTAAAAATGATTTAAAATTTTCATCAGTGCGGATCCAGGAATTTTTCGAGCCGGGGCAAAAACTGTAGGAATGCCACCCCTTGCAACATTATTTGCAGCTCCCATTTTTGCAGTATGACCCCAAGTGTCCCTGCCTCGATTGTCGGCCAAACACATTGTTGTCGCCGCCCCCATTGTTGGTCAAATTCATTGTTGTCGCTGCCTGGCGCCCAGTGTACTAGTAGAGCTAAAAAAAGGTTTCCGCGACTTAAATCGCCGCCCTTCAAGTTGTCATCCCGGTGTACAACCCCTCCCCCTCCCCACATCTGGCACTGGTTTTTATTAATTATTAAACGTTTAATCTGGGGGTCGATGAGAAGACAAATGTTCTATGAGGGGGTCGACGTGATAAAAAGTTTGGGGATTCCTGTGCTATGGAGACTACGTCTTACCCTCCTTCGTGTACGCTGTCATAATGGCTGATACCGTACTCCTTGCAAACCCCAAAGGTTTGATGTTTCTGTAACCGATGCTCCACTTAAACACGCTCCGGCAATCATTCCTCTTTGAAATTCCGACAGGTCTGACATTTCAACTTATCACAGACAGTTTGATAGACGCATGCAACGCAGGTGACTACTGTTGGGAGAGATACCTTCCTCTTCAAGCTCACTAGGTGGCAGACTTCTGTTGCAGGTGGTGGGGCTGTACTGCAGGTATGAAATATGTCATACTATTTCACAGGTGTTCCTATTATTTTGTCCTCCATCTGTATAAGAGGAATAGTAAAAAGTGAAATAAGGACAATCTGTATAGAACAATTGGAAAAAATAAATCTCTGATCTTGAGCATGATATAGCAATAAAAGATGTCTATGCCTAACAAAATAATGACGAAATTAAGGAAAATGGGAGCGGCTTCTAGGCGATATAAATAAGAAAAGAAAGGGACATTAACCCAACCACATACCAAAGTTGACGGCTGCGATGAGAGGGATCACTTATGCTGACAAACAACTACACAATATTTCAGCATCTACCTTGTTCACTAGTAGAAAAACGGGCCATTAGGCTCGGTACATGTGTACACAACGAACGTTACCTAATGACTAACCAAGTAGTAGGGGAGGGTGGGGGAACAGCTAAGGAGTAGACTATCGATATATCGGTATGCAATGACTGAGATAATATATTGCAGGAGATGGTAAAATGAACATATGTAGTAAGGGTACGGTATAAATGGGGGAGGGGAAAAAATTTATGATGGGTTAAGTGGATTTTAACGGTGGTTAAGTCCAGGTGGGTGTCTCGTATCCTCGATATTCTGGTGTTCCCATCTCTGGAGTTCTGCTGCAGTGGTGCTGACTGCTCTCACAGTAAAACAATCGTTGAGTTTGTTGGAATCATGGCTATTGGCATGTTCTGATATTGGAAGGTACAGGTTGCGGGTGTGGACTGTTTGTCTGTGGCCATTCATTCTAACAGAGAGTTGCTGTGTGGTGAGGCCTATGTAAGAACTAGTGCAATAGCGGCAAGTTAGTTGGTATATAAGATGAGTAGTTGAACAGGTAGCATGTCCAATAATGGGGAAAGTTTTCCCTGTGGTGGGATTGGAATATGTAGTGGTGGGTGGAAGCATGCTCCAGGTTTTACAGCGGGATCTACTGCAAGGATAAGATCCATATGGTGCTTTTGGAGTGCCTGACGGAGGATATTTGTGGACTAAGATGTTCTTAAGATTGGGTGGTCTGCTAAAACATGCACGGGGGATGTTGGGTAGAATTTTGGGTAGGAGAGTACGCATTTCTAGAAATGAGCGAAGGAAGTCATACCCCTGTCGCAAGATATGGTTGATGGACTCGAGGCCAGGAGAGAACTGAGTGACAAAGGCAGGGCTATGGTTGGTTTTAGTAGGAGACAAGTGAGAGTGGTTACATGGAGGGTGGGTGATCACACGGGAGATCTGTTTATGTACAAGATCCCTGGGGTAACAACGGGAAATATGGGCTTGGGATAGGTTCTGTGAGTATTGATGGAGAGAATGAGCATCAGAGCTAATGCGACTTCCACGGATGGCAAGACTGTATGGGAGGGAACATTTGGTATGGAATGGATGGCAGCTATCAAAGTGTAGATACTGCTGTAAATTAGTGGGTTTGATGTGGACTGCGATATGAAGGATACTGTGCCTGAGAGAGATGTCAACATCAAGGAATGTGATGTGTGAGCAGGAGTATGTCCAGGTGAAATTGATGGAATTGTTGCTATTGTTAAGGGAGTGGTTTTCGCTGAGGATCCAGATCATAAATATGTCATCTATGTATCTGAACCACACAGTGGGTTTAAAGAGAGTGTTGTTCAGGAAACGTTCCTCCAGATGAACAAGGAATAAGTTGGCATAGGACGGGGCCATGTGGGTGCCAATGGCGGTGCCGCGGATTTGGTTATATACTATAGAATTAAAGGTAAAGAAATTTTTGGAGAGAACTATATGGGCCAAGGTTGAAAGGAAGTATGTACTAGGCAGACTATGTGGAAGTCATAGGTCTAGGTAGTATTCTGTGGCACTGAGGCCCTGACTATGGGGAATGTTCGTATAGAGGGAAGTTACATCAATGGAGACCAGGAAGGAATCTGGAGGTAGAGGTGTGTGGATTGTGGATAGGCGTTCAAGGAAATGTGGAGTGTCTTTCACGTAGGAGAGAAGATTTTGAACAAAGTGTTGGAGATGTTGATCCACAAAACCTGAAATCCTTTCAGTGGGCGATTCATATGCCGCAACTATAGGTTGCCCAGGATTGCCAGTCTTGTGGATCTTAGGAAGAAGATACAGTGTGGGAGTGCGAGGATTCTGGGGAATCAGGAGGGAGATGGACTGAGGAGAGAGGCCTTGTAGGTCAAGAAGATTTTTTATTTCCTGGCATATGGAGGTAGTGGGATCTGTAGCTTGTGGAAGGTAGGTGTTAGTATCAGATAGTTGCCTTAGGGCCTCAGCCACATAGGCATTGCGGTCCATCACTACTGTGGTTGAGCCTTTGTCGGCAGGGAGGATGATGATGTTAGGTTTTTAAACAGTTCTCTCATAGCTCGAGTTTCCATATTGCTGAGGTTCTTAGAGTGTGGGTTGGAGTTTAGGAAAGAGGGTGAGGAAAGAGTAGATGTGAGTAACTCCTGGAATAGAATAAGGGGATGGTTTTGTGGGAGCCGGGGAGGATCCAGAGAAGATACAGGTTTAAAATGCTGTAGACTGGGCTCCTTTACCACCTGCTCGAAAACCACCTGCCTCTCCTCCAGTTAAACCTAAACAGTTGGTGATTAATCTCTCCTCCACCCCCCTGACTGAACCTCAAATATCGGTCCTATCCAAAGGACTCACTTTTTCTCCGACCCCCAAGTTGGACCATGCTGCCCTGGTCCGGGACTCATTGGCGTTCTGCCGCTCTCTTCTCTGGCGGTACCATTTTACCGTCACACGAAAACACACCAGCCACATATATTTTATGCAGACTAGTTCATTATCACCTGGGTAGTAGCATTTGCCACAAAATAGTTTCCTCATAATGTGAAATGTAAGGTTCAGTCACCTCAAGAAATTCTGTTATTTTTTTAATTACAGTTTCTGTCTACTAATTCATTGGACAAAAGAAGATCTCTCTTACCGCACACACTCATACATACACACAGCAGTGAGGTACCTCTGGTTCATCCTCTGCACCATCCTTGGCATTTGCAACAGAGGTGCCTGGTTCTTCTTTGATCTGGGCAGTTCCAACCACACCACAGCCTGTATCCTCTTCCTTACATGACTCTGAAAGTGAACCCTCCTTCATTTCCTGAGATGTCTGCTGCCCCAACTTTCCTGTCAGTTCTTCCACTTCCTTCTTAAGCTGAAAAAAAATTAAATAGAAGGTCACTGGAATAATGGATCCCTGTGGTAGATCCCAGCTATAACTGTATTGCAAAAAAGTGTAAAATGTAATCACCAATGGATATCAAGTTTCTCATCGCAAGGAATGAATGGAAGAAAAACATTTAGTGAAAAAAAAGTAATTTGACGTAACATACTGTAAAAGTAATGTTAGTGACTGAATTAAAAAAAAAAAAAAAACTTTAAATAAAATTGCATGTGAATTAGTTTGAATTAGGATTTTGACAGTGGAAACCAAATTTGAAGGCCTGTAGCTAAAAGTCTTTATAACACATGCTGAAATAGACTGCTGTAGAACTCACTAGACAGTGACCAAGCAGAATACACATACTAATCTGCTACTCTTAGCACAGTGGATTTCAAGGCTCGGCATAAAATCCCATACAAACCTCTTACAACAAACACACATTCAGTTCCAGTGCTACAACACAGTGTGTGCTGGTATGGCACTGACTGGCCAGATGCGTTACTGGGTATTTTTACATACTGAACAAAGGATTAGATCGAAACTTCTGGCTGGTATATTTCTCTCACCAGTAATTGTTAATATATAGTTTTTATTCCTGAGTAATGAATTTCTACCTTCTACAAAGTTTAGCTCATAGTCCACTTTTTAACATAATCCCTTTATTTTAAATAATCAAACTGAATCCTACTATAACAGATCACCTCAACAGTAAAATTACAAACAAACAGATAAGGATGAACAGCTTTCTGTTGCCTGTGTCAAGATTTTTAAGCACAACCAATTCAAAATGAGGAGATTTTCTTGATTTTATTTGTTATTGTAATTTGAAAACTCATAGAATTTCATATGTATTGACCTTTGGTATCTCTGCGTTAGCTTCCTTGTATTTGCGCTTGTAGCGGTGAACTTCTCCCTTGAGCTGTTGGTTGTGATTTTGCAATGATGTGATTAAGTGTCGCATTTCCCTATTGATGGGACCCGTCTGCTCATTAGCTGCCAAATTCTGCTCAAACTCTATACGCAGCATCTCATACTCCTTTCGCAGCTGTGCCAGCACATCTTCCAATTGGATGACCTCAGTACGCAGCTTCTTCTGAGCCATGAGTTCCTCACTCTGGAAGGAGAAACAAAATAAGGCAGTAATAGAAAATTTAAAGCAGAAAGAGCTACTCAATATTTGATTTTCTTTTGAAAGATATATCTGAGAGGACATTTCAAACAGTTAAATTGTGCTAACACCTAACAGAGGTACTCCCGATACACCACAAAATTTACTTTGAGAAAAACTAGACAACCCGTGCGAAAATTTCGCTAATAAAGTATGATGAATAGTGAAGTTGAATGCTTATAATATAATGGAAAGTAGTACACTTTTGTAGAAAATATTTATTTTTTCATTGTAATAGATACACATCAACATGCTTGCAACATATTACGAAACAGTTAGGAAACTTTAAAATACACTGTATGTACGACTAACTGTCACTGACCTTAACAGAATACAAACAACCTAAACAAAGTGCACAAATTATCTGTGACATGTGTTGCTGTACGAATCAAATGTTTATATTGGAATTCTATAGCCAAACAAAAATGTTACCGTAACAGAAAAAAACATCCAAAAAGCTACTTATTGAATAAAAAAAAACAGTTTACTGACATCTAAGTGATAACTGCTGCTACAATCTAGGGACTTGGCTCTCAACTGTCTGATGGTGCGACCTCTTTAAGCATCAAATTCAGAAAAATTCTTTCTTAATTTATGATTTTACCTAACTGTAGACCTTAACCTTTAAAACAATATGACACTTATCGATTTCGATTTTTTTATTAAAAAAAAAACACACTGTAGAAATAATATTGAAACTTTTGTCCTTTAAGGGTCGAATTCCAAAAAATCCCTTTTATAATATATGGTGTGACCAAAGCAGCCACCTTGGTCTTTAAAATGATACTTCATTTACAGATTTCGGTTAGGCAACAAGCGAGGTAATATTTTTTTCTCGAAATAATGATATTTTTGCCCCTTGAGGGTTGAATTTGGTGAAAGTTCTTTCTTAAATTATGATGTGACCAAAGCAGATACTTTAATAATTAAAACAATACCTCATTTATTGATTTCAAATAGGTATCAAGGGAGATAAATAGCTCATGACAGAAAAATGTGTTATAGAAATATTAATACTATTGCCTTTAAGGATCGAATTTTGAAAAATTTCTTTCTTAAAATATGGTGTAACAGAAACGAAGACCTTACGAAGACCTTAGTCTTTAAAATGATACTTCGTTCATGAATTTTGCTTAATTATCAAGTGAGATAAATGACTCGATACACAAAAAAATCCATTTTAGAAATACTGATATTTTTGCCATTTGAGGGTTCAATTCTGAAAAATTCCTTTCTTAAAATGTGATGTGACTACAGTGTAAATCTTGATTTTTAGAACAATACCACATGTGGTATCTATTTCAGTTAGATATTAATGGAGATAAATGGCTTGTGACACAAAAACGAGCTGTAGAATCATTGATACTTTTTCCCCTTTAAGGGTTGAATTCTAAAAAAATTCTTTCCTAATATATGATGTCACCAAAGCTGAGACATTCATCATCATCATCATCATCATTGGGGACCAACTCCAGTTTCCCGGGTGTGGTTTACGAGCCTTGGTTGTTATAGACGATTGTTTTCCACCTTTTCCTGTCCAGAAAGGTTTCTCTGTCTGTGATGTACTCCCAATTCCAGCCTCTTCTCTCCACGTCCTCCTTCAGTTGGTCTGTCCATCTTCTTCTTGGTATTCCCACTGGTCTTTTGCCCACTATCCTTTTTTCCAAATAGGTTTTGGCAGTCTTTTACTAGTCATTCTCCTCACATGCCCAAACCACCGAAGTCTTGATGACCTAAGTCTCTCTTCCATGGATTCCCTTAGCTCTAGGTTTGATCTAATCTCGTCATTCTTTATGTGGTCAAGTCTAGTTTTCTGGAGGGCCGTTCTAAGAAACTTCATTTCACATGCTTGGATCTTGCTAAGGTCCCTTGATGTTAGTGTGCATGTTTCCAAAGCATATGTGAGAATAGGAATGAGATATGATTTGTACAAGACAATTTTTGTTCTTATGGGAACCTTCATGTCCCATAGTAAGCCTCGCACAGTACTGTAGAAGTTGGCTCCTTTAGTTACTCTACTCATTATTTCTAACTCACTTCTACCATTATTGGCAATTATGCTCCCCAGGTAGCTGAATTGATCAACAACTTCAACTTCGTTGGTCTTGTAATTTTATATGACAGTCTGTATTCTTTCGGCTTATTTTTAGTGCTACAGTTTTTTTTTTATTTTTTTTATTCAATTTCATTCCATATTCTTCAAACTTATCATTCCACACTCTTCAGTTTGTTTTGTGTTCCTTCTTCTGTTTCATCCCATACTGCTATAGTTGAAGCTAGAGTACGAACAATATTAGAGCCCATCTTAGAAGAGGAACAACATGGGTTTAGGGCTGGAAGAAGCACAACAGATCTAATATTTGCCTTGAGAATGCTGGTAGAAAAATATTGGGAAAGAGGGAAAAACCTAATTATTGTGTTTATGGACCCAGAAAAGGCATACGATAATGTTCCTAGATCAACTATCTGGAAAAGTCTAAGAAAACTTAAAATACCAGAGTACCTCATAAGTAAGATCCAAATGCTGTACAATAACTGCAAGAGCTGTGTCAATGTTGGGGATGGTTACTATGAATGGTTTAGTACAACCAAAGGAGTACAACAAGGAAGTGCCCTTTCACCCCTTCTGTTCATAGCGGTGCTGGATAACATCTTAAAAGAACTAAAAGAACATTCAACAGAGATCTACAGGCACTGGTGTTTGCAGATGATGTAGCAGTAAAGCTGAGACATTACTCTTCATAATCCTACTTCATTTATCAATTTCAGTAAGATATCCAGGGAGATAAATGGCTTGAGACACAAACGCATTTTAGAAATAGACATTTTTACCCTTTAAGGGTATAATTACGAAAAATTCTTTTTTAAAATATAATGTGACCACGGCGCAGACCTTAATCTTTAATATGATAGCAAATTTATCTATATCGATTAGATACCAAGAGAGATAAATGGCTAGTGACACAAAAATGTGTTGCACAACCAATTTATACTTTTTCCCTTTAAGGGTTGATTTTTTTTAAAAAAAAAATCTTTCTCCAACAAAGTTGAGACCTTACACTTCATAATCCTACTTCATTTATCGATTTAGGTTAGATATCCAGGGAGATAAATGGCTCGGGACACAAAGAATGTATTTTAGAAACTAAATCTTTTAAAATAATCCTCATTAAACTATTTCAGATAGGCATCCAGGGAGATAAATGACTCGTAACACAAAAAACAGCATATTTAGAAATATTGACATTTTTGCCCTTTAAAGGTCGAATTCTGAAAATTTCTTTCTTAAAATATGATGTGACCAAAGTGGAGACCATAAGCTTTAAAATGACACCCCATTCATTGATTTAGGTTAAGTATGAAGGGAGATAAAGGTTTGTGACAAAAAAATACCTTATAGAAATAATATATATGATGATTTGCCCACATAATCAAAAACAAGGCCTTTTATTTAACTTTCCATTACACTCCCCCCTCCCTCCAAAAAACTCTGTCATTATTTTATATTCACTTTCAGGCCATTTGTTGAACTTCCTTTTTCTCAGGATACTGACCTAGTGTGTCATTCTTTCACATCTATACATCTATACATCTGATAATCTTCTCCACTTTGATAATCTCTACTAAGACCCATTCCATTTCAAATCAGACAGGATGTGTTAGATATCGAATGTCATTTTTTTAAAAAATTATGGTGGAAAATCATATTGAAGTTATAAATTATCTCAAAAGGATTTAGTGAAAAATTAATCCTACGAAATTTTGCTAAAAATACATACACTTTGAAAATCAGGTAATACTTTAATTGCCGATAACTCAAAAATTGTAAGAGATAGAGCACTGAAATCACTTTTGTTTTAAAGCTATGGAAATGGAGTTATTTCATAATATTACAAAATTGAGAACAATTAGTTAAAAATGAGCCAAAAATTACATATTTAATGGGAAAAATTATTGGACATTTTGTAATTTTAAGGATTTTTTTTAACATTCAAAAAGAAGTGGATCATTTTGTTAACTATGCCAATTTATACCCCTCATCGGGTTGGACAACTCATAAATTTATTTCTACCCCATGATGACTCTGGTTAAACACAGCAGCTCATTAAAATAACAAAAATTCGAAATTTTCACATTTTTGAGCAGCCATTACTTAAAAAACCATTTTTAAGATCTGAAAATCATGCTAAATAATGTCTAAATAGCATGTTGTGAGTCATGGAGCCAGAATGGCAAATTTTTAACTGATGTAGTTATTGCAATTTTTTTTAAAAAATATTCCGTATGTAAAACTTTTTCATTGTATAAGCTTAATACAGATTTAAATTATTTTTTTTAAAGAAAAAAACTTCTTTGAACAGCCGACATTATCTTCTATAGTTGAAGCATTAAAATAAACTGTATGATGATTCAAATTCCTGCTGATAGTGGGCAAAATCACAACATCAGCACAGCTGCCGTTCTTGACTTCTTTTTCGGCTTCTTTGAAGAATGTATTAAATTATAATTTTTCTGAAATCAATAAAAATATATTGTTCCAAATAACAACGTCTTTGGACCAATATTACAAAGGTAAATTCATCAGTGACTTTCTTAGCAAACATATAAAACAGAAATTAATTACAAAAGTAAATCTCACAAATATAATAAGCACAGAAAAATCAAATGCTGTAAGAAAAGAACACTGCAACAATAAGACTCTATGGCTCATCACCATCATCATCAGTTTTCTGCCCTAGGGCAGGTTTACACTTGGCTGCTCTCTCTGCCGTCTCTATGGCTAATATTTAGGTAATTACAATAATGATGAGGAACCTGTAAACCGAATACCATATACAAATGCAAATTGTTCAAAAATATGCCCAAGGAAAAAAAATCCAAACTAAATCTGTAGTCTGCAATTTACAAATATTGTGGGTGGCAGAGGGTGCTAAGCACCAATCTTAATTCAGTGCATTCCAATCTCGAACAGAACGAGGAAAGAAAGAATACATGAAAGCATCAGTATGGCATCTTATTTCTCTAATCTTATCCCTCCTGACATTGCGAGCTACGAGGGTGGCCCAGACACTATGCATCAACTTCTGAACCTGAACCTGCATCATGTGAAAATAAGGCCAGTTGCATTTCACACGATTTGCTCTTCTGAAATCTGTGTTGGTTTGCTATAAGTAACTCATTTTCATCTAGAAACTTCATAATGTTAGAGCATATGACATGCTCTAGAATTCTACTGCAAACAGATGTTAGAGATATGGGTTGGTAATTCCTAGGATCTCTCCGATCCCCTTTCTTGAAAACAGGAAACACCTGCACTATTTTCCGGTCAGTAGGTACTTTTCTTTCTTCCAAAGATTTACAGAATCTACCCGACAGAATGGTTCCATTTCTTCTGCGTATTGCGAAAATACTCTTACTGGTATACCATCGGGGTGCTGCACTTTCTCCCACTTCAGGATACCTACACTATCAATTTGTACGGATCCATCTCAAATTCTACCGCTGTGGAAAAGTGGGAATGTTTCCATGTTTTGTTAATGAAAGAATTTTTAAATTCGGTGTTAAATATAGTAGCCTTGTTGCAGCTGTCATCAACTTCCAGTTTGTAGTAGAACTGGCACTACCACTAACTTTTTCTTTCTTTCTTTTTTTTTTTTTTACATACAACTATAATTCTTTGGGTATTTGTTGAGGCCCTTCGAAAGTGAATTGCAATGAGTCATTAAAGGCCTCGTGCATCGCATTCTCAACATATCCTCTTATCTCATCTAACTTTTCTAAATCACTCCTATACATCGTCTTCTTGAACGTGCATGTATCTTCCTTTGCTTTTTAAGTAACCATTAAAGTATTGGCAGATTAATAGTAAAATTTTTGGATATCTAAGACCATGGCTAGCACATATTTATCACCAGCATTCCAAATGAGCAGTTTTTCTGTGCAGCAGGAATTATTTGTTATCTCATCATACTACATTTTGGGTGAGAAAGTGGCCCAAGTTACTCTTTTTGAAGTACAATTTACCATTACTTATTTTTAAATATGACAATTTTTAAGTTTCAATAAAATTTATTATTTATCTGATGTAACATACATTAGTGGTATCTTAATAATTATTTCAATTGGCAAATCACAAATATTAGAGGTTTGACATAACTCTATATAAAGATAAAATAATATTTTTATATACTCTACTGGTAAGTTACAAGTTACCAGTGATAGTTTAGTATAATCAATGTTTAAATATATAGTTTTTGTAATATAAATGTGTGTTTTAAGATAGGATAGGGAAAATAAACAGTTACCCGTCACTTACACAGATGAAGGCAGGAGGGCGAAACACGTAAAAACACAAAAAACAAAAGAATTACACAATATTTCGACTTTTCAGTCTTACTCGTGTAGGAGGCGAGACATATGGCAGGGGAAAGATGTGGTCACATCCGAGCCCGCCACATGAATGAAGCACAGGCGGAAAAAATGCGTGGTAGTGGAAGAATTGCCGGGAGGGAGGGGGGGGGGGGGGGATAGGCCTGACCAGCGATAAAAGTGAAACAAATAAATATAATGTCTGTGTAGCTTAGTTAAAAAAGTTTATGAAAATATATACAAAAAATTAAAAAAAAATAAATAAAGGAGGAAAAAAAAATTATATAGAATATAAAAAAAAAAAAAAAAAAAATAATATAAAATAACCGACTGTAAAATGAAATGAGAGATGGCAAGTGACAGGTTTAACGTAGGTTTAGGCCAGGGGTGTGTCTGGTGTCAAGGATATGTTGATAGGCTAGTTCCCATCTGCGGAGTTCTGAAGGGGTGGTGGTATTTGGAAAAACTCTAATAGCTCTGACTGTGAAACAGGTGTTGAGGTTGTTTGAATTATGGAAGTTCGCATGAATTGCCACGGGATGGTCTGGGTTGGAAGTATAAACTGTTTGCCTGTGGCCATTCATTCTGTAGGAAAGTTGTTGAGTGGTGAGACCAATGTAAGAGGCAGTGCAGTGGATGCAGGTGAGTTGGTAAATAAGGTGAGTGGTAGCACATGTGGCATGTCCAATTATTGGGAAAGATTCGCCTGTGACAGGATTAGAGTAAGTAGTGGTGGCAGGGTGCATGCTGCAAGTTTTACAGCGGGGTCTGTTACACGGGAAAGATCCCTGTGGAGGTCTAGGGGAGTCGGCAGGTAAATACTTGTGGACCAAGATGTTGTACAGATTGGGCGGTCTGCTGAAGCAAGTGCGGGGAGCAGTGGGTAGGATTTTGGGAAGGAGGAGACGCATTTCAGGGAAGGAACGTAAGAAATCATGCCCACGGCGGAGTATCTGGTTGACAGATTCCAGGCCAGGAAAGAACTGGGTGACAAGTGTTGGACCACGGTCAGCTTTAGGAGGTGCAGAACGAGGATTGTGGGTGATGGCACGGGAAATTTGTTTTTCCACCAGATCATGGGGGTATTGGCGGGAAACAAGGGCTTGGGATAGTTTTTGGGAGTAACTGGAGATTGATTCATGATCCGAACAGATGCGTCTGCCACGGATTGCAAGGCTGTATGGGAGGGAACGTTTAATGTGGAAGGGGTGACAACTGTCAAAGTGTAGGTATTGTTGTAAATTGGTCGGTTTAATGTGTACTGAGGTATGGAGGGTCCCCTGTCGTAGGGTGATATCTACGTCAAGGAAGGTGATACAGGTGTGGGAATATGACCATGTGAAATTGATCCATCAATTTCACATGGTCATATTCCCACACCTGTATCACCTTCCTTGACGTAGATATCACCCTACGACAGGGGACCCTCCATACCTCAGTACACATTAAACCGACCAATTTACAACAATACCTACACTTTGACAGTTGTCACCCCTTCCACATTAAACGTTCCCTCCCATACAGCCTTGCAATCCGTGGCAGACGCATCTGTTCGGATCATGAATCAATCTCCAGTTACTCCCAAAAACTATCCCAAGCCCTTGTTTCCCGCCAATACCCCCATGATCTGGGGAAAAACAAATTTCCCGTGCCATCACCCACAATCCTCGTTCTGCACCTCCTAAAGCTGACCGTGGTCCAACACTTGTCACCCAGTTCTTTCCTGGCCTGGAATCTGTCAACCAGATACTCCGCCGTGGGCATGATTTCTTACGTTCCTTCCCTGAAATGCGTCTCCTCCTTCCCAAAATCCTACCCACTGCTCCCCGCACTTGCTTCAGCAGACCGCCCAATCTGTACAACATCTTGGTCCACAAGTATTTACCTGCCGACTCCCTAGACCTCCACAGGGATCTTTCCCGTGTAACAGACCCCGCTGTAAAACTTGCAGCATGCACCCTGCCACCACTACTTACTCTAATCCTGTCACAGGCGAATCTTTCCCAATAATTGGACATGCCACATGTGCTACCACTCACCTTATTTACCAACTCACCTGCATCCACTGCACTGCCTCTTACATTGGTCTCACCACTCAACAACTTTCCTACAGAATGAATGGCCACAGGCAAACAGTTTATACTTCCAACCCAGACCATCCCGTGGCAATTCATGCGAACTTCCATAATTCAAACAACCTCAACACCTGTTTCACAGTCAGAGCTATTAGAGTTTTTCCAAATACCACCCCTTCAGAACTCCGCAGATGGGAACTAGCCTATCAACATATCCTTGACACCAGACACACCCTGGCCTAAACCTACGTTAAACCTGTCACTTGCCATCTCTCATTTCATTTTACAGTCGGTTATTTTTATATTATTTTTTTTTTTTTTTTTATATTCTATATAATTTTTTTTTTCCTCCTTTATTTATTTTTTTTTTAATTTTTTGTATATATTTTCAACTATAACTTTTTTAACTAAGCTACACAGACATTATATTTATTTGTTTCACTTTTATCGCTGGTCAGGCCTATTCCCTACCCCCCCCCCCTCCCGGCAATTCTTCCACTACCACGCATTTTTTCCGCCTGTGCTTCATTCATGTGGCGGGCTCGGATGTGACCACATCTTTCCCCCTGCCATATGTCTCGCCTCCTACACGAGTAAGACTGAAAAGTCGAAATATTGTGTAATTCTTTTGTTTTGTGTTTTTACGTGTTTCGCCCTCCTGCCTTCATCTGTGGTAAGTGACGGGTAACTGTTTATTTTCCCTATCCTATCTTAAAACAACACATTTATATTACAAAAACTATATATTTAAACATTGATTATACTAAACTATCACTGGTAACTTGTAACTTACCAGTAGAGTATATTATAAAATATATTTTATCTTTATATAGAGTTATGTCAAACCTTAATATTTGTGATTTGCCAATTGAAATAATTATTAAGATACCACTAATGTATGTTACATCAGATAAATAATAAATTTTATTGAAACTTAAAAAATTGTCATATTTAAAAATAAGTAATGGTAAATTGTACTTCAAAAAGAGTAACTTGGGCCACTTTCTCACCCAAAAATGTAGTATGATGAGGATAACAAATAATTCCTGCTGCACAGAAAAACTGCTCATTTGGAATGCTGGTGATAAATATGTGCTAGCCATGGGTCTTAGATATCCAAAAATTTACTATTAATCTGCCAATACTTTAATGGTTACTTAAAAAGCAAAGGAAGATACATGCACGTTCAAGAAGGACGATGTATAGGAGTGATTTAGAAAAGTTAGATGAGATAAGAGGATATGTTGAGAATGCGATGCACGAGGCCTTTAATGACTCATTGCAATTCACTTTCGAAGGGCCTCAACAAATACCCAAAGAAATTATAGTTGTATGTAAAAAAAAAAAAAAAGAAAGAAAGAAAAAGTTAGTGGTAGTGCCAGTTCTACTACAAGACTGGAAGTTGATGACAGCTGCAACAAGGCTACTATATTTAACACCGAATTTAAAAATTCTTTCATTAACAAAAACATGGAAACATTCCCACTTTTCCACAGCGTGTAGAATTTGAGATGGATCCGGTACAAATTGATAGTGTAGGTATCCTGAAGTGGGAGAAAGTGCAGCACCCCGATGGTATACCAGTAAGAGTATTTTCGCAATACGCAGAAGAAATGGAACCATTTCTGTCGGGTAGATTCTGTAAATCTTTGGAAGAAAGAAAAGTACCTACTGACCGGAAAATAGTGCAGGTGTTTCCTGTTTTCAAGAAAGGGGATCGGAGAGATCCTAGGAATTACCAACCATATCTCTAACATCTGTTTGCAGTAGAATTCTAGAGCATGTCATATGCTCTAACATTATGAAGTTTCTAGATGAAAATGAGTTACTTATAGCAAACCAACACAGATTTCAGAAGAGCAAATCGTGTGAAATGCAACTGGCCTTATTTTCACATGATGCAGGTTCAGGTCAGAAGTTGATGCATAGTGTCTGGGCCACCCTCGTAGCTCGCAATGTCAGGAGGGATAAGATTAGAGAAATAAGATGCCATACTGATGCTTTCATGTATTCTTTCTTTCCTCGTTCTGTTCGAGATTGGAATGCACTGAATTAAGATTGGTGCTTAGCACCCTCTGCCACCCACAATATTTGTAAATTGCAGACTACAGATTTAGTTTGGATTTTTTTTCCTTGGGCATATTTTGTGAACAATTTGCATTTGTATATGGTATTCGGTTTACAGGTTCTCATCATTATTGTAATTACCTAACATATTAGCCATAGAGACGGCAGAGAGAGCAGCCAAGTGTAAACCTGCCCTAGGGCAGAAAACTGATGATGATGGTGATGAGCCATAGAGTCTTATTGTTGCAGTGTTCTTTTCTTACAGCATTTGATTTTCTGTGCTTATTATATTTGTGAGATTTACTTTGTAATTAATTTCTGTTTTATATGTTTGCTAAGAAAGTCACTGATGAATTTACCTTTGTAATATTGGTCCAAAGACGTTGTTATTTGGAACAATATATTTTTATTGATTTCAGAAAAATTATAATTTAATACATTCTTCAAAGAAGCCGAAAAAGAAGTCAAGAACGGCAGCTGTGCTGATGTTGTGATTTTGCCCACTATCAGCAGGAATTTGAATCATCATACAGTTTATTTAATGCTTCAACTATAGAAATAATGTCGGCTGTTCAAAGAAGTTTTTTCTTTAAAAAAATAATTTAAATCTGTATTAAGCTTATACAATGAAAAAGTTTTACATACGGAATATTTTTTAAAAAAATTGCAATAACTACATCAAGTAAAAATTTGCCATTCTGGCTCCATGACTCAACAACATGCTATTTAGACATTATTTAGCATGATTTTCAGATCTTTAAAAATGGTTTTTTTAAGTAATGGCTGCTCAAAAATGTGAAAATTTCGAATTTTTGTTATTTTAATGAGCTGCTGTGTTAACCAGATTCATCATGGGGTAGAAATAAATTTATGAGTTGTCCAACCCGATGAGGGGTATAAATTGGCATAGTTAACAAAATGATCCAACTTCTTTTTGAATGTTAAAAAAATCCTTAAAATTACAAAATGTCATAATTTTTCCCATTAAATATGTAATTTTTGGCTCATTTTAACTAAATTGTTCTCAATTTTGTAATATTATGAAATAACTCATTTCCATAGCTTTAAAACAAAAGTGATTTCAGTGCTCTATCTCTTACAATTTTTGAGTTATCGGCAATTAAAGTATTACCTGATTTTCAAAGTGTATGTATTTTAGCAAAATTTCGTGGATTAATTTTTCACTAAATCCTTTGAGATAATTTATAACTTCAATATGATTTTCCACCATAATTTTTAAAAAAATGACATTCGATATCTAACACATCCTGTCTGATTTGAAATGGAATGGGTCTTAGTAGAGATTATCAAAGTGGAGAAGATTATCAGATGTATAGATGTGAAAGAATGACACACTAGGTCAGTATCCTGAGAAAAGGAAGTTCAACAAATGGCCTGAAAGTGAATATAAAATAATGACAGAGTTTTTTGGAGGGAGGGGGGAGTGTAATGGAAAGTTAAATAAAAGGCCTTGTTTTTGATTATGTGGGCAAATAATCATATATTATTTCTATAAGGTATTTTTTGTCACAAACCTTTATCTCCCTTCATACTTAACCTAAATCAATGAATGGGTGTCATTTTAAAGCTTATGGTCTCCACTTTGGTCACATCATATTTTAAGAAAGAAATTTTTCAGAATTCGACCTTTAAAGGGCAAAAATGTCAATATTTCTAAATATGCTGTTTTTTGTGTTACGAGTCATTTATCTCCCTGGATGCCTATCTGAAATAGTTTAATGAGGATTATTTTAAAGATTTAGTTTCTAAAATACATTCTTTGTGTCCCGAGCCATTTATCTCCCTGGATATCTAACCTAAATCGATAAATGAAGTAGGATTATGAAGTGTAAGGTCTCAACTTTGTTGGAGAAAGATTTTTTTTTTAAAAAAATCAACCCTTAAAGGGAAAAAGTATAAATTGTTGTGCAACACATTTTTGTGTCACTAGCCATTTATCTCTTTGGTATCTAATCGATATAGATAAATTTGCTATCATATTAAAGATTAAGGTCTGCGCCGTGGTCACATTATATTTTAAAAAAGAATTTTTCGTAATTATACCCTTAAAGGGTAAAAATGTCTATTTCTAAAATGCGTTTGTGTCTCAAGCCATTTATCTCCTGGATATCTTACTGAAATTGATAAATGAAGTAGGATTATGAAGAGTAATGTCTCAGCTTTACTGCTACATCATCTGCAAACACCAGTGCCTGTAGATCTCTGTTGAATGTCTTTTTAGTTCTTTTAAGAGTTATCCAGCACCGCTATGAACAGAAGGGGTGAAAGGGCACTTCCTTGTTGTACTCCTTTGGTTGTACTAAACCATTCATAGTAACCATCCCCAACATTGACACAGCTCTTGCAGTTATTGTACAGCATTTGGATCTTACTTATGAGGTACTCTGGTATTTTAAGTTTTCTAGACTTTTCCAGATAGTTGATCTAGGAACATTATCGTATGCCTTTTCTGGGTCCATAAACACAATAATTAGGTTTTTCCCTCTTTCCCAATATTTTTCTACCAGCATTCTCAAGGCAAATATTAGATCTGTTGTGCTTCTTCCAGCCCTAAACCCATGTTGTTCCTCTTCTAAGATGGGCTCTAATATTGTTCGTACTCTAGCTTAAACTATAGCAGTATGGGATGAAACAGAAGAAGGAACACAAAACAAACTGAAGAGTGTGGAATGATAAGTTTGAAGAATATGGAATGAAATTGAATAAAAAAAATAAAAAAAAAAACTGTAGCACTAAAAATAAGCCGAAAGAATACAGACTGTCATATAAAATTACAAGACCACGAAGTTGAAGTTGTTGATCAATTCAGCTACCTGGGGAGCATAATTGCCAATAATGGTAGAAGTGAGTTAGAAATAATGAGTAGAGTAACTAAAGGAGCCAACTTCTACAGTACTGTGCGAGGCTTACTATGGGACATGAAGGTTCCCATAAGAACAAAAATTGTCTTGTACAAATCATATCTCATTCCTATTCTCACATATGCTTTGGAAACATGCACACTAACATCAAGGGACCTTAGCAAGATCCAAGCATGTGAAATGAAGTTTCTTAGAACGGCCCTCCAGAAAACTAGACTTGACCACATAAAGAATGACGAGATTAGATCAAACCTAGAGCTAAGGGAATCCATGGAAGAGAGACTTAGGTCATCAAGACTTCGGTGGTTTGGGCATGTGAGGAGAATGACTAGTAAAAGACTGCCAAAACCTATTTGGAAAAAAGGATAGTGGGCAAAAGACCAGTGGGAATACCAAGAAGAAGATGGACAGACCAACTGAAGGAGGACGTGGAGAGAAGAGGCTGGAATTGGGAGTACATCACAGACAGAGAAACCTTTCTGGACAGGAAAAGGTGGAAAACAATCGTCTATAACAACCAAGGCTCGTAAACCACACCCGGGAAACTGGAGTTGGTCCCCAATGATGATGATGATGATGATGAATGTCTCAGCTTTGGTGACATCATATATTAGGAAAGAATTTTTTTAGAATTCAACCCTTAAAGGGGAAAAAGTATCAATGATTCTACAGCTCGTTTTTGTGTCACAAGCCATTTATCTCCATTAATATCTAACTGAAATAGATACCACATGTGGTATTGTTCTAAAAATCAAGATTTACACTGTAGTCACATCACATTTTAAGAAAGGAATTTTTCAGAATTGAACCCTCAAATGGCAAAAATATCAGTATTTCTAAAATGGATTTTTTTGTGTATCGAGTCATTTATCTCACTTGATAATTAAGCAAAATTCATGAACGAAGTATCATTTTAAAGACTAAGGTCTTCGTAAGGTCTTCGTTTCTGTTACACCATATTTTAAGAAAGAAATTTTCAAAATTCGATCCTTAAAGGCAATAGTATTAATATTTCTATAACACATTTTTCTGTCATGAGCTATTTATCTCCCTTGATACCTATTTGAAATCAATAAATGAGGTATTGTTTTAATTATTAAAGTATCTGCTTTGGTCACATCATAATTTAAGAAAGAACTTTCACCAAATTCAACCCTCAAGGGGCAAAAATATCATTATTTCGAGAAAAAAAATATTACCTCGCTTGTTGCCTAACCGAAATCTGTAAATGAAGTATCATTTTAAAGACCAAGGTGGCTGCTTTGGTCACACCATATATTATAAAAGGGATTTTTTGGAATTCGACCCTTAAAGGACAAAAGTTTCAATATTATTTCTACAGTGTGTTTTTTTTTTAATAAAAAAATCGAAATCGATAAGTGTCATATTGTTTTAAAGGTTAAGGTCTACAGTTAGGTAAAATCATAAATTAAGAAAGAATTTTTCTGAATTTGATGCTTAAAGAGGTCGCACCATCAGACAGTTGAGAGCCAAGTCCCTAGATTGTAGCAGCAGTTATCACTTAGATGTCAGTAAACTGTTTTTTTTTATTCAATAAGTAGCTTTTTGGATGTTTTTTTCTGTTACGGTAACATTTTTGTTGGCTATAGAATTCCAATATAAACATTTGATTCGTACAGCAACACATGTCAGATAATTTGTGCACTTGTTTAGGTTGTTTGTATTCTGTTAAGGTCAGTGACAGTTAGTCGTACATACAGTGTATTTTAAAGTTTCCTAACTGTTTCGTAATATGTTGCAAGCATGTTGATGTGTATCTATTACAATGAAAAAATAAATATTTTCTACAAAAGTGTACTACTTTCCATTATATTATAAGCATTCAACTTCACTATTCATCATACTTTATTAGCGAAATTTTCGCACGGGTTGTCTAGTTTTTCTCAAAGTAAATTTTGTGGTGTATCGGAGTACCTCTGTTAGGTGTTAGCACAATTTAACTGTTTGAAATGTCCTCTCAGATATATCTTTCAAAAGAAAATCAAATATTGAGTAGCTCTTTCTGCTTTAAATTTCTATTACTGCCTTATTTTGTTTCTCCTTCCAGAGTGAGGAACTCATGGCTCAGAAGAAGCTGCGTACTGAGGTCATCCAATTGGAAGATGTGCTGGCACAGCTGCGAAAGGAGTATGAGATGCTGCGTATAGAGTTTGAGCAGAATTTGGCAGCTAATGAGCAGACGGGTCCCATCAATAGGGAAATGCGACACTTAATCACATCATTGCAAAATCACAACCAACAGCTCAAGGGAGAAGTTCACCGCTACAAGCGCAAATACAAGGAAGCTAACGCAGAGATACCAAAGGTCAATACATATGAAATTCTATGAGTTTTCAAATTACAATAACAATAAAATCAAGAAAATCTCCTCATTTTGAATTGGTTGTGCTTAAAAATCTTGACACAGGCACAGAAAGCTGTTCATCCTTATCTGTTTGTTTGTAATTTTACTGTTGAGGTGATCTGTTATAGTAGGATTCAGTTGATTTTTAAAATAAAGGGATTATGTTAAAAAGTGGACTATGAGCTAAACTTTGTAGAAGGTAGAAATTCATTACTCAGGAATAAAAACTATATATTAACAATTACTGGTGAGAGAAATATACCAGCCAGAAGTTTCGATCTAATCCTTTGTTCAGTATGTAAAAATACCCAGTAACGCATCTGGCCAGTCAGTGCATACCAGCACACACTGTGTTGTAGCACTGGAACTGAATGTGTGTTTGTTGTAAGAGGTTTGTATGGGATTTTATGCGAGCCTTGAAATCCACTGTGCAAGAGTAGCAGATTAGTATGTGTATTCTGCTTGGTCAGTCTAGTGAGTTCTACAGCAGTCTATTTCAGCATGTGTTATAAAGACTTTTAGCTACAGGCCTTCAAATTTGGTTTCCACTGTCAAAATCCTAATTCAAACTAATTCACATGCAATTTATTTAAAGTTTTTTTTTTTTTTTAATTCAGTCACTAACATTACTTTTACAGTATGTTACGTCAAATTACTTTTTTTCACTAAATGTTTTTCTTCCATTCATTCCTTGCGATGAGAAACTTGATATCATTGGTGATTACATTTTACACTTTTTTGCAATACAGTTATAGCTGGGATCTACCACAGGGATCCATTATTCCAGTGACCTTTATTTAATTTTTTTTTTTTCCAGCTTAAGAAGGAAGTGGAAGAACTGACAGGAAAGTTGGGGCAGCAGACATCTCAGGAAATGAAGGAGGGTTCACTTTCAGAGTCATGTAAGGAAGAGGATACAGGCTGTGGTGTGGTTGGAAACTGCCCAGATCAAAGAAGAACCAGGCACCTCTGTTGCAAATGCCAAGGATGGTGCAGAGGATAACCAGAGGTACCTCACTGCTGTGTGTATGTATGAGTGTGTGCGGTAAGAGAGATCTTTCTTTTGTCCAATGAATTAGTAGACAGAAACTGTAATTAAAAAAATAACAGAATTTCTTGAGGTGACTGAACCTTACATTTCACATTATGAGGAAACTATTTTGTGGCAAATGCTACTACCCAGGTGATAATGAACTAGTCTGCATAAAATATATGTGGCTGGTGTGTTTTCGTGTGACGGTAAAATGGTACCGCCAGAGAAGAGAGCGGCAGAACGCCAATGAGTCCCGGACCAGGGCAGCATGGTCCAACTTGGGGGTCGGAGAAAAAGTGAGTCCTTTGGATAGGACCGATATTTGAGGTTCAGTCAGGGGGGTGGAGGAGAGATTAATCACCAACTGTTTAGGTTTAACTGGAGGAGAGGCAGGTGGTTTTCGAGCAGGTGGTAAAGGAGCCCAGTCTACAGCATTTTAACCTGTATCTTCTCTGGATCCTCCCCGGCTCCCACAAAACCATCCCCTTATTCTATTCCAGGAATTCTCACATACTCTCTTTCCTCACCTCTTTCCTAAACTCCATCCCACACTCTAAAAACCTCAGCAATATGGAAACTCGAGCTATGAGAGAACTGTCCAAAAACCAGAACATCATCATCCTCCCTGCCGACAAAGGCTCAACCACAGTAGTGATGGACCGCAATGACTATGTGGCTGAGGCCCTAAGGCAACTGTCGGACACTAACACCTACCTTCCACAAGCTACAGATCCCACTACCTCCATATGCCAGGAAATAAAAAATCTTCTTGACTGCAAGGCCTCTCTCCTCAGTCCATCTCCCTCCTGACTCCCCAGAATCCCCGCACTCCCACACTATCTTCTTCCTAAGATCCACAAGACTGGTAATCCTGGGCGACCTATAGTTGCGGCATATGGATCGCCTACTGAAAGGATTTCAGCTTTTGTGGATCAACATCTCCAACCCTTTGTCCTAAATCTTCCCTCCTACGTGAAAGACACTCCACATTTCCTTGAACGCCTATCCACAATCCACACACCTCTACCTCCAGACTCCTTCCTGGTCTCAATTGATGTAACTTCCCTTTATACCAACATTCCACATAGCCAGGGCCTCAGTGCCCTAGAATACTACCTAGACCTACGACCACCACATAGCCTGCCTAGTACATACTTCATTTCAACCTTGGCCCATATAGTTCTCTCCAAAAATTTCTTTACCTTTAATTCTGTAGTATATCACCAAATCCGCGGTACCGCCATGGGCACCCGCATGGCCCCATCCTATGCCAACTTAT
>JARYHS010013631.1:194618342-194663544 GCA_031002005.1 Vandiemenella viatica
TCAGCGTAGCTTTCCAGCCCCCCCCCCCCCCCACCCCACAGACTGAGCCACGTAGTTTATGCACACTCCCTTATGAATTAATATTTTTCTTTTTATGTAGGTTTTCGCTAACTGCTAATCGTCTGCCTTGACCTGTTTAATGTGATAAGGATTTTTTTTCTGTCTATCCCCATTAATAAAAGCATAGGAATAGAGAAATAATTATTGATTCCTCTCACCATTCTATTGAAGAAACATTACCCTTTGTTTTATTATGATGCAGATAAATTATTTTCATGTATATATATATATATATATGAACACAGTTTTTCTTGGCATTGTATATATATATGAATGTTTCTCAGAAAACAAACTGAGTAATACTATTATTTATACACCATATTTCAGCAACATAAATCTCTGTCGCGTTTCTGGCATAGTCGTAACACTTGAAGTTTGCCTAGAGCACATTTAAAAACTACTATGGCAACAACATATGTTGTTACATTGCATAGCAGAATCGCAGCCTTCATTAAACGCCCATGGAGCTCTGGGGGCATGCAGTGAAGTCTGAGATGCTGGTAGGCAAGGTAACAACATCTGTTGTGCCATACCAATCTTTTTTAACAGCGTGCTCTAGGCAAACTACAAGTCCAATGGATTTCACATAATTTGACCGAAGCTCAAAAACAGGCTTGTATCAATTGGTGTAAGTAAATACTAAAACAATTCAACCATGATGGTGCAAAATCCATATCCATCATCAGAACTGGAGATGAAACTTGGATATATTTGTATGAGCCATAAACTAAATAACTATTTGGTTATTCCAAAATTAACTAATTCCAACAAAAATACAAAGCCATATGTGTAAAAAACATTGGGTACTGGTTATGTATACACTAAAGAAATAGGAAATAAAGCACAGAACTAAAAAAAAGCACCAGAATTAAAATATGGGTACTCAAAGGAGAAAATATGGATACTTATAAGCAAAACATAATGGATAGAAAAGAACAAATACCACAAACAAAATGCATTGAAAACAAATGGACAAATTTCAAAGAGATTCTTACAAAGGCAGCTATGGAATCTGTCGGCTGTACCAAAGAAGGTCCTAGAATAGACAGACACACCTGGTAGTTTACCAGAGAAATCCATGACAGAGAGAGAAAGAAAAAAAAACTGTTCATGGAATGGAAATCATGTAACAATGAAGAAGCTAGATTAAGATAACAGGAAGCTAACAAAGTAGCAAAGAGAACGATTGCTTAGGTAAGGGAAGGAACATCCAAATAATGTTACGAAAAACTTGGGACATGGGAAGGCGAAAAATTATCTATAGGATCACCAAACTGTACTCTATTTCTGCCATCCCAAAATGCAAACGTACTTTTATTTTTCCAAACAACGGGTGGAAATCCTACACAGTTCATACAATATTTTCTTGTATACCGTCATAAAATGTAACAGCAAGGAATATAACTTTGCATTGGTATTAATGCTTTCATATGTTACCACTGAAAATGGAAGATACTTCACAATTTCAGATATTGCATTTTATCCATTCTTTTAGAATGCAAATTGATTTCATGCGAATATAGCCAAATTTGTTCACAACTTCTGATGAAGGGAACATCCACATCAATAAAGTACCTGCAAGATCAGTTGCACTTAGTGAAACATTCCACTAAAAATGCAATGAACGAACACTTCGCTTTAATCACATCCAAATCAGAATTTCTACAGTTTGCGAAAAAAAAAAAAAAAAAGAGATGATTTTGTGGTGATTGTCTTCCTTTGACTTTAAACTCACAAAATGTTTACATCATTTAATATGATTGGTTAAATCATTTTTTCTGCTATATGCTATGTTATTAGAGCACCCACAAACTGCACAAAACACAAAATTTCCCCCTTTTCTTGATTTTAACATGCACAGAAATTCTACGGAATTTGATTCCTTAAATGTCTGGTAATACTGTTTCTTTGAGTTATTCATGGTTACAACTGAGTTACACCAAGAGCAAAGAAAAGAGTGGAGACAACGTAAGGGACCTTCACCACGCACTGAAGTGCAGGCGGGTGGAGAGAAGTGGGGAGGGTAGGTCGCCATGTTGGATTTCTCAAGAAATTTGAAAACACACTTCAAGGGTATCCTATAAGAACCGTAGCACTGAAATTTAATAATGGATTATTATGTAACTGGATGAGAAATCGCACATTAAAATATGTGTATTTTTTTGATAATCTGCTTAGTTCTTGCTATAATACTGTCTCAGAAATGATGTGTTTTGGATTGAAATGCAGAAGAAAAATTTCCCTTTAGTCAAATTTGATGATGGATTCTTACATGATAAGGTGAGACAAATCAAAAATAAAGAATAAAAACATTTTGATATCTCGCTTAGTTCTCGAGATATTCTGTCTCCAAATTGAGGTGGTTAGGTTGGGATGTGGTGTGAACCAAAAAAATTATTTCACCAAAGTACAATAAACTACACGCTGGACATGATGAATGGGTGCTTCATTTTTTTACTACTGCTTGTGGTTGGTACGTTGCTCTGGACCAGAATAAAGCCAGAAATTTATTCGAAGATCTGATTACTGATCCAAAAAAGTTCTGGTCATATGTCAAATTAATAAGAGGCTCTCGTAAGGTTATGCCGTCACTGATTAAGGGAAATGGGGAATTATCCGAAACTAGTGTAGAAAAAGCAGAAATCTTGAATAATATATTTAAAAAAGCTTTCACAACAGAAAACTCAGAGGAGATTCCGACATTTGCCAATCATACCAACAAAATGATGAATGATCTTGTTCTTGATGTCGAGGGAATAACTAAACTGCTTATGAATGTAAAAAGCAATAAGGCTCCCAGACCAGACGGTATTCCTATAAGATTCTACTCTAGGTACGCAAAGGAAATTGCACCGTATTTGATGAAAATATACCGCCTCCTTGGATCAAGGAAAAGTAACAGCAAACTGGAAGACTGCCATCCTAAGTCCAGTGTTTAAAAATGGGAATGTTAATGATCCACAAAATTATAGGCCGATCTCGTTAACCTCAATATTTTGTAGGATGTTAGAACACATCATCTATTCAAATGTCATGTGGTTTTTGGATGAAGGTGAGCTTTTAAACTCAAATCAACATGGATTCAGAGAAGTCTGATGGTGCAAAACACAACTTGCACTTTTAATTCATGACTTGTGCCGTATTATAGATGGGCAATCTCAGGTTGATATAGTTCTATTAGATTTTAAAAGCTTTCGACACTGTGCCTCACACTAGGTTACTTAAGAAACTTCCATGGTTATGGCATATCTAGACAAATATGTGAATGGGTTGCAGACTTTCTGAAGGGCAGAACACAGTGTGTAGTTCTCGACGGTGAGCATTCATCACTTATCGAGGTGAGGTCCGGGGTTCCCCAGCGTAGCGTGAGAAGGCTTCTGTTGTTTCTCATATACATTAATGATTTGTGTGACATAATAAGGGGTATTAAAAAATTATTTGCTTATGATGCTATTATTTATCGTGAAATCAAAACCCAGGAAGACTGTGCTTTGTTACAAGACGATATGAAAATAATTGCTTGGTGTAAAGACTGGCAATTGGAGTTAAACGCTAAAAAGTGCCAAGTTGTGCATGTAAGTAAAAAGTTTACACCATTTAGCTCTGAATATACAATTAATGGTACTGTCCTTAGAACAGTAGATTCTGCTAAATACCTAAGGGTAACAATTCGTAATAATTTGTCGTGGAATGAGCATATCAAGAATGTAATTGGGAAAGCAAATTGTATGCTCCGATTTCTAGGTCGTAATTTAAAACAATGCACTCCCGAAGATAAATCAATTGCATATAAGTCACTAGTGTGTCCTCACTTAGAATATTGTTGTTCTGTATGGGGTCCCCATCAAAAGGGGTTAATGGAGGCATTAGAGAAGGTCCAAAGAAGAGCTGGCTGATTTGTGACAGGTATATATAGTTGGAACGAAAACGTAAGTGCGATGTTGATGGAGTTATACCTGGAACAACGAAGGCGTTGCTCTCGACAGAAGATAATTGCAAAATTCACGACTGACATATTTCGAAATGATGGCAAACAAATATTACTACCAGTAACATCCATATCTGGGAATGACCGTGAAAATGATATAAGAGAAATCAGGGCTGTATTCATTTTTTTCCACAGTGTGGTTAGGGAATGGAATAGAAAGGATTTACCGGGCAATTAAACTTAAAATCCGACAGGAGTAGCTTTCGATAAAACTTTCCGGCCATCCTGATCTGGGTTTCCCAGATCACTCCAGGCGAATACTGGGATGGTTCCTCACAAAGGCCATGGGCGCCTCCTGCCATATCCCGTATATCCCTTCCAAACTATTACCCTTTCAGATAAGTGCAATTCACCCTCCGCCACACACTTTTAGTGAATCGCGGAGTAATAATAATAATGATAAAAAGTGTGAGGAGTAAATGTTCAGTGGGGTTGGTTGTAACAAACGTTCTGATCTCAGCTGGAACTGTGATTATGCCTTGCATAATTTTAGTAGGGGGTTTCCAACATTAACTCTGCCGCCACCTAATTTGATTAAACCCCAAATTAGGAAAGGTAACAGTTAATAATACTGATAGATGATCACTATACTCTTCAATTTTAAACAAAGAGACAAAACTAAATTGGCGTCGGGCAAAGTCTCCACAGATACGAGGCATGTTTTTTATGTAAGTACCGTTTTGAAATTAAAAAAAGAGGTGCAAATATATATCAATAATTTTATTTTTACATGGAAGCCTGTACCTTACTCTACTTTTCTACATAATTCCCTTCAATATTGAGGCACTTGTCATAACGTAGTACCAGTTTTTGAAAACCCTCCTCATAGAAGTCTGCCATGTGACTTGTTAACCACTGCATCACAACTGTTTTGACCTCGTTATTGTCTTCAAGACGCTGACCGCCCAGGTGTTTCTTCAAGTGCAGGAACAGATGGTAGTCACTGGGTGCCAGATCAGGGCTGTACGGAGGATGATCTAGAGTTTCCCCTCGAAAAGATGTGATGAGATCTTTGGTCTGATTAGCCACATGTGGACGGGCATTGCCATGCAGCAAAACGATGCCCTTGCTCAACTTGCCACGTCTTTTGTTCTGGATTGAACAGCGCAGATTGTTCAATGTCTCACAATAAGCTGCTGCATTGATTGTCTCATTAAGAGGCAGAAATTCCACAAGCAATACTCCTTTTCTGTCCCAAAATACTGTGCACATGATTTTCCGGGCAGAAATCGTTTGCTTGAACTTCACTTTTTTGGGTGAATCTGAATGCCGCCATTCCATGGACTGTTGCTTTGATTCAGGTGTGACGTAGGCCACCCATGTCTCATCACCCGTAACAATTTGGCTTAAGAAATCATCACCATCGTTGTGGTACCGCTCAAGGAAAGTCAATGCACTGCCTAAACGTTTGGTTTTGTGCACATCTGTTAACATTTTCGGTACCCAATGTGAGCACAATTTTCGGTAATTCAAGTGCTCGGTCACAATGCCATACAAAACACTACGGGAAACATTAGGAAAGTCATCACACAAGGAAAGAAATCGTAAAGCGTCTGTTTTCTCTCACCTTATTGTCCACTTTCTGCACCAAACTTTCATTAACGACTGAAGGACGCCCACTCCGTTGTTCATCATGCACATTTGTGCGGCCGTCTTTAAATGCTCTCACTCACTTTCTCACCATTCCATCACTCATAATGTTTTGTCCATAAACTGCACAGATCTCACGTTGAATATAGATCGGTTTTAGGCCTTTAACATAAAGAAATCTTATAACAGCCCGTACTTCACAGTCGGCGGGACTCACGATTATTGGAGGCATCTTAAACACTCAGTGAACAACGTAAACAAGGAAGAATTAGACTGTAATGGCGTCAGTGCGTAGGCAAGAGATGCAGGTACCCAGTGCGCATGCGCGGAACGCCGACCGTGTGACAAAACGGTACTTACTTAAAAAATATGCCTCGTATTAAAATGCAGGACCGATTAACACGATCCAGCCAGACCAAACCCAACATTCAAAATAAAACTCACTCATGCATGGAAGATGAAAAAAATTTTGTCACACGCCCTGAAAATTCAGCTTGCCTGCCAACGACCATTACTTAAGTTACACCATCACACCACATGGCATAAAATTCTGCCTCAGAGCTGTGTGGAGACACTCTGACCTATTCTGAAAGACTGGAGGGCGTCTACATCTACATCCATACTCTGCAAATCACAAACATTGTGGGTGGCAGAGGCTGCTATGCACCAATCCTAAACCCACCCATTCCAATCCCGAATAGTGCGTGGAAAGAAGGAATACATAAAAGCATCAGTACGGCATCTTATTTCTCTAATCTTATCCCTCCGGTCATTGTGACCTAAATAGGTTGGCGGAAGAAGTATTTCATTGCACTCGAAATTTAAATTTTTTCACATATTCTCCAATAAATTCGAACGTAAGCTACGTCGTCTGTCTTCCAAACTATCCAAGCCCAATCTATGTATCAATTCTGTGACGGTTTCATAAGGGCTGTAACAACAAGTCACGAATCGAGCGGCTCTCCTCTGCACCCTCTCCACTGAGTCAATCAGAACCTTGCGATACGGATGCCAAACCCCACAACAGTAATCCAGATGTGGACGCACTAGTGTTTTATACGCTATCTCCTTTGTATGAGCATTACAATTCCTCAAAATACGACCTATGAATCGTAATTTAGTCTACATCGTGCTGCTAAGTAGCATTGTGCTCACTCATCCACTTGTCAAAGACTGGCCACGAGGAAAACCTAGGGCTGCTATAGATATAAAAATGTGGGAACACTACATTTTTCCTGTTCACATGAGAGCAGTCCCATGATTTGATCAAATGTCGACCTTAAAGCTTGAAGATTTCATCATACATATGACCTTGATGACTTAAAATATTACTATTGATCTGAAATTTTGGCAGTAGCTAGGTTGATTAAAAAAAGAGTTAATTTTGTTCCTTATAAGAAATTTTGTAGCTTCAATAGTTTAACCGTAAAAAATTATTTTCTGATATTCCCCAAAACTTCTTAATATCTTCTACAATTTTACAGCTACAAAACTGAAAGAACTTTTATTCTACTTTTAATTGACTGCTCTTTCATTTGATACTAAGCAAGCCATGTTTAGTGTTTTCAAAAGGGTGAAATAAATCTTGTCAACAAAAATAGAATTTAATTAATTAATATTTCCTAAGCTATTAAAGCTATTGATCTGAAAGTAGCTTTAAATGATTCTACGAGCATTTCCAATAAGATAGTGGCTGGATTCCAATGTAGTAACAAGTCTTTGTAGCTTTTCCCCTTGTTTATAATTTTATCCTTATCCGCCTAATAATTTGGAATCTTGCAGGGTGGCTGGCAGGAACGCCATCATGATTTAAATACTAATTTCTTCTTTCACCGATATCTGTCAAACTAATGCATGAATTTAAAAACCACTAAAGATTTATTTCTAAGAAAAATTCTTCTTCAATTTAAATATGATCCCTCTTATGAATTTATTTCTCATCTGACTTTGACTATTTATATTTATTGCACCACTTATTTAATTTTCACTTAAATCCCTGAAAACAGTACTTAACTTTTATCTATATCCCTGAAAATTTTATGTCATGTGATAAAAATCCCCAGTTCTTTTCAGAATATTTTAAATCCTATATGCGAAAATGTGATGACTGTTTATTAATTTACTACATCTCTTTTCTCCAATATATCACTTAAATTACTTCAGAAAAGGCTTCTAAACTTTGGTTACTAGGTTATTTAAATGCAATTGCACCTCTAAGAACAAATTTTGATACGTAGTTACAAAATTATAGCTTAGCTTACAAAAGGTCACCAAAGGCACAAGGAACTTAACCTATAACTAACTTTTGATAGTCGTTATCTTGAGAACTAAGGGAGATATCAAAAGATTTTACTCTTGATTTTCGATCTGTCTTGTCGAGTTACATAAAAATCAATCATCAAATTGCTTCACCATGGTTATGATAGTGCGGCCTACCTCAATGCATAAAATTCATTGTGAAGCACATTTCAAGTAAAAACAACTTCACATCATCAGGATTCCTAGTACATGTAGCATAAATTATCACAATTAATTTCATCATATACCTTCAGTATGAACTGCAATTGGACTAACACGCGTGAAATAATAAATTCACTGTATCATGATGTAAGCTTTACGTTAAATCTATCTTGTATGCTTCACACTAATAGTAATAGTCAATTTCTATAGGCTTTTTCAGAAGATACTGTACTAGTAGTAGATAGGCCTACATAATTTTGCCAGCAGCATCAGTGAATTTATCTTGTTATCGTACATCAAAAGTCGGAAGCTTATATTAGACTTTCAACACTTATTTAGACTAAGGCTAGCCTATTATGTGCAAAATGTAAGAAATGGTCCAGTGATAGAAACTTTTAGTGGCTAAATGGAACTTAAAAAATTCTGTGTGTCGAACAGTTCTTTCAAGCTCACTCTAATGGGGTTGCAATTTAGTTTAATATTGCAACAGTGAATGCTTCATGTCAATGTATGTTTGTTCAAAGAATAACTTGCAATCTTCAGCTGAGGAGTTTGGAGTCTGGTGCAATTTTAGGAAATGTGCTATGTGATCTGATACCAGTCTTATTCCAAAACTTTGAGAAATATATTGAGTGATCTTCAGTAGTGACTTTTATTTCAATGACTCACCTTCAACCATTATCTCTTGCGGTGTAATAATACAATCAAATTGGCGACTGAATCCAGATTATGAACCATGCAGAGACTTGAATAGGTATCAGGTTACACATTTCATCCATGAATATAGCTAATAGTATCTTGCCTTGGGTGGAAAGAATTGGAAACTGTTACTCTCAAGCCCATATATCTCTATTTCTAAGGCTTTGGGAAAGAGACATCAACATCAATACTTTACACAATTCAAAATCTTTGCATCTAAGACCAGTCCAGTAGTCCTAAGGTCAGTGAGTAGCATAAAAACCAATAGAGCATGACAAGAAACTAATCAGTGGCAACACAGTCTTATTACAAACCAGTTTTCCACAAGCATTTTATGAGCAACATGTGGAGATGACAAACAGATTTGTGGTAAGAGATACTGATTGATGTTTTGAAGATTGCAAAAGCAGCAGCTCAATCCCAATGCCAAAATGGGTAGAGACATCTGCAACTCGCATTCTTAATACCCAGTTACAATAAATACAATCACAATTCAAAAACATGTTATTTTTTATTCATTTTGGGCTATGAAAACTGTACCAAATCATAAAATTCAGTTCATTTTGTGGTTTAGAAATGGAATTTTACTGAATCAGCAAGCTCATTTTAAATTACACTACTCTTTTGCAGTACTATGGTTAAATTTTGATTTTAATCTTAACTTAACCTGTTGTAATGTAGAAATTAGTTCCACAGAGCTCATAGGAGGAGATAACGTAAAGCTTGTAACACTGTAAATAAATGATAAAGTCTTAAGTCAAGATCAGCCCAATATTGTATGAATACATAAAAACTGAAGGTTTGTGAAATAAAAGTAAACAGAAATAGTCAATAACATTTCCAAAAAGAGCACAGTTAGAAACAACCATTTTGAATAAGTATTTCCATGGTTTTAAAATTTTACTAAAGAAGATAAGCAAATTTGAAAGTTTACTCGCCATGTGCTTATAAGAAAATTAAAGATTACGACTGAATAAAGATAGCTATAGAACCGAGACATATTTTAAGTTAAATAGAAAATTAAAAGCAATTCTGTGAAGTAAGTACGGTTGTGAAAGTTTAAATAGTTTTAAAGAGGGAGAGAGAAAACTAATAGCTATCTTGCATATTGCAGAAATTAATTACTGTCAAAGAGTTTTAGGAGAAAATTTATCATAACTAAAGAGACACGAACATCAAAAGCTCCCAAGATGCAGCTTAATTGAGCCAAAGGTGAAGATTGGGTTAAGGGCCTTTTATAAGTCCCAGCTGAGAGTGGGATTTTAACAAGGGAACTTTTGATCTCTAGTCAGATACTATAACCACCGAATGGGGGATTTTGGAATTCATAGAAGGAAAATGTTAACTGTTGGAAATTAACAGCGTTCCATAAGATTACAGGGGAAAACTATAAATCCTGAGTCACCACTCTCGTGACCAGTCGCATAACAATTTCCAAAGATGTAGGCCGATCCTGTGCTACTTGGCATATTGTCAGAATGTTCAACGATAAACTTTTAAGAAGTTTAACTTAAAAAAAATTCAAAATATTGAACAGTTTTTTTTTTTTTTAAGCTCACTCTGATAAGGTTGCAATTCAATTTAATCTTACAAAATGAGTGCTTCGTCAGTGCATTTTTGTTGAAGGATAATCTGCAATCTTCAGTACGAGTATTTTCAAAATGTTATTGTGATCCTAATACCAGCTTAAATTCAACAAACTTTTTTAAGTATATACAGGGTGTCCAGAAAAGGACTCCCTGATTTCAAAAACAAAGATCGATAGAGGAATGCAGTAAACAGTACGTTTATTGTGACAGCTGTAAGAAGTGTATACAGCAGTGTGAAATAATAGTTACAAAAGCTGCTAACAGCTGTACAGCTGTACAGCTCATATCAGCATACATGAGTGAAATAATCGTATGAAAACAATCTTTGCAAACAATCACATCACAATGTTTTCCAAATGTTCACCATTGGCACTACAGAGGTGGCGCAAACGAAGAATGAAATTCGCCATCACATTTCGTAGTGTCTCGACCGAAATGGATTCACATGCCGCAGAGATCGCCGATTCCAGCTCGTCCAGCGTGGCGGGATGCTTCGGGTAGACCATGTCTTTCACTGTGCCCCACAAAAAAAAAGGTCACAGGGAGTCACATCCGGCGAATATGGAGGCCAATCCATGCCTGCACCAGTAAATTCGGGATATCCCAAAGCAATGACTCGATTCCCGAAGTATTCCTCAAGAAAGTGAAACACTTGTTCGGTCCGATGTGGTCGGGCCCCATCTTGCATAAACCATTCAGTACCTGGTCGATCCTCTAACGCTTGCTGAGGGGCGACAAATTGTTCCAAAATTGCAACGTAACGTGCACCAGTGATCGTTTCTCGAATGAAAAAAGGGCCAACAATGCCTCTGCTGCATACTGCAGCCCACACAGTAACTTTAGGAGAATATAGGGGTTTCGCTTCACACCAATATGGCTTTTCGGAACCCCAAAATCGCCAGTTCTGCTTATTCACATAGCCATTCAGGTGTAAATGTGCTTCATCTGTAAACCAGATGCAGCCAACATCAAATCCTTCACTATCAATCATTGTGAGCATCTGAGTAGCAAAGGCAACCCTTTGTTGCACAGCTCGTCCGGGTATGGCCTGGTGCGTTTGAATTTTGAATGGAAACATGTGTAGGCTCTTTCGCAGTATTTTCTGCGTGCTGGAATGCTTCAAACCAGTCTCCGATGCAATTCTACGGACGGATGACATTGGATTTCGCTGAACAATTCCAGACACTGTGGCGATATTTTCAGACGTACCTGCGGTTAGCTTGCGGCCAACATGCCCCACTACATCATCAGTTACGCTGGCTGTTCGTTGAAATTTTGCGAAGAGCGTACGAATGGTCCTTTTGGAACATTAAATCGTGCTTGAAAACTTAGCCGTGTTGCCGTAAGACTCTCTTCTAACCTGTGGTACTCTAGCACCAGAAAAACGCGTTGTTCAATGGTGTACATGGTTTTAATCTCTTCCTTCGGTACGCTAACCTCCTTTCACGTTTCAATGGTGGAACTGATCGCCCTGAGCTTCGGATCACTATTTAGGCATTACGTATGGCGATTACAGTGCCATCTGTTAGCAGCTTTTGTAACTATTATTTCAAACTGCTGTATACACTTCTTACAGCTCTCACGATAAACATACCGTTTACGGCATTCCTCTATCGATCTTTGTTTTCGAGATATTTAATTTTGAAATCAGGGAGTCCTTTTCTGGACACCCTGTATATATATATATTGGGCAATATTCAGCAGTAACTTACTTGGATGCATAACTTTCAACTGTTATCTGTTGCAGTGAAATAGTTAAAACAGATTGGTGAACATATTACAAACTATGCAAACATCATTAGGTATCACATTCAAGCATTAATCCAGTTAGATCTAATGATGTGCACTTGCAATAACCCCAATGTCAATTATGTCATTACACTGTCACAGACTACTTTCTATAGTACTGCACGAGAGTTAGCGAGCATCTGCCCAATCTCCATCCAGTTTTGGATATTGAAACCAATAATTAGCTATACTGAACATACTAAGTTGAAAAGTAGGCTAGGGAAAATAAATCAGTCACTCTTCACAAATGATGGCAGTAGGGCCTCGATCACAAAAATATTTTTGTGTGTTGTGGCACTCTTGCCATCATATGTGGAAAGCAACTGGTTTATTTTCACAGCCCTTCCTTAATTTCATCACACAACAGCATTTTCACAGTCACAATCAGTAATGTGTGACCTGGTGACAGGGTTTCTTATTAGCTATCATAGTCACCCAACCCGGCAGTCAAATCGGGTATAGGGGACCTACAGTGTTCCGTGGAATCTGACACAAAGAACCATTTTGGTAAACTTCAAATTACACTGCAGACTGAGACAAAGGCGAAGGTTGGGTTAAGGGCCTTTTATAAATCCCAGCTGAGAGTGAGATTTTAACCAGGGACGTTTTGATCTCCAGTCAGATACCATAACCACTGAGTCACCAGAATGCTCATTGTCACTATTATTCATCTAAATTGATAGCCTAAGAAATTATAAACATCCAATTTAAACTAGATATCTCTCACATATACGTCCCTTTGCTAGTAAACAAGTTATTATTGGACAGGCAATTTCTGTTATACGTATAAGGACATGTTCTTGTCATTTTTCAGATATTGTAAAATTTCTTAGCAATGGTAAGTTTCCTCACTACAAAGCAAAAAGTTTATTTCATATGTGAACCTTTAGTGATGATTTGACAGTTCCTTTTACCATTTTTCTGTTTCAATTTATTACAAAAGTTGATCATTTCACCATCCTGAAGGTGTAACTCCAGTTCCCAACCTGCTTTGACTAGAGTCTAAAATGGATCTATTACAGAATAAATAAATAAATAAAAATTGCCGAGTAACTGTACACTTACACTTTTTTATTCTTTCATTTATTATTTACAAAAATAAACTGGTGGAAATCAATAGCACTATTTGAAATGACCAACTGTAAACATGTCAACTTAATACTTGTAAGACAGTGTTTGTTAAAATACTTTGCTTCCAAAAAATAACAACATGCGAGGTACACACATAAAAGAAAACCTCACACATCAATAAATTTCAAACAAAAAATAGATTAAAAAGATCTTTGGTTTGAGTATTTCTACTATGAATGATATGAAACTGTTGTTTCACAGTAAGTAAACTTTCTCAATATTTTTTGGGAATATAATAGCAGAAATGCAAAACTTGCAAAAATAAAATATCTTCCCATTGTTTCATTTAACACAAGATCTATATACTAATATAAAAGCACTTCAGTATCATGTTCCTTGTTTTGTCTAATTCTGTTGCACTAAAAAGATTGACTGCATGATCTCAAGACACTGATAGGAGTATTCTTATTTTCTTTACATTTATTCAAATGATACCAATGCTCACAGAGCAGGTGAACAAAATATAAAGTTACTGACTATGCACATTTATAATACAATCAAATAAGCTTTAGAAAATAATACTACACAATGTAATCATTTCCATCCAAAGCAGAAATATATACTTCCAAATGTTGTATGTACATAAACTTGTATGTAAGCTTATGAAAAATAATTAACATCAATCCAATGAAATGGAAATCTACAAACTTCTAACTCTAAAGACTTCATTTCTTTTCTGCTGCAGTTGTCTCAGCTGCCTCTTGATTGATCTTCTTGTGCCAGTCAAGATTCATCTTGGCAACACTTTCGCCTCTTTCTGAAGCTCTCTTTCCTAGAATCGCCAAGACGACACAAGCTACACATGTGATAGCAATTGAGTAGTTCGACACTCTGATCCGGAATCTGTTTTTAGCCTTTTCAATAACATCCTGTCTGTAAATGAGAAAATAACATTTTCAATGTAAATAATAAGATCTACAGCTAGACTTGTATTGAATAGTTTTAATTGTTAAACAGAGAACTTATGAATGCAAATATGGAGCACCTGTAAATATAGATGAACCACAATAGTAATAAATAAAATTGAAGGCAGGTGAGTTGGTATAAAGGGTGTGTTGTGCATGTGGCATATTCAGTGATTGAAAAGTTTCCTCTGCAGTCAAATTGGAATAGGTTGTGGTGACAGAGTGCGTGCTGCAAGTTTTGTAGCAGGTTCTGCTGCACAGGAAGGAAGCGTGTGGCACTTTGGAGAATTTTTATTGTTAATATTTGCAGACCAAGATGATACTGAAATTGGGTAGTTTACAAATAAAAAAAACAGGGTTGACTTTATAGCCCAGGCATTTTAGGTTTTAACCTAAAAAAATAATAATGTAGAGCTGAAATTTGGCACAGACGTTCCTTAGTACCTTAGAAACAAGTAATAAAAAGTCCCCACCTCTAGGGTGTCCGCGTCATAGTTTTTTTTAGGTCAAAAGGGCTTAAATAGGGATTGAGTGCCAAATCTGTATAAACTCGTTGTAAAATTTAAAATGCAGACTCTGTAAAGTTTTATTGCACCCTAGGTAATTAGGATAGGCTAACCACTGCATAAAAGTGTAATATCGGCACTATTATTATTTAAAAGTAAAAGTATAGTCACATTTTATCATGAAGGCAGTACGAAACATAACTTTTTTTTCAATTTCTCTGCATTGCGGAAAAACTGTCAAAGTTACCAGGTCGGGACCTATGATAAAAGTTGTAGTACACACTTTCAGCATTAAAATGGTATATCATTCATCCCTCTGCGACATATGGTTGTCGAGATACACGTTGAAACAAGCACACGTGAGTCAACGCTGGGCCGAGAGCTCCGCGCACCGCTCCCCGGGCATTATGGGTATTAACGTGAAAAAAATATAATGTAGACCTGAAAATCGGTACAGATATTACTTAATACCTAAGAATCATGTCTTGAAAAGTCCCCATCTCCGAGGTGTCCTGTTCATAGTTTTATTAGGGTAAAAGGTTTTAATTAGGGCTTAAATGTCATAATCAGTATAAACGTCTTGTAGGTCTTAAAATATCAGCTTTTGTATCATTTAATTGCACTATAAGTAATTGGAAAAGCTAATTATTGAAAGAAGGCGTAGTTTTGGACGTAATTAATCGACAGAAGTAAAAAAATCTCACATTTGATAGTGAAACGGGTACGAAATATGACTTGTTTTGTAACAAAGTCAGATTTGCTAAAAACTATCGAAGGCCTATTATCAAAGTTACAGAGCGCAGTTTCAGCATTGAAATGGTGTATTCATCATGTTATTCTGACAAAACGGATGGTGAGATATCATCGAAACATTCGAAACAACGCGCAGAGCCGTTCCACTTACCCTTCCTCGTCTGTCTGCATCATTCTAATCTCTTCGAACAGTGCGCTGAGATTTTGTGCCCTTGGCATTATATCTAAACTGACAGAAAGAAACCTTGAAAATGACGAAACATTTTGCAAAATTATAAATTATACAAATTTTTATTAAAATCTTTGAATGAAATTTAAAGTTTAGCTTCATCATCATACTCATCATCTGAACTATTATAGGTGACTTTATCGCATGCAGATCTTCGACAATGTCCACACATTAGTTTACACTCCAGCCCACAACGCACACATTCAAATCTATTTCGCAGATGTTCTTACAATTGCAGGGCACCAAATTGAGGAGATGATCCGCAGTAGGTGCAAGTCGATTAGTCACTAGCACAAGAGCTCCATTCTGAATTTTCCAGCCCCAATCTTCAGGACCTAAAGAATTTCCTAGCCATTCTTGAATCTGTAAGTATATTCGTAGAGAATGGATGGCCAATATACCATATATTCGTAGAGAATGACGCTCACATGCTGCATATGTTGGTGGAAGTGACGCAAGCTGGAAGGATGCAGTGACTGGTTGGGTTGCGAACTTAGGACTGTATTTTATTTCCAGAAGTTCATGGATATTTTGACGAAAGGACTGGGAGCAAAAAACGGGAAGAAATTAGGCAAGGCCTCTTGAAGGAAACATCCCAGCATTTGCCTCTAGTGATTTGGGGGAAACCATGGAAAACCCAATTCTGGATGCACAGATGGGGATTTGATTTTGACGCCAGAGAGTTATCGCGCAGCCACCATGCTTGGTCTCCTGGCATACATTGAAGATGGTTTTTGTGAAATGGGTGGATGAATAGATTCATTTGGAATCAATGTTTGAACTGCCTTAGGCTGGACTGAAACTCATCAGACCAGACCGTGGACTGCAAAGGGGGAACCGGCTCCAAAAAAAGCAAAAACCGTTTTTTCGGCTGGGAAAGTGCTGGCAACTGTTTTTTGGGATAGTCATGGAGTTATTTTAATCGATTACCTTTAAAAAGTAGAAACCATTACAGGAGCATACTTGAGAAGCTGAAGGCAGTACTCGCAGAAAAACAGCCACATTTGCAGAAAAAGAAAATCCTGTTTCACCAAGATTGATCTCAGAGGTTGTCATGGCGAAAATTCACGAATTACAGTTTGAACTGCTTGATCATCCGCCTTACTCACCAGAACTAGCCCCAAGCGACTTCTTTTTGTTTCCTCATCTAAAAATTGTGTTCGGAGGACAGATTTACGTCAAATGAAGAGGATCATCTTTGTGAACAATTATTTTGCAGAGGAAAATGCCAAGTACCATTTGGATGGGTTACAGAGATGGGAGCATCGCTGGGAGAAGTTTTTAGAGGAAACTGTTGAAAAATAAAAACAAAATTTCAGAAAAAATGTCTTGTATCTTTGTTAGGTCAGAAACTTTTCAGACCACCCTCGTATATATATAATATTTGGTTTGAATCCATATATTAATTACTAGTTGACTTTTGTTTATTTATATTACTATGATGTAGACAGTCACATTTTAAGACTCAACGTTTATTTTTGAGTGACTTCCACCAATCATCATTTAATTTTCATTTTATTTATTTATTAAAAATAATCCATATTTCTATTCAAACTTAAAAACAATAGCTTCCTTAAATATCACTCTATGTAGGTGACAATTTGTAATATGTTTTCGATGCTCTCAACTATCCTATTAGTTCACTTCTTTATCTCATCTGATTTATTATTATTATTTTCGTATATCCCCAGAACGGCAAACGGTAAGCAATCCTGACTGGATGCGTTCAGTTCCTCTTTTGGATGTTCTACTCGTTGGACCAATATTTTTTTATTCTTTCACTGATGGTTTTCATTTCTTACGCAGTCCAGACACGTTTAGATTTTCCTTTTTTTATCTCTGAAATAACTTCCCACAAGTTCACTATCTTATCAAAAATCTCTTGGTCTGTGACGTCTCCCTTAGCAATGCCTGCAGACTTCAGGTCTTTCTACACCTCCTTCATCCATGTGGATGTTGTTTTTACTGTTTGCGTGTATTCTAAAATTTGTCTCTAGGTTCCGATTTATTATTATTTCTTAAATTATTTTACTTTATGTTTTGTGCCACCTCTAAATGAATTTCTTTTCCATAGTTGATAGTTTACTTTTACCCTAAACCCAATGGCCAAGCCAATGAAACTGAAATCCTGTGAAATGTGTTCACCTCTGATTTTTCGAGTTTGTGATGGGATTGTTTTTTTAACCAATCATTACACAATATAAGGCAGTTTAACATAAATTTAGAATGTAAACCATACTCGTGAACCGATATAGATAATACCTATAGTAATAAGCTGCAGAATAAAACTCAAGGGAAGTAACACATGCCAAACAGGTGTGTGGAATTAGGTAAATTGAAAGGTTCTCATAGGAAACAAAAAACTTCAGACTAAATCTAACTCTAAATTGAAGAGGAAAGTAAAAACACTTGTTGGATAAGTTTTTTTTCCCCCTTGTGTCTTTATATCTCATTAATGTCTTTGGAGGCAGGAAAGGATTTGGGCAAGGAACAGGAAGTAATTTGGTTATGGCCTTTTGAAGGAACCATTCTGACATTCATCTAAGAGTGATTTTGGGAAACCAGGAAAAACTGAAATTTGGATAGTCAACAGGGATTCGAACCTGCATCCTGCCAAATGCATTTCTGCTCACAAATCAGTGTTGGATAAGAGGGTATTGCACAAAAATACTTAAGATGAAGAAAGCAGTAGACTTTTAGAACTGATATAAACAGGAAATGCAAACTGAATAGAAACAGCTGCAACTTAAGCAGATGGAAGAAGTTATAGGCACAGTAGGTAGAGCATACAGATAGATTAATATAATTTTGAATTTAAAAAATAAATAAATAATAATACTGATGCGAAACCATCTTTAAACAAAGTAAAGAGAGAGCTAGCAAATGAAAAGAATATATAAAGAAGCTGTATGATGGGGATGTCCTAGACCATTTCATACTGCAAAAAGGAAGATGTGTATGTAGGAGATACGGTTTGAAAAACAGAATTAGACCGATTTTTGCTTTGTGTGCGCAGACCCTCTAGTGTGAAGAAATGCTGTATCCTATTTATTCTAGTGGCAAATATTAACAAAAAGAAGCAGAAAATGTAAATTTCATCTAAAAACTTTCATTTCTTTCAGTTATTGTCTTAGATTTGATTTTCATACAGATGTTCAAAAGTTTTTGGTTAATGCAATATAATAAATGAATTATAAGTAGTTAAAAATTATTTGTCCAATAAGGGCATAAACGAAAATCAATCGCCCCTTTGGTCAGAAATTTGCTACACACATTCCTGAGAACATATCTGTTGAGAAAAAGTGTATATCAAAGCAAAAGGAAATGTACCGGATTTTGTTGTTTTCGCAGGTGTCATATTAATATAAATGCTTATTGGATTATCACTGCATTGCTATACTCCTCCTTTTGCTTTTCCCGACATTTCAACCTAGTCTTCGGTCTTCTTCAGGGACCGTGTGCCAAATCTGCTACAGATTTTGATCTGCTGGAGACCGGCGTGGCTAGTTGTTTACTTATTTGTACTGTCGATTGTCTCATCATCCAGAGATGTTGTTTACGATTTAATATCTGTGGGTCCAGAGTTAATTATTTATCCAGCACACGTTTCCAACTCTGGCTAAGACCGTAACCACCATCTTTGTTGAGGTTGTTTGGATGTTTGCATATTTCAATAGCCTCTCTCACTTTTCTTTGGAGATAACCTTTGGTTTTAGCTAGCACTCTTGTATTATCCCACAATATTTCATGTTTTCCTCCATCTGGTGTTCGGCAATAGCCGATTTCATGGGATGCTTCAGAAGGGTGCGACTTATGTTCACGTATCCTCACGGCTACGGCTCTTTCGGTAAAATCTAATGTAAGATTTCTGGAATTTCTGGATGCCTAACTCAGTTGGACACCATACATCAATTAAATAATCAACTCTTGTAATCAAGCTCAGGATATTATTTGATCTATGAAACGCGTTTGGTGGGGTGCAAATCCCAGTATGCTTTTGTTGATCTACAGAGCGCTAATTAGATCCAAAATTGATATGGATGTATTCTGTACAGCAATGCAAGCTTCGGAATCCTGTTAAGGTTAGACAAGCTTCAATATAGTTGTATTCGCACCTGTCTTGGGGCCATAAGATCTACGCCCACCAATGCTCTATTGGTGGAAGCCCAGGAGATGCCTCTGCACATTAAAGACAGTGGCTGTCGGGCAAATTAATTGTTGAGAGGCTAGCATACCAGAACCACCCAACTACTTTTAAATGTAAAGAGCCGAGTAGCTTGTGGAATAATAGAGGAAGATGGCGACTCTCAAAGGTCTATTAAAGCTACATGGAGTGGGAAGAACAAACAGACAGAATAATTCCAATAAAGCAATTTCCACCATACGAATACCATTCCATCTTCAGTATGATTCAACTTCCGGTATTCTATATGACTCTTGAGGATAAGCAATACTTAAACTTCAATCTGTTAGCAAAGAGGTATCTTGCGAAAACTGGAGTAATACCATGCATATCTACACGAATGAATCTAAAACTGCCCCAGGAGGCAACGTAGGATGTGCCTTTTTCTACCCCTGTACTACATATCAAGGAATGTATAAACTACAATCAACTACATCTATATACACTGCAGGAGCAATAGCTATTTTAGAGGCAGTCAAGTATTCTCAACACTAGCAGAGATGAAGTGACTAATCATCTCAGACTCTAAGAGCGTCTTGAACTCTATTCAAACCAAATACTGGGGCAAGAGAACTAACCAGATTATAGTAAATATTGTACAAAAGGTAGTAGAATGCTCAAGAAGAAACAGGGCAATCAATTTTCTCTGGATGAAGGTACATGCAGGGGTTGTCTATAACGAAAAAGTAGAAGATTTGGCAATGGAAACAGCTAGAATAGGCGTCACCCTCGAAACACAGTTACCATACACGGACTATCTATCACAAATAAAAAATCAAGTTATTGAACAAATGGCAGAATGAATGGGACATCACAAAAAAAAAAAACAAGGAGACAATATTACGGCAATATCCAGCCCCGAATCCCTACCCGTCCCTGGTTTTACAGCTCCTTGGAACCTAGAGGCGTTGTCACCATGATTAGCCTTATATATATAACGAATTGTGAACTAATTAAAAATTATGTAGTGTATACTCATGGTTTTATATAAGGTTAAATGAAAGTTGTTTCGATGCACAGAATGTCAAGTATGCATATGCAGAATGTTAAAAATGAGTGTATAGAATATTGCGGTGCATGCGCTCTCCACGCTAACAAATTGCTCCCTCTTGCAGACAAAGAAATTCACTTCAATAAGGTATAACAGTCCTCAGATCCAGTCCGTTAATGAAATTCTATTTTAAGTATAACAAGCTGGGAGTTGATTAATTATGGTTTTGTATGATTGTAATTAAGTGTGAATTTGTGTAAATGAACACTTTTTTTGGAAAGAAACTATGTAAAATGCTGCGCAATATTTTTAAAGACAGTATTATAAATGAAACAATAATTAAAAGTTTGTACGTGTTGAAGAAATTTGTACAACAGCCTAGGTGTCTTTAAGTTATTCAAACAGTGAATTTAATAATAAATTTTTTGTTTCTTAATCTTTTTCTGTGTATTTTCTTTCATAGCAGGGGGGTGCAAGTGCACCCCCTTGTACCTCCCCTCCCAGCGCCCATGTGGGTAAATACAGTAAATATTTTTAATTTTCATTTCTGAGTGTTTCATAATGATTGTGAATGATCTAGTATTCATTCCGATTGTTTTTTAATGGATTTAATTGTTGAAATATAGTTAGAATTCGAGAAACATTGGTTGGAACTGTTTGAATAATTCTGAATGTTTTTAAAGAGTCTATTCAAGGACGCAGAGATGGTGAGCAGAGAGAATTTTCTGTCAGTAGGTTTCTGAAGTGTGGGAGATTAATCGCTGGAACATTTATGTAGGTTTGTACTTAGTATCTTTGGATTGAGATGATGCCTTGGTGTGTAATGTTATTATAGAGTACCCAAGCAGAAATACAAATAATATCAAATGCAGTATACTAAGTAAATGACTTCCGTTTTCAAGAGATCATACTATAACTGACTTGCAACGTTTGAGTTCTACTGCTGCCAGCTGCTCCTGTCTGTGGATATTCAACTGTGGTGCTATTTCAGCTATGGAGAATTTAACCTTGATGTTCATTCATCATGAACTCTTAAGGGTGAAGCTTAACCACCAAGCCTCCTTCAATGATGGATTGTTGATCCTCCTGCACCAATTTGCTTGCTAATCCAACTTTCCACTGGAGTTTAGTTCCTTTGGGTTGCTTGCCTTAAAAGGGGCACCTCTTATAGATTAATGACATTGTGTTTGTGGCTAATGACATTTATTAACTCCAAACCTTAATTACTGATCTAATTTTCAAGTGTAAAGCAGTAGGAGTGAGCATGAATCTTTCAAAAACAAAAGTTACATCTAACAAAAGGGTCGTATAGGGGATTTTACAACTAAATAATATATCTTTACAAAATGGTAGTGAGAAAATTTATCTTGTCCAGCTTCTAAATACAACAGCAGTTATAACAGAAAATTTCTAGTCATACATTAAGCTAGGATGGCATGCTTTTGGGAGGCAATCAATCATTCTCAAATCTAGTGTTCCCACAAATCTAAGGAAAATAGTTTACAACCAGTGCAATCTTCCTGTGTTGACTTGTCTGTGAGACCTCGACACTAAAATAATTTAAGAAAGGAAAAATTAGAATGAACCAAAGAACTATGGTAAGGTCAATGCTACGTTTAACTAGAAAAAGTAGAAAAGATAAGAGGAGAGCAACCAACATTAGATTAATTACAAGTGTCACAGACATCTTGGAGCAGACAGCATCCTTGAAGTGGCAGTGGGCCAGACACATTGCTCAGAGGAACGATGAAGACAGACAAAAACAGTGTTAAGAGTGGAGCCTAAGAGATCAGACCAGTGAGACAAAGACATATACAGGGTTGTCGGAGTTAACTGGCAGAGGCTCATCCAAGATCATTCTACCTGCCCAAGTTCTACCTGAACTCATTAAGATGCCACATGACTTATTGATTGAACTGGCCAATGATGATAATAGACAAAACAATAACAGCCTCAAAGCAAAGTACCAGCAGCAAAAATAAATGCTGAAATTAAAGTGAACAAAGAATGCGCAAAATCGGGAAAGGAGTTTCTGAAAGTCTCAGAAAAAGAGGATGGCTTGTCAAGTTTAAAAGGCATTCAGGTATGTCGATTTAGTTAATGAAAGGGAAAGCCAAATTTTATAATGCAGATAACTCAGGATGCAGACTGTAATGGAGATGTTCGGATAAAGAGATTACCATAGTGCAGGAAGAGGTTGGAAACTGCAACAAACCAGCTGAGAGACTGATGTGAGAAACTGCAATGGGATAGTATTAAAATACTTTTGTGTTTCCAGCCATATCAAAATGTCACTTTTGGGACGTTTTGAGTAACATAATCTCTGCCTTTTTTTTCAACCAACTGAAGTCACACTGGTAACGTGCAGAATCAGGAATGACATCACCACATAAGTTCAGCATTAGTCTTCTATTGTTTCCATGTCACCGTCAAAACAAGCAACTATTATGCCAGTGTGACTTTAGTTTGCTGAAAATGAGGGCGGAGATTGTGTCCTTATTCTTGATATTTTAAACCGGTTGGAAGCCTGATAGCATTTTATTAATTCAAAACTACATGAAATGTTTCAATCTAAAATGGGATATTTTTTTGACACACTAAATCTCCACAAGGACAAATTTATACGAGTGATGGTGCAATTGTTTACATATGACCATCGTTATTTTACTTTGAAGATGGAAAATAGGGAAAAAATCTGTAGCTTATCAGAGAAGAAGGCAGGAGATTAGTGAAAAACAAAAAAGACAAACATCTTTGTGTTCATCACTGTCGCCCCCGTCTGCATTTCTGGTAAGGCGTGGGTTTACTTCCCATTCCATTTCTTGTTTTCATTGCGTTAAAACATTTTCTAATCATTAGGTAATTTTTTGTTGTTGTTGTTGTAATGATAAATAAATTTACATAATATATCAAGGTATTTGCAGAATGATGACAAGGTTTAACAAAGAAGTTGTACAATTTGCTGCCCGAAGTCTTTATACCCCACCTCCCCAAAGTGAAAAAGGTTATAAAAATCTGATCTCCATTATGAAAAACTATTATTTTTGTAAACATAATAAAAGTTTTGCTGATCAAGACAGAGAAAGGGTTGTTTAATGTCAGGCTGAAAGATGTAAGAGTAAGAGAACTGCACAGCATCACACGTAATGCATAGGAAGGTGTCTAGTGCAATTCCATAATTAACACAATTCATTTTACAACTTCTTTCTTTTATTGAAAGAATAAGAGAAACATACATACTCTGAAACAGTAACTTCATATCAAACTAGAGGCTAAGTTAATACAAAGGAAAACTAAATACTTTGCAAAAGTGAATGACCAGGTTTTATATCTTATATATATAAAAATAGACACGTGTTTCCCTGTATTTCACTTTTCAGCCACCACTACCTAGCACAGATCACTGTTGTTTGTGTGTAGAAGTAGCATGGAGTTTCCTGTCATGCACAACGCTGGCCGAATGCCGTTAGCTGTGGGGATGTGGGAAATATGATGGTTAAAAGTGGTCGATGCAGGGCATTTTCATATTTCGACCAAAGACTTGTGTATCCTTATACTTCTCTTCCCTACCAAAACTGCATAGGATAGACCATTGATGTTTGTGTGTGGTAATAACATCGAATCTACCATCATGCACTGTGGTAGTTAGACGTCTGTTAGCTATGGAGGTGTGGGAGATATGTGGTTGAAAGTGGTCGACCTGTGGCACTTTCAAATTTCTAACAAAGACGTATGTGTTACGGTGTTTCACTTTTCAGCCAAAACTATCTAGCGCAGATCACTGGGGTTTGGGTCTGGTAGTAGCACAGAGTCACCCATCGATCACAATGTTCGCCAAATTTCAGTAACTGTGGGAGTGTGGTTGAAAATGGTCGATCAAGGATATTTTCGTATTTCGACCATAGACATGTGTGTCCGTATATTTTACTTTGCTGCCTGAACTACATAGCGCAGATGACCGGTGTTTGTGGGTGGTAATAGCATCGAGCACTACGGTGGTTACATATCGGTAGCTGTCAATCCAAATTCTTTACAAACACGAATTAAGTCATGGGCACCAGTTTATATATATATATATATATATATTTTACCCTCAACTGGCAGCTCAAGGTCATTTTCTCCCAGCCTCGCTTATCATATCACGACCCCCTGCCACTGCTTACTCCTCCAAGTAGGCAATGCAAATTTGTCAGTGGCCACTCTTTTTTTTTTTTTTTTTTTGTAACAGTTTAACGTCCCTTTTTAACAACGTGGTCTTTAGAGACGGGAAAGGATGGGGGCAAGGAATGGGAAGGAATTCGGCCATGGCCTTTTGAAGGAAGCATCCCGGCATTCGCCTGGAGTGATTTGGGGAAACCATGGAAAACCCAAATCTGAATGCCCGGACGGGGATTCGAACCGCCGTCCTCCCGAATGCGAGGCCAGAACGCTATCTGTTACACCACCACGCTCGGAGCCACTCTTTCCTCCTAGCATGTAGGAGTAAGGCCAACAGAGTAATCTTGGATCATCTCTGTTAACTGAACGTGCTATAGAATTTAGTAACTTTGAAACATATACACGAAGCTGATTAAAACACTACTACTATATCAGATGGAATATTTGGAGTGGAATGATATTTTCATTTTGATGTCAACGGGAAAGTCAGCTTGATAAACTTGGGAAAACAAAATGTTTCATACTTACGCAACTAGATTAGGTATTTCTTCCGCCGTTTTATATTTTCCAGTCCATACCAGAATCTTCCTTTCAAAATTGCTTGGCTTCCACTGATTTGTTCCTGCAAATAAAATTACATAACATAGTTAGCATATAGCTTCACACTCTCCCCTCCAATTTCTTTTCTTTTTACAATCCTTTAAAGATTAATATGTCTCAAATTAAGCTTGTATACAATAGTGAAATTCTCATGTGTTACCTGCAAAAACTAATAATTGATACCTTTAAGAGAATCTCAAGAAATATGTCAACTAGGGATGTAATGAAGCTATGTAAGTGCGGAACTTTCACGTGAAATCCTACTTCCGCTTGCTTCCACAATTTTTAATGCAGATATATACCGGATGTTTTGTTTACATCGCAATATTTGTTATTCTTTTCTCTTTAAACAAGATTCAATCCATCTTCTCTAAGCTAACAACAACTCTTTTTTTTTCTTTAGGGGTTCCAATAAAAGCAACAATGAACTCAACAGTGTTACTACCTAAGCGATGAATTTACAAGAAATTGCTTTTTAAGTAAAGTGGCCTATTCACAATCCAATTCATAGGACAACTGTGTAGAACTACAGTAGGATGTGCTCACCCATTCACGTTACTAGGAGTCCAACAAAATGTTCCAAGCAATCCTTTCCACTCGTACTTTCTCGCCGCACACTATTATTGCCCTTATCGCACACTCGCACCGATGTTTCCTCCAATCATGATCCAACACCGTAGTTTGTTGGACTGTTTGTACCCATGTTGGTTGTCTGGGAGTCAAAAAACATCAACACATCCTACATGCAGTCCTGTAACCCCTTTCACGGCCCATCAAGAAGCCTTTATCGGATCATTGTAGGTCCTACAAGTTGGACTGTTAATGGTCCGCTAGAGCAGTGGAAAGGTGGGTGGCTGGAACAGAGATGTACAATGGTGTGGCCTTGGTGCTCGACACTTGAATTAGTTAAGCCGCCAAGTCCACAAAGTTCCGGCAGAGTTTTTTTAGACGAATGCGTAATTATGTAAATAATTCCCACAATTTTTGTTGTTGAAAGATGAGGCAAAAAGTAAATCAATATAGCAGAATTATATGAAAATTTAGTTTACTTAAGGAAAAAAATGTGGAATTTGGCATAAAAATATACTTATTTTGATTTTAAGTCTGCTTCTGATAAAATATTAAAATCAAAATTATTATAAATTTATTTTGCCAACTCCGCATCTGCTCCCACAAAACATCTACATCTGTGGATGTCAAGCCCTGAGCATCTGCAAAAATGACCTCCATTACAAACCTAAGTCAGCCACTGCAGTAAGAAAGACAAAAGTGTTGAAGCAATTTGAGAATATATATATCTCTCTTTCACTGGGGCTTTATGGTTAATTAACTATAGGGCCACTAGACCTGGGGGAGGACTGGAAAAGGAAATCAACCTAGGCACTTAACTCTAGACACAAGCGATTTCAGTAACCATATAAAACCAAAATAAGGATTGCAAGCAAAAAATTACATTGGTCTAAGTTTGAGATTTCATGATCATGGGCAGGTGATCATTTACTGCAGCTCTTGATATCAATACTGCAGTAGCAAAACATTACTAGATTACTTCGAACAGTAGTTCTAGCAGTGTCTTACTGGTCAGGTAGTATTCCAATGCAACTACTGCCTGAAAATATGTCTTACGACGAGCCTGAAGAATTATGACAAACTGGCATGGCAGAAAGTAGTTCTAGCAGTACTGCACTCTCCAGTAACCCTGTTACATTCATTTCCCCACATAAAAACTTCTCTAGAGCCACTGACACAATCTTAGCCTTACAATCAATCTTTTTTCTCCCCCCAACAACCAGTTGCTGTGGATGCCACTTTCAACAATACCAATAACTTCAAAGATCAATCACATTTTTGACAGTCTGTTTCATTCACTTAATCACCAAATTGCACCATTAAAACAACCTTACTAACATTTCTACTGTTAACTGAAGTGACGCTAGCTTGAGAAATAATGATAATTGCCAACATCCCGGACAGTTTCCAGCCTCTGGTTGGGTCTGCCATGAACACAGTCCTCTATCCTTAATCCTCCATCTGGAACATTCTATTTTTTTTAATTACTTAATCCATATTTTTAATTGAATTTAATTGTGATGCAGCACATGCTCCATTGCCAATTTCCCTAGTCATTTAATTACCCCTTTCTTTTATTGTTATTAACATTATCATCTTACTAGCCATTACCTCAGACTATGTATGTGTGGATTTAGGATATAGAAAGCCATAAAAGGTGTCCCAAAAACCACCGAACCAGGATAATAGACAGAGAAGCCATCACCATCCTACAGTCAAATGTCTTATGAAGCGAATCAACTTGCATCATATTTAAAAATAGCAAAACACTAAAAGGGGGAAGGTGTTAGCTGAGGGCATCTTGTCTTTTGGCTTGGTCTTCTTTCTTCAGCATAAGCATCAGATTCTTGGTTTCTGATAAGAAAAAAAAAGACAAAATATACTGATGCCAGAAACTTAGCCTGGTGCAGCGAAAATTAACACATATACTAAAAAATATATATTTTTTAAAAAAACAAAATTTATGACCAGATCACACACTAACAGACTGCCAGAGAAAATCAGCGCGAGTGACTGATATTACATTACAGACTTATGCACGTTATCCACCTGTTTTGCACCATTTAGTTTTCAAAATTTAATTACAAAAAATTGATTTATCCTGGAAAATGTATCCTGTGTCATTGCTCATGATACAAAGTACTTCCTTGTCAAATTTCATCAATATCGGTATAGCCATTTAGTCATCAAAACGTAACAAACAGGCAGATAGAGAGACTTAGTTACTTTCGCATTTATAATATTGTTAGTGTAGATCACGCAAAAACTAACTGCAAGAGAAACAAAGCATGAGCAACTAATATAGCATAAAAAATTAAAAGTGGATGCCATTTTTGTGTTTCGAAGGATTGTTCAGCCGCCTATATGACAGAGTTTTGATTTGTCACACATTCCACCTCTGTCGTGGCTAGACCTACAGTTTAACATTGAATCCGAACAACGTAACATTGAGGTGTGGCTCATAAGAACAAAATAAACTTAAAAATTCTTGCTCCCACTGGGATTCGAACCCGGAACCAGACCCAGAACTTTGAAAGCAAGCGCCCTAGCCAGTCTGCTTTAGGGCATAACATTACATATACTTACACGTGCTATGTGTCTATAACCATTCAGTAAGTTTTCAAAATTTAATGACAGAATATATTATTGATACAGAAAAAAAGTATCCCATGTCCTTCCGAATTGCAAATACTATTTCCTTGTCAAATTTCATGAAGATCAGATTGGCTATTAGCTCTGAAAACATGACAATCAGACAATCAGAGTTAATTTCCCTATTGTAATATTAGTATAGATATATTTTGAGTGTTAAATTACTTCAGCAATCTACTTTAGCCATTTACCAATTTTTTGGTAATTTATTCCAATCCCCGACACCATAATCAAAAATCCACACCCTCGTGCATGAAATCGAGTGCCAGCTTGTGCCCATGGTCATCTTTTTCCTTTCCATGCACAACTAATTCTCTGACAAATATTCCTCCATGCCCTATCACTAAGGTATGCCATGTACAATCCCAACACTCTCTTCACCCTCCTCCTGTCTTCCAGTGACTCTCAATCCAGCTCCTTTATCATATCAGTTACTGACTGGATCCTGTCGTAACTTCCACAAACAAATCTATGTAATCCGGTCAAGTTAGTTCAAAAAATAGGCATAAGATTATAATCATTCGCATGGAGCTAAAAATTTGTATGAATGTTCAGAGCACCATTTAAAATGAAATGTGAAAAGTCCCTATCGATCCCACATACGAAAAAAAAAATGTATTCAAGGTCAAAGTTTGCAAAAATGGGTTTTTGAGTTATGGCAATTCAAAAAGTTGAAAAACTCGTTTTCTCTATAATATGCCCAAATACGCTGCCTATATACATCACTGGACCTGTAATACAAGTAAAAATATTGGTCTTTGTAACATGTATGTATAGATTGTATGATTCTGTGAATATAAACTCAAAAGAAACCCACTCCCTCATACATTTTATATCCCTATAAAGCCTTGAACAACATCTGTCTATTATTCAATTGTCCACGTGGCAAGGATTGTATACCTTGCTCCTTTTTCAAAGACCTAAATGAAATATAATCGAGTCTTCAACGTTCCTTCATAGTGAAAACAAGTAGTTTTAGATAATATTCTGCAATAAAGTTTGTGCCGTTTTTAATAAAAAAAATTTAATGTTGCAGTTGTGCTTTATTTGTAGTAAACTTTTTGACTGAAAGTGAAATTGTTACTGTGGATTGTGACATGAAGACATTGATTGATGAAAGTGTTGAAAGAGGTGACGAATTTTCGGAATACCTCATAATGCAAGTGTTGAAAGAGGTGACGAATTTTCGGTATACCTCAAAGACCAGAAATCTCTAACAATTAATGTGCAGTGTCATAAGAAGTACACTCAGAAGAGTACGATTGCTACAGTATTACTATGGCATTAAAAAATGAAATTAAAAAATATTTTGAATATGAATTGGCTCCCTACTCACTGTTTGATGATACTGGAATGCATAAAACACAAAAGTCAGCCATTTATAACTGTTTTCAAACAGTAAATATTGATATTGATAACATAAATGCTAGGTAATATAATAATAATTAATTAAATTGTGATGGAGCGCACACTCTGGAGGCAATCTCCCTACACACCCATCTTCTCCCTTTCCTGAAACCACCTATATTTGGCCTCCCTTGTCAATTTCATCTGAAATACCTTGCGCATATATCTCACCAACTGAGATTCACATGAATGTCCTTGCCTACGTACAGCATCAATGGAGGATATATATTACACCGCGTTGTCTGGGATAATAAGGAAGAAACATTTTACGTTATTTTGGATAAATACATTCAGTATATACATAAGACATTTTGGTATCAGAGTAACTGTAGTATTTGATGGCTATACTAATAGTAAGAAGAATATTAAAGATACAGAACAACATCGTCAAACTACAAAAACATCATCATCTTCTGATGTCATCTTTGATGAATTTATGGTAGTTCTGATAAGCCAACAACAATTTCTTGCAAATAATCACAACAATGTCTATTTTGACCAGATTAATGGTCTTCCTTGAGGTTTCTTCCCTCCCAATTTAATTTTATTTGGCGTCCATCACTCATCCTCTTCAAACACCCATACCAATTGAGTCTTAGATCTATCAATTATATCATCTAAAGGTTCCTTTTTAACTTCCTTTCCTCTTTAACTTCTATACATGAGCAACAATAACACTAATTTACAGTCAAATTAGTTCAAAATAGGTTGAATGGATTATACTTTCACTGCATTTTTCAAACCTCAAGAAATGCAGCAATCAATAACTCCTAGAATCTAACAGCAATATAAAAGACTAGACAACCCATGCGAAAAATTCTCTAATAAAATATGATGAATAGGGAGGTTGAATGCTTGTAATATAATGAAAAGTAGAACTGCACTTTTGTAGCAAATATTTATTTGTTTAGTGTAATAGGTGTAAAATACTTACAACATATTACGAAACAGATAGGAAAATTTAAAACACTGTATGTACGACAAACTGTCACTGACCTTGACAGAATAAAACCAACTTGAACAAAATGCAAACAGCATATCAACAACTCTGTGAAATGTGTTGTTGTGCGAACAAAATGTTTATGTTGGAATTGTATAGCAAAATAAAAATGTTTCCATAAACAAAACAAAAAATCAGAAAAGCTAATTATTGCATTAAAATACAGTTTATTGATATCTCTGTGATATTTGCTGCAATCTAGGGACTTGTTTCTGAACTGTCTCATATGCGCGACCACTTAAGCATCAAATTCTGAAAAATTCTTTCTTCATATATGATTTTATCTAATTTGAGACCTTCTTTAAAACGATGTCATTTATCAATTTTGGTTATGTATCAAAGCAGATAAATGGCTAGTAAAAAACTTGTTGTAGAAATAATATTGATACCTTTGCCCTTTAAGGGTCGAATTAAAAAAAAAACCTTTTATAAAATATGGTCTTTAAAATGATACCTCATTTATCAATTTCGATTAGACATCAAGCGATGTAAAAAAAGTTTTAGAAATTATGATATTTTTCCCCTTAAGGGTTTATTTTGGAGAAATTTCTTTCTTAATATGTGATGTGACCAAAGCGGATACTTTTATATTTTAAACGATACCTCATTTATCGATTTCAGTTAGTTATCAAGGGAGGAAAATGGCTCATGACAGAAAAAAGCGTGGTAGAAATATTAATACTTTGTCTTAAGATGATACCTTGTTTATAAATTTTGTTTGATTATCAAGGGAGATATATGACTCGTGACAATGAAGTACTGATATTTTTGCCCATTAAGGGTTAAATCTGGGAAAAAAATCCATTCTTAAAATGTGATGTGACCACAGTGGAGACCTTAATCTTTATCTATATTGGCTAGATATGAAGTGAGATAATGGCTCGTGACAGAAAAATGAGTTGTTTAACCATTGATACTTTTCCCCCCTCTAAGGGTTGAATTATATTAAAAAAAAATCTGCCGTAATATATGATGCAACCAAAGCTGAGACATTACTCTTTATAATCCTACTTCATTTATTGATTTCAGTTAGATATCCAGGGAGATAAATGACCAGAGACACAAAAAACACATTTTAGAAATATTGACATTTGTGCCCTTAAAGGGTTGAATTACAAAAAATTCCTTTCTTAAAACATAATGTGACCACGGCGGAGACCTTAATCTTTAATTTGATACCACATTTATCTATATCACTTAGATATGAAGGGAGATAAATGACTCGTGACACAAAAACATGTTGCAGAATTATTGATACTTTTGCCCTTTATGGGTCAAATTCTGAAAAATTCTTGTCTTAATATATGATGTCACCAAAGCGGAGATCTTAATCTTTAAAATGATACTTCATTAAATGATTTCAGATAGGAATCCAGAGAGATAAATGACTCGTAATACAAAAAAACAGCATTTTAGAAATATTGACAATTAAGCCCTTTAAGGGTCGAATTTTGAAAAATTCCCTTTTTAAAATATGATCTGACCAAAGTGGAGACCACAAGCTTTAAAATGATGACTCATTAATTTATTTCGGTTAAGTATGAAGGTAGATAATGGCTTGTGACAAAAAAAAACCTTATAGAAATAATATATATGATACCACAATGGCATTACAAAGATGGAAATAGTAACAATTAAGGGAAAGGAGAGGTCCAGCCAGACACTAGATTTTTCAAACCATCTCTACATTGTGGAGATGAAAACATGATTTCAATAATAAAATCACTGAAGGTGACAATTGCACACGAGAATTAATTCTACACATAAAATAATCTGACAACTGTTACTCACTTGCACTGAACTCGGCAGCTGTACCCTGGGCCTCAGCAATTGCTGAGGAGCTGGTGTAGCATCTGTTGCTTTGGTTGACATCCATGTGATACCGTGTACTGGAGATGCCATTTTATCCCGAAGATTTTTGAAGAGTGAAAACATCTGTAAACACATTTAAAATATTATTAAAAATGTGTTTTTCAGAAAGGAAAACATCACTGCATATAGATAATATTTGTATAAGAAGATTGACACCTTTCCATATTGGGAGGCCTGAGAACTTTTTATACAGTTGATACACTGGAAAAGCCTCCATTCTTTGATCAGTAGCCTACGGAGTACATAATATTCGTTAAAGAAGAGTTAAATTATCTACAGAAAGCTTTTGGACACCATTACCAATCTCAGTTTTTAGATTTATACAATTGTTCATGTCTACTAATTCGGAACAGACAAAGAAAATATCAATAAGAACATTTATTTTATTTTGGGGTTATGGGTGTTGTCTCAAGTGAAAAACATACTTAAATAAAGAAGAAAAGTACTGCATGTTATTTAACACCGTATATGAAACAAAGTTTCCAAAAATTCCTCATTCCAATAATGTCACTGAATTCATTTAGGTGCTAACAGATTTTGCACATGCTTTAAGAGTGTAAAGGCAAATAACTGTAAACTTGCTCACATAACGCTTGAAACATTATTTTTGCTCCTATAGCACACAGTCAAAATGGAAGGTAGCATGCTCACACATGAAGATGATTAGAGGAAGACCTAGAGCAAGGGTGGCCAATTTTTCTGGCCTGCGAGAGTCATCACACTTTTAGAAAATATATTTGTTTTGGAACTAGTGTAAGCCTGTGGCCTTTTTTTTTTTTTGCGTATCATCACAGGTCTAGAATAGTTCCAGTTTTTAGGGTCAAAGATTATGATCTGACCAAATATGAACTTGACCTGTGTTTCACCCTTAGCGTGAATAAAATCTCTTGAGCTTGACGAACTCAGATGTATTAATAAACGAAGGTATTAAACACGGACAGGGACAATCGTGCTATAGTGTAATTGTTTCAGAAGTCGTAGACCCTAACTTGGTGAAATACAAACTTGACCTGTATTTGACCCTTTAAGTTCACTCTGCAAATTTTTTTAAAAAATTCCTGTTTTCGAAAGCATCATGTTTTTTTTATTATTATTGAAACTGGGAAAACACTCATAATCTAATCATTGGTCATAGTATCTGTAATGGCCAGAGGACTCAAAGCACATTCCATATATTAAGCAGTTGAGTAACTGAAGAAGTGTATTGCCAGAATACTCGATTCGCTATCATATTTGCCCCGACTTCCACTTTAGATAGCCCAATAACTCACGTACAGCGAACATGAACAAACACCATTAACGAAAGTCGTCAGTAAAATATGTAAAAATCAATTAATGCGTAATGTATAAACTTTGGTCAAGCAACAGCATTAGCGAAAGTTTCATTTAAATTGAAATTTAGCCTAGGCCAGAATGGCAATTGGAATTTGTGGTTACAGCAGTGATCATGAGGAATTTAAGTTTTTTAAAGTTTTTTTTTTTTTTTATTTTTTTAAGTTGCTTTTATTAGCAACATGTTACTGAAAACCAGTTGTTCACATTTCTTTCAGCCGTGAAGTTTATTGATATTTTTTATCTGTGAAATGCTGTGAAAAGCAAACTTAATGAATTATTATGGCAATTATTTTGGTAGCAGTTGCTTAGCTATTAAATTGTGGACATAACGTCGAATTTCTTCTAATCATATCTCTGGCTGTTGATTTGTGAGCGAAGGCTGACATGTGACACCATTCTCCAGCCAAGAGCTATCCAGGTGAGTGAGTGAGAGAGCTTAGGAAATTATTTAGTAGATGGCCAAAGTAGTGAAGTCAGACTTTTTTTAATATATTATTTTTGCATCCACATATATATAAAAATTAAAAATCAAAATTATGAGAAAACTTTGATTTTAAAATAATATTCTTGTAAATTTATAATTTTATATCCAGCCCATGGAGTTATGAAGCATTTCCAAAGTAAGATCATCTGGGTTGGCCACCCCTGTCCTAGAGGATGACCAAGAAAAAGATGAGGATGGAAACAGTTTAAGAGGGGGTAAAATTGAGAGGAAAAGGCTAGATTTGTGTAGGAACAGGAAATCTATAATGTCATAAGTAGACGTCCAATTTTTAGTCCTAAAAACCTCACTTTAGGTGCCTAAAGAGGCTCTCTTCCAATGCAAAATAGCCTATTTTGACATCTTTAGAGCATATTGTGGATATATTCATGAAATATATCAATAAAAATTCTTTAATTTATAAAGTAACAGAGAAACGTAATTCAGCAGAACGTTATTGAATTAATTGATTTTAGCTGCCTGTTACTATCTAAAGTCAATAAAACTCTTAACGTGCATTTGTCATGTATTTCAAATTGATGGAGAAATAAATTTGGAATACACAGCTGTTTGATATTCATTTATTGCTAAAAAAAAAGTGGTTTGTTTATATATATGGATTTTTGCTATGCATTACTATTTTTACTGTTATACGCATATTATTTATAAATAGATTGTTAAATTTACTATGCAGACAGTTAAATCAAAATCCTCAGGCTGTAAATCCCACAGCTGGCAGATTAATAAACTATTGATCAAACACAATTGGGCATTTATTTTGAACAACCAAATCGCACCATCTATATATTTAAAATCCAATGTTTGTGATTTAGATTGTTTAGCAATCTAGTACTGCCAGTACAAGATGTCAAACTAACAGTTTTTTTTTTTATCAGGCTGTAAGCACCTTAGATTTTGAGTAAATTCTAGTTTGCTTAGCTTAAAGCATAAGGGAGGGAGTAAGCTTTCCTTTAAATATAAGTTTTCATTGCAAGTACAGGTTATGGGAGGAACGTTTCATATAGAAGCTGATACTGCAACCTAATTCATTAAATAAACCATTTTAAAAGCAGTAGAAACCCACAACATTTAATAAAAGGGCTAAATAAACATTTTTTAATAGTAAAGAAACTTTAAATTAACCTGGAATAGGGTAATCAATTATTATCCCATTTATAGATTTTTGCTACGTGAGCATTTCACTATTTCTGAACACTTTTAAATGAAGTAAAGTAATTTTACAATAATAATAATTCAAAAGAAAGTTAAATTCACTAAAATTCCATAGTTTTAGACCGGAAAAATGACTTAAATAAATTTTTTAAACACTTTGATAAACACATTTTCACTTCCAACATTTTTTATCATATGTTTCCAGTATTTTCTCGATCTAAGAAGTAGATTTTCTAAAAGAATCAAAAATCTAGTATAACATATTTAAATTTCATAACATTCCATGCAGTAGAATAGATTTTGTATACATTTTTAAAATTATTTCATCTTAAACACACGTGGTTTCACTTGAGATTTATTTGCGAGTAAACCAAGCCATTTCTGTATATAAAATAACTTTTAAAACACGTAACTAAATTCAAGAGAAAATTCAGATAACTTCACCTTTTCGAAATAAACAACACTTTAATAATAATGAACCAGAAACCAAGTGTTTGCTAAACAGTTTTCAAACCTGATCTTTTTAGATTCATAACTTTGCTATCTAACCATAGATATGGACAAAATTTACATCACTGGAATCAGGAATTAACATAGAACACTTTGGCACTAATTTTATTGCGATAATATGCAATCCAGCAGGATTACAAAAAATTGGCTTAATTTCAAAATAGAGATAGGGAAATCCCTACTTACTGTTGGAGACTCTTTATCAATACGCCATTTAAACTAAATTCATTTTTAAGCAAACTAATCATTCGAGAATTCTAAATAAACATTTTTTATGTACCGTAAGGATAAGACTATATGCAGTCAAAGTTTGAACACTTTCTATAATTACAATCGCTTGATACTTTTTGGATAAGCGTCCGTATATAGGTGTGCACCGGGGAGGGGGTTGTCTTTACTCCAGGTACGCTATGTAAGGTGAATCTGTGTCAGTTTGTAGCCGGAACTGGCTGAGCCAGACTAAGAACGTGTCGGCCATGATGATTTTCTTTACCAAATATTGACGTTAACAACTATTATGAACTTTTAAATTTCATAAAAGGGTTTTTTTCTGTCAGTTGGTGTTTTTCTCTCCACAATCTGCAATATTCTGGAAATGTTCGTTTTATTGCCTACTCAACTGTAGAATGCAAAATTTAAAAAATGTGACTTTGAAAATAAACTTCAAATTTTTTCTGATTTCGTAGTAGACTGAAACCTTTTCCAAGTTTTTGGGTTAAACAAACTTGGTGGCAACCTTTAAGCATTTCAATTGAGAATTCCAGGCAGGTTACATGGTCATTTAAAATTATTAACGTAAAGTCAGAGAATGTTTTTCTTTCAAAGTGAACTTTCAGTTAAGGTACCAAGCCTATACTCCACCCCGGTATCAGGGCTTGGGTTCTTACAAGGCGGCCAAACAACTCAAGTGGTAAATCACCTGACTGCTGCCCAGATTATCAATGTTTGATCCCCGATCGAGTCTGAGACAAAGCTGAATGTCCGGAAAGGCTCTCCAGCCCCACTCAGGCAATATTGATTTACCAATTGCATAATGTAAAAAAAAATTTAAAAAATGACATTTTGTATGAGCTTATGTGATTAGCAAACCTATTTTACTGTTAGGCAAGCCAAGCTAATAATTGCTGAGGTAAAATTAAAAAACAAAACGTGAAAATTGCTCATCACTCACCACAGATGGAAGCAAGAGGGCCAGGATAAAAATAAAAAACATAACACTTTACAATATTTCGGTGAATAACCTTAACCATCATAGAGGTGAGATAGGTGACAAGGGGAAAGATGTGTACACAACCAGATCTGCCACATGAATGATCCAAAGATGAACCAGGAAGGAAGGGTGGGAACTGCAACTGTGTTCTGGGAAGAAAGTTGACCAATGATATTTTTGGGAAAGTATAATCTCTGTGAAGTGAAATAAATAAATTTTCTAAAAGTATATTTTTGAACTGTTAAACTGTATATTTGTAAATATTAAGTGACAGGTTCATTGAGGGGGTCTAAACGTAAGTTGAGGCCAGGCTCTGACTGGTGTCTAGGATGTGTTGGAAGCCTAGTTCCCATCTATGGAGATCCAGAAAGGTAGTGGTGTCTGGAAAAACTCTGACAGCACTAACTGTAAAACAGATGTTGAGGTTGTTGCTGCTGTACAAGCTGACATAGACTGCCACTGGATGATATTGTGGGGCAGTATAAACCTTTTTGCCTGTGGCCATTCATTCTGATGGACAGTTGATTAGTGGTGTATATAAACAGCTTGAAAGTACGTTCTTAGAAAATTTACTTCCACAAGTTGCTACAGATCATACTTTCCTACAACTATGGTTTGTCAACTTTCTTCCCCTTCCTCCCCATTGACACCATTGCAATCACCAACTTTCCTTCTTGATTTATCTTTGACACCTTCATGTAGTAGGTCTGTATGTGCACACATCTTTACCCTTGCCATATGTCTCTCCCTTATAATGAGCAAGTAATGAAACTGAGGAAAAAGAAAACAGCTTTAGGCAATATAAATTACAGGAAAAGGGAAAAATGACTCATTCTCTCACCAAAGTTGAAGGCTGTGACAAAAGAAAAACATATGGTGAACACAAGAATACACAATATTTCAGTTTTACACCTTATTCATGCTGTAGGAAATGAGTCAACAGTCCACATCCTCAATTTATATCTTCCAATACCAGAACATGCTAACTACCTCAATTCTAACAACCTCAATGACTGTTTCACCATGAGAGCAATCAGAGTTTTCTCCTTTCCTCCAAAACCACCGCCGCTTTAGAACTTCGGAGATGGGAACTTGGATATCAAAATATCCTAGATACCAGACACCCACCTGGCCTCAACCACTGATAAAATTCCTATTTTTTAAGCATCTCTCATTATTATTAGTATTATCTGTCCAATTTTTTCAAAATTTATTTGTCTAATTTTTTTCTTTTAACATCCCGTCCCCTTTCAGTATATTAATAATTCTGTCACCATCTGCAATATACATATAACATCTCAGTCTTTCCCGACATACCAATAATGCTCATGTGTTAAACCTTAGCGTGTGCACACCTCCCGAACCACATGACTCATTGAATAAGGTGTAAAACCGAAATAATGTGTATTCTTTGTGATCATCATATATGTATACTTTTGTCGCAGCCTTCAACTTAATTTTCCCTTTCCCTGCAACATATAATGAGTAAGGTTATTCACAGAAATACTACACAGTGTGTTAATTTTTTTTTTTTTGCGTTTGTCCTGGCCTCTTTTCTTCATTTACAGGTTATTTCCCCTAGCATCCTTATTTTCATTGTTTAGTAGCAGTTTTATTGTCAACACCATCCAAAACAAAATGTGAGGAGCAAAAATACTTCGTGAATAGAAGATAACAGAAATTCAAATTTCAAATTAATAACTCCACACTGTTCTCTTCAGTTGACACTGTAACTATACACAAAGACTTATTATTATCATTGCAGCTACAATTTCTGGTTCTATAAAACACCCCTCTAACACTGGGTTAAAAAAAATGAATCTGTGCTTCAAATTTCAACAAATAAAAAGTCTTCCACAGTTGGCAACATTGTAGCGTAGCCAGAAACTTTGCACTCAAAAAATTCCTCATAGTGCATAAGAAAAGCAATTAGGATGGTATGCAGGGAAGAACAAGAAGAATCTAAATCTCTAATGTATGTTTCTCAATTCTCATGTCCTTTGTTAAAGAAAATTTTCAACTTAAATCAAATTAATACAAACAAAAAAAACTAGCACAAAAGTCAAACATTAGTAATACAAAAGGTGTTAATTATTGCCTTGTTTAATAAAACCTGAAGAAAATTACACTGGATCCAAGAATTTAATCATAGAAATAGAATATGATGTGACCTAAGAGGTAATATCATAATGTGCTAGTTACAAATTTTAAGATAAAGATTATTAAAAAGAAACCATTAATAATTTGTGAGTGAGCATATGTTATGGAGGCACTTTCTCTATACAACAAATTTTTGCATTACATGAACTCACAATTCATTCACCATTTCAGATAAACCATTTAATATATCCTCAATAATTTCATTTTCAGACTCCCTTACCTACAAATAATTTCCCACTCCTTACACATGGAATAAGACATTTTTTGATCATGGTTGTTTGTTCCTCTTACACATACAAGCCATAACTTCTCTCTCAGTATCCATACAGGCTTCACAACCAATATGTCATATATATATATACTCTTCATCTGCTTCCTTTCTTCCAACATCTTCCCCAACAAACTCCTGTATCATAGCAATTACTGACTACAGCCAAATGAGATTGGAGAAATGTAACAAGGTGTTTTCATGTCCCAATCAATAAGACAATGTTTTATGTAGTACGATTCCTCAGGCTTCTACGCCCATCTTTATTAATGATTACAAGATTTTCGGAGTTTTTTGTTACAACTTTTTATGTTGCCTCGTACCCATCTCAAATCCAGAACAGTGGTTGGCCAGTAACCTTTCAACACTCTAGCAACCTTACAATACAATGTAACACCAAATTAGATACTGGTTCAGACCTACAACTTTGATAGCTGGTATCTCTAAAACAACCAGCTACCTGGTTTCAACCTTCCCCAAAATTTCAGGACAAGGTATTGTCATTTTTGTAACATTCACACACATGGAACCTAATAGTCTCTTCCAACCACATTTTCACTTGAAGTCCATTACAACACATCTTGGGACTGGAATAGTCAAATCTCTTAACAACAGCTCAACAATTTGTATGTGAACATTGTTTGCTTACGCTTACTGTTGTTAGTGATATGTTAGTCCGTGTCCTCACATTTTTGTTGTGCCATTTCTCATATGAAATATATATAATTAAACAGTATTTTGCACAAATAAACCAGTTGTCCACCTCAATAGCCACTCCAGAATTCTTGTATTTGGACACTATAATGTGGGTGCTCACACAGCAGTCATGCCGAGTCTGACCAAGCTCTTGTTATCTCGTCACCCACTCAAATTCATGCACAACTTTGAAACCTCTCCTTACCAACTGCCAAAGAGAAGTTATTAATAAATGATATGCCAAAATACTTGTACTAAACTTCAGCAAGCAATTCCTCCTCCTTAAAATCACACTAATTTTCTATTATTTTATCTGTGTACATAACAAGCTGACTAATCCTGGAATTTAATTTCATTCTATGTTCACCATCCTTGGCAGCAGTCAAATAATGGTGTACCAAGAATTAATTGTCCATTAGGTCTGAATTTTGACACACATATTCCTTATGACACACCTTTCAAGAAAAGGTGCACATTAAAGTATAAAGAAACTTTCCTAAGGCATAATGTTACATGAAAGTTACCAATGCAATAGCATTGGGAGTACAGTCCACAGTTATTTCTAAACATATCTTATGTCCAGGGGCGGCCCTAGGGCGGTGCGAACGCACCGGGCGCCCTCATATGGGGGGGCGCCGAAAAGGCAGAGACAGATCGTCTGGGCAAAAAATGAAAAATAAATTCTATTATTTTTTTTTCCGTCATCAGTCTTTCAACTGGTTTGATGCAGTCCTCCATCTCTTCCTATCCTGTGCTAACCTTTTCATCTCAACATACCACTTACAACCCACATCCTCAATTATCTGCTTCATATGTTCTAATCTCTGTCTTCCTTTACAGTTCTTACCTTCGACTGTTCCCTCCACTAACAAATTAACTAATACAGCATGTCTAAAAATATGACCTACCAGCCTGTCTCTTCTTTCTGTAAGCTTCTTCCACAAATGTTTCTTCACCCATCATTTCCAAAACTCGTTCATTTCTTACTTTGTCTGTCCACTTAATTTTCAGCATTCTTCTGTAGCACCACAACATTTCAAATGCTTCAATTTTCTTTATTTCCGGTATTCCTAAAGTCCATGTTTCGCTACCATAAAGTGCTGTGCTCCACACATAGAGTTTTAAAAAGTTCTTTCTAATCCTAGATCATTATTTGAAGCTAAAAGGTTTCTCTTTTTCATGAAGGCTCTTTTTGCTAGTGCTATTCTGCTTTTAACATCATTCTTGCTTCGACGATCGGTTGTAATTTTACTTCCCAAGTAACAAAATGCGTAGTAATTATGTTGCATGTGCCAGAGGTCATTCAATCTCAACCAGACAAGAACAAAAGTCACATCAACTGAAGCAAACGATACAAAACAAGACAACATACAGAAAAAAAGAAAATTAATAACTAGTAAATGTAATCACCTTTCGTGCCTACTAAAGTGACAAAATATCAGTGTGTCATCTCCATTTGCAGATGAAAAACCATAGCTCAGGACTAAACAAAAATGTAACCACGCCGAACATTAAAATACTTTTCCCCCCTCTTAACTAAAATGAAAATCTTATAAAAATAGAATTTCAACACTAATACGGATTAGTTCTCTACATATTCTCACCTTTAAATAATTTTCAGTGTAACATGGATATGTTAAAAATTCACAGGATCTTCCATCCACCAAAAATTTTCAATAACTACTTATAACCAAACAAACACCTCTCACTCCAACCAAAACAGAGAACCAAAACAACTGCCAAACCTATGTCAGAGACAAACCAACTGTGACTTTCAGATAGCTACGTTTAGATATATATATATATGTATACTGAATGACCGATAGCCCCCACCCCTGCCCAGACTCACAATCTCTCTCTCTCTCTCTCAATGCCAACTCACGTTCCCTGTCTCTGTCCTGAGTGTCCTCTGTTCATAGCTTCTTTTTGCTATCCTTGTCTCTCAAACAACTGGAGTCAGTGAATGTAATAAATTCCGAAAAAAATGCAATTTATTCTTTCATATTAAGTAATTAAAATAAAAAATAACAGTCACTCCAGGAAAATGTACCTACATTTATTCGCTACTAAATGTTTTGCACTTTTTAAAGTCATTCGGTACTAGTGTTCTTAAAAAACGGGACGGAATGTCAAAAAAATCTGAATTCGGGGTTACAAATCGGTACAACCCCCCGAAAGTATGTTTTTATATTATTCAGATTATTTTTATAATTTATGTATGACATATGTATTTTCTGTGGGTCTATAATATAGTAGGAGCTCATGAATCTTATTACTAAATATTGTAATAATAGTCAAACTTTTTGGCTAGCACTAGTAACAAAATGTTATGGAAATAATGTTTTTTCAAGTTGAATTTTCATTACCGTATTTATTTATTCTGTTAATAAATATAAAGTATCTAATTCTTATTGAGATTGTATTTAGTGTTAGATTTCATTGCTTTTATAATAGATTTTTTGTAACGTAATTATAAAATTCGCTACAAGACAAATTGATTTTTTTTTTAAATATTATTTACTTGGCCTTCGGTTTCTAGTGTTTACAATTATTTTACATAGATGTTTAGACCAAAATTCAATTTTTACAGATATTTTACATAATTGTTTTACATAAATATTAAGATATATGCAATTTTGTTGTTTACTTATACATCTTGTTACAAAATTTAACTAATTCTTTGTGTATCACTATTACATTGGTAGGTTTCACTGTAAATTTTCACTTTTCCTTAATAACCCTACATAGAAAACTTGCAATGAAGAGGTAATCATTAAAAATTTATATTAGCTTAGCTTAAGAAACGGGCCATCGCCCGGGATATATCTTGTCGCTCTGTCCTCAACAGTGTGGGAATAGAAACTGATAGATGTATGTTGAGCTTAACGAGACTTTTGTACAATTCATTTTGGGGTACCAGGTAACGGCTGCATGCGAGTATAATATGGTTGATGTCTGCTACCTCTTCTTCCGGGCAGTATGGGGAATGAACAATACCAATTTAAAATAGGTGGCTAGGGTAGCACCCGTGTCCTAATATCATTCGAATAATTGATGTTATGTGTCTTTTCTCCAATTTGGAATTTGCGAACCAGGCTATGGAATGTGAGGTTGAATTTGGGAGCAACATTTTCCTCTGACGGTTTGGCGGATACCCAAGAATCTGACCAGATGCGAAAGGAATCTTTCTTGATAATTGACGTGAAATCTGTATGAGGCTGCTGAATGAACTGGATCTCTCTGTTTACTGTACTTTCCTTAGCTAAGTGGTCGACCATTTCATTGTGTTGGATACACATGTGTCCCTTTATCCATAATACGTGAACCTCTTTACCTTCTGACTTGGCTGAATACATCGTGTTTAGAATCTCTAACAAAATCTTGTTCAGTCCGTTCTGGGTTTTCGAGTTTTTGGACAACACTTTTTCAATCCGATAAAATAAGAATTTTATCATATCGTTCATACCCGTATTTTATGCCATCTCTGATTGCTAAAGCCTCAGCTGTATATATCGTGGTTTCGGATGGAAGGCGAACCTTCTTCGACTCACGAGAGGATGGGCAGAGCTAAGCATAACCAACTCCATCTGTAGTTTTAGAACCACCCGTGAAGATTTGAACACAGTCTGGCCAGGTTTGATTCAAAAATCCATCCGTCATGGTGCTTAGTGAGCCGCTTCTAATGATCCAGTCGGGTAGGTAATACATGTTTGGCTTAAATTTCAAAAGATTAAATTGCAATGAAAATATGGGTAATGTGTAGTCTTGGATGATTAATGGTATCATATGTTTTATTGAAGAGTGGCTTTGAACCAACTTGGACGGTCTGGGACTAGTGAATATGCATCTTCTCTCCAACGTTGTTATGTATTCAGAAACCCTCTGTATCACAGGATGATTTGAGATGGACCCGCGCCTCATTAGATATAAGCTGGATAGAATATGACGGCGTATGTCTAATGACATTTCCTTCGCCTCTACTAACAGAGCATTTGTTGGAGTAGATTGCATAGCTCCCAGGCATAATCGGATGGCCCTGTAGTGAACTGTGTCAAGTTTACGTAAAGTATGCTAAGGCGCGGAAGATATATGGACCCAGATATATGTCCGTCTCTAGATAGAAACTTTTTTCCCGCGAGAAAATCATCATAGAGGATTTCAAAGGTGAAATGGCTAGTCCTAGATGTTGTAACCACTCGTGAAGCATCTTAATGGCTTCATTCAATCTACAGAAATTT
>JARYHS010013631.1:194664544-194986682 GCA_031002005.1 Vandiemenella viatica
AGGGATTTATGGTGGCGAGATATGCTGTGTCGTCTGCGTAATTTAGGACGTATGTAGGGGCTGCGGGTATGGGTGGAACGGTGATGTACAGGATATATAGGAGAGGTGAGAGAATGGATCCTTGGGGGACACCTGCGGTTGGGGAAAAAATACGGGAGAGGTAAACTGATGCTACAAATAAGGTTCGGTTTGTTAGGAAGGAGGCTATGGTTCGGATGTAAATGGTTGGAAAGGGGAAGGTTTGCAGTTTGAAGATAAGTCCTGCGTGCCAAACACGGTCAAAGGCTTTTTTCGATATCTAACAGGATGAGAATAGCGGATCTATGGGTATTGATGTGCGATGTTAGGAGGTGTACAATATTAAGCAGTTGGTCCTGGGTGGATAGTTTTGGGCGGCAGCCGCACTGGGCTGGGAATAGGAGAGAGTGTTGGGATAGGTGTTTGTGCATGCGACGTGTGAGAATGGTTTCAAAAATTTTACTGAAGACGGAGGTGAGGCTAATGGGGTGGTATGAATTAGGGTCGGTCCTAGGTTTGTCGGGTTTGGGGAACATGAGGATTTTTGATGATTTCCATTTAGGAGGGTAAATGCCAGAATAGAGGATGTTTGTGTAAAGGTGTGCTAGGAGATGGTGGAAGGATTGGGGTGATTCTTTGATATGTCTGTATGTGATCGAGTTGGGTCCAGGGGTGGTATTTTTCTTGGTGCTGAGGATAGATAGGATTTCATTAGTAGCGATGGGGGCGTTAAGCCCAGTGCGGCTGATGGTTTGGACGTAGTTGTAATCGGGTTTGAGGGGAGGTGTTGAAGTGCTGGAACGCTGTTCTATTGTGGAGGAGTCTGTGTAATCGAAATGAGGATCTTGGGGTACAGTATGTATTTTCTGGAGCATTTCGGCGAAGATTTTGGCTTTTTGGGTATTGTCGGGGACTGCAAGGTTGTTATGGTGGAGTGGGTAGTTAGGGGTGGGTTTTTGACCGGTTATACGACGTAAGGAGCACCAATATTGTGAATAGTTCTCTAAATATTTTTGGTTTAGTTGGTTGCAAGTGTCCCTCCAGGTGCGGCGTTTATGGGCGGTAATCTAGTTTCGAACGGTTCTGTGGAGTTAGCGGTGGAGGGTGAGGAACTGGCGGTCGCGGGTTCTTAGATAGGAGCGGAAGAGGCGGCGGGACTCGTGGAGGAGTTGGAGGGCTCGGCTAGGTAGTGCTGGTTTGTGTGGGGTAATGGGGGTCCAGGGGATATGAGAGTCGGTAGCTTCGGTAACGATTAGTTAGAGGTAGTCTGCAGTTTTGAGTAGACTGTCAGCGTCAGTGATGTTTGGGTTGTCCGTCTTGATCTTTTCGTCGATGTGCTTTCTGTAGTTTTGGATGTATCGGGGTGTTTGTGTGGGTGGTTGTGGAGTATGGGGGATACTGTATTGGATAGAGAGCATGAGTGGGACGTGATCGCTGCCGATGGGGTCGAGGACTTGTAGGGGAACGCGGGTTTGAATATTGGGGGAGGCTATGACTATATCCGGGGAGGTGTTAGATTCTGGACGAGTGGGTGATGGGATATGGATGATGCCACCTCTCATGGCGGTGAGGGTGTTGTGGAAAAGGTGGAGTTCATGTTGAGTACGGCTGTGGACGTTGATGTCGGCCATTATGATGTATGACCTGAAATGTTGGTCGATGTATGTAATAAAATTTAATGGAAGTGGAACGCCGGGTCGGATATATATGGTAATGAGGGTAACGGTGAGGGATTTAAGAAAAACTGTGGCTATTGTGTATTCTGAAAGGTGATTGAGTGGTGGGTGTACTTTGGTAGGTATATGATTTTTGTAGCCAATGGCCACGCCTCCGTGTGCTATATGTGTAGGATTATCGGTGCGGATCAGTTGATAGGGGGAAATGTGGATATGGTGGCGGGGTTGGAGGAAGGTTTCATTGAGCAGGAAACATTGGACATTGTGTGTGAGGAGGGTGAGTAAGAGGAGGTTTTTATTAGTGGGGAGTGAACGAATGTTGCTAAAAAGGATGTTATGGTAGTCAGGCATATTGGGATTTTCCTGGTCTTGGGTAGAAAGGTTTTATAGGAGGGTTTCTAATGGGAGAAATTGAAAATGGGCGTTGTGATGGGAGTATGTGGAATATATGTGGATTCCAAAGAGTGCTTTTGCTGCTATTGTAACTTGTTTAAGGATGTGGTCTCGGGAGAAGGGGTTTAGGTTTTGTAGGGTTATGGTGAAGAAACGCAGGATGTCCTAGATGGTTGGTGTGGGACGTATAGAGTTGGTGGGAGGTGTAGGAGTGTCGATGGGGCGAAGGGATACTGTTAGTTCTGCTTTGGTGGGGGCTGGCTTTGCTTTACATTTCATGGAGTAGGTGGGATCATGCTGGTCACAGGTGTTGCAGGTTGATGTTTTTAAGAGGTTGGGGCATGCTTTAAGGTAGTGGGGTGTTTTTACAATGTGGGCATATTGGGGTGTTTTTACAATTTTGAGTGAGGTGGTCGTTGTACTGCAGACAGCGGGCACACCTTGTGGGTTGGGGGAAAGGGGTTTTTGACGGTTCTACCCGATGATTTTGGTAGTAGATTGATGCCCCGTTTGCAAGCAGGCGATCAATGGTTGCAGGATCTTCAATAAGTACCCTAACCATATAGGTTGGTCCAGAGCTCTTTTGAATACGAAGAGCTTTACGGACATGGATTTCGTTATTAGCGTTTAACTCAGTAACAACTTCTGTGTCAGTAATAGTTGGGTCAACACCGCGAATCACTGCGGTGAAAGTGGTGGGTCTCTTGGGTGGGGTTTGTTGTTTTGGCGGCGGCGCTGTAATGGGCGTTAGAGTGGCGTTGTCGCCAAAGGAGGTTAGGCCTATTTGATTCTTGATTAGTTTGGGGAAGTTGGGTTCATTGCTTTTGATAATAACTCCGTTTTTTGTTGGGATAAGTTGGTGTATGGCTATGTTTGGAAAATGGCACTTGATGAATTTTGTCAACGTTTTGCAGCTGATATACTCGGGAAACATGCTTTTTAGTAGATATGTATGGATTGTTTGGGAGCTGGTGGGAGGTGAAGGTGTGGTATCCATGTCTTCGCAGGAAGATGTGGTATTTGTTGTGGGGGTTCGTGGAGATGGTGAAGATGATGATGAAGATGATGAGCCGCTTTTGGTCTGATCATATGGTTTTGTGTTGTTTCTGGCGGCTTGTAGGTAGCTAATGCCTCGGGTTGGTTTTGGAACCATCTGTGGCAGGTGGGCATGGGTCCCATCAGTTGTAGTGGGATAGATGATTGATGCGTAGGTGGTGGTGGCGGTGATGGTGGTTGTGGGTGTAGCCATGGTGTATACATGGGGACTAGTTGTTACTGTAGGTGGGGGACTGTAGGAGTCACGTTCATGATGTTACCTAGCTGGTGCGGTTGCTGTTGGCAGTCAAGAAGGGGTGCAGATTGGTGGCCGTCCTCTTGCAGGCGATGTTAGGTGTCCGTTGAGGTCTGGGCAGGCGAGGTCCGTGTGCAGGCAGGCAGGCGAAGTCCAGGAGCAGGCAGCCGGAATCCAGGGGCAGGCAGATGAAGTCCAGTGGCAGCAAGGCAGGCGACGTCCGGGGGCAGGCAGGTAGGCGAAGTCCAGGAGCAGGCAGGCAGGCAAAGTCCAGTGGCAGGCAGGTGAAGTCCAGTGGCAGGCAGATGAAGTCCAGTGGCAGCAAGGCAGGCGACGTCCGCGGGCAGGCAGGTAGGCGAAGTCCAGGAGCAGGAGGGCAGGCGAAGTCCAGGGGCAGGCAAGAAGAATCCAAGGCCAGGCAAGCAGGCGGAGTCCGGTGGCAGGCTGGTGTTGTCCAAGGGCGAGATGTCGAGCAGGATCTAAGTCAATTAGCCGGTTTCCATAGTCCAAAACGAATGCGAGGTCCATTAGTTGCAGAACTGAGGTATACAAGAAGAAGGACAAATGACATCCTTAACATCCTAACCTTAGACATAGAAAAATCTTACAATAACAAAGGTTACCTATCAGCTCTATTCCTGGATATTACGGGAGCCTATGACAATGTATAAATCACCATATTAATCGAGAAGCTGAGGAAACTACGCTTTCCAGATACATATTTACGCGGAATTTACAACCTTCTCCATGGCAGGACTGTCTATGTTCGTCAGAAAGATAACTCCATGTATGGCCCACGCGTCGTCACAATAGAACTTCCAGAAGGAGCAATCCTTAACCCTATACTGTTTATTATTTATAAAGCAGATGCTGCAATTTGCAGATGATGTGTGTATTTAAACATCGTGTTCATCTCAGGGGATAAATTTCTGTAGATTGAATGAAGCCGTTAAGATGCTTCATGAGTGGTTACAACATCTAGGACTAGCCATTTCACCTTTGAAATCATCTATGATGATTTTCTCGCGGAAAAAATTTCTACCTAGAGACGGACATATATCTGGGTCCATATATCTTCCGCGCCCTAGCATACTTTACGTAAACTTGACACAGTTCACTACAGGGCCATCCGATTATGCCTGGGAGCTATGAAATCTACTCCAACAAATGCTCTGTTAGTAGAGGCGAAGGAAATGTCATTAGACATACGCCGTCATATTCTATCCAGCTTATATCTAATGAGGCGCGGGTCAATCTCAAATCATCCTGTGACACAGAGGGTTTCTGAATACATAACAACGTTGGAGAGAAGATGCATATTCACTAGTCCCAGACCGTCCAAGTTGGTTCAAAGCCACTCTTCAATAAAACATATGATACCGTTAATCATCCAAGACTACACATTACCCATATTTTCATTGCAATTTAATCTTTTGAAATTTAAGCCAAACATGTATTACCTACCCGACTGGATCATTAGAAGCGGCTCACTAAGCACCATGACGGATAGATTTTTGAATCAAACCTGGCCAGACTGTGTTCAAATCTTCACGGATGGTTCTAAAACTACAGATGGAGTTGGTTATGCTTACCTCTGCCCATCCTCTCGTGAGTCGAAGAAGGTTCGCCTTCCATCCGAAACCACGACATATACAGCTGAGGCTTTAGCAATCAGAGATGGCATAAAATACGGGTATGAACGATATGATAAAATTCTGATTTTATCGGATTGAAAAAGTGTTGTCCAAAAACTCGAAAATCCAGAACGGACTGAACAAGATTTTGTTAGAGATTCTAAACACGATGTATTCAGCCAAGTCAGAAGGTAAAGAGGTTCACGTATTATGAATAAAGGGACACATGTGTATCCAACACAATGAAATGGTCGACCACTTAGCTAAGGAAAGTACAGTAAACAGAGAGATCCAGTTCATTCAGCAGCCTCACGTCAATTATCAAGAAAGATTCCTTTCGCATCTGGTCAGATTCTTGGGTATTCGCGCAAACCGTCAGAGGAAAATGTTGCTCCCAAATCCAACCTCACATTCCATAGCCTGGTTCGCAAATTCCAAATTGGAGAAAAGACACATAACATCAATTATTCGAATGAGATTAGGACACGGGTGCTACCCTAGCCACCTATTTTAAATCGGTATTGTTCATTCCCCATACTGCCCGGAAGAAGAGGTAGCAGACATCAACCATATTATACTCGCATGCAGTCGTTACCGGGTACCCCAAAATGAATTGTACAAAAGTCTCGTTAAGCTCAACATACCTCTATCAGTTTCTATTCCCACACTGTTGAGGACAGAGCGACAAGATATATACCGGGCGATGGCCCGTTTCTTAAGCTAAGCTAATATAAATTTTTAATGATTACCTCTTCATTGCAAGTTTTCTATGTAGGTTTATTAGGGAAAAGTGAAAATTTACAGTGAAACCTACCAATGTAATAGTGATACACAAAGAATTAGTTAAATTTTGTAACAAGATGTATAAGTAAACAACAAAATTGCATATGTCTTAATATTTATGTAAAACAATTATGTAAAATATCTATAAAAATTGAATTTTGGTCTAAACATTTATGTAAAATAATTGTAAACACAGAAGCCATGACCGAAGGCCAAGTAAATAATATTTTTAAAAAAATCAATTTGTCTTGTAGCGAATTTTATAATTACGTTACAAAAAATCTATTATAAAAGCAATGAAATCTAACACTAAATGCAATCTCAATAAAAATTAGATACTTTATATTTATTAACAGAATAAATAAATACGGTAATGAAAATTCAACTTGAAAAAACATTATTTCCATAACATTTTGTTACTAGTGCTAGCCAAAAAGTTTGACTATTATTACAATATTTAGTAATAAGATTCATGAGCTCCTACTATATTATAGACCCACAGAAAATACATATGTCATACATAAATTATAAAAATAATCTGAATAATATAAAAACATACTTTCGGGGGGTTGTACCGATTTGTAACCCCGAATTCAGATTTTTTTGACATTCCGTTCCGTTTTTTAAGAACACTAGTACCGAATGACTTTAAAAAGTGCAAAACATTTAGTAGCGAAATGTAGGTACATTTTACTGGAGTGACTGTTATTTTTTATTTTAATTACTTAATATGAAAGAATAAATTGCATTTTTTTCGGAATTTATTACATTCACTGACTCCAGTTGTTTGAGAGACAAGGATAGCAAAAAGAAGCTATGAATAGAGGACACTCATGGAGGAAAGAATAATATGGAGACGACGCAAGAGACCTTTACCACGAATGGGAGTGAAGCAGGCCGGTGGAGGAGTGGGGGGGCATGGCCGGAGTGGTGGGGGCTTGACCGCTTCCCAACAAACACGGGGAATATGTACAAACACCTCAAGGGGACTCTAGGATAAACGTGACGCCGCAATCTGGTGATGGATTATTATGTAACTCGATGAGACAAATAAAAAATGAAGAATAAAATTTTTTGATATCCTGCTTAGTTTTCGAGATATTCTGTCTCAAATGTGAAATGGTTTTGGTTGAAATTCAGAAGAAAAACTTATTCAAAGTCAAATTTTATGATGAATTTTTATTTAAAAAGACGAGACAAATAAAAAATAAAGAGTAAAATTTTTCGATATTTCACCTAGTTCTCGAGATATACTGTCTCAAAAGTGAGGTGTCTTGAGTTGAAATGCAGAAGAAAAATTTCGCAAAAGTCAAATTTAATGATGGATTCTTATGTAACACGACGAAAAAACTCGATAATAAGGAATAAATGATTTCGATATCTTGCTTAGTTTAGGGGATATACAACATCAAAATTGAGGGGTTTAGGTTTGGATGCAGGCTGGACCAAAAATTAATTCTGTCAAAGCCACAATGATTACATGGTTGACATGCAGAATGGATATTTCAGTTTTATTACTACCACTTGTGGTTAGTCTGAAATGTGTCCTAGACCAGAAAAAAAGTAAGAGGACTCACTCTAGGGATGAGCAACCCAGACATTTTGTAGGCTGGTACCAGAAATAAAATGTTTATTCAGTCACCTTAATGAACATTCTCTTGATCAAGATGTGTTGTCTAATTTCACAGCCCTACTTATTAGGACAATTGTAAAAAAATTATCTCTCAGTTAGATTTAGATACGGGGGGGGGGGGAGAATGTTGCACAAAAAAAAGAGACTAAATTAGAAACACATTCCCCAAATTGATTTTGTTGAAAGGCCAATAACTTCTTTATTTATGAAGCCCATTTTTATTTCTGCATGAACCTGTTTCGACATAAATAGATGAGAAAGATTTCAAAATCGGTAAAAACAGGTATAGACGTATTTACAAACAGAAACAAGTCTTATATGAAGCTTTAAAAATAACGTAAGTCAATGGCCTGAAATAGCTATTTAAAAAATTAATAAAACTCACAGCTTCTCACATAACAGTTAATTTCATCATCCATTGTCAGTATAATCAGCAACGTGACGAAAGAAATCGTAATAGTAAATTCACTGAATCGCGAAGTAAAACACGCCCCTTTAAATCTAATTTTAAACACTCGTTAAAAAATAATGCTAGTCTATTATGTGCAAAATAGCAAGTTTGCTGATTTTCTACACTACACCAAGAAAAATTTGAGAACAAAGTCATCCCATTGAGAGCTATGACTAAATATTTATAGACGTGCTGCAAAGTTTGCGGTGTCTACCGCTCACTTCAACAACGATAATTACAATTCAACTTACTTATGAAATGATATTCCAGGTTCTTTCCTGTCTGGCCTATTTGTGCAACCGTACGCAACACAAGCTGGCATTTTTAAACACTTATACACAATACTAAATGAAATAATCACTGCATCTACCACAATGTGAACACCTTAATTCTTGGGAAGCGCCATATGGTCGCTGCCGGTGCTGCCATCATGCGGGAGAGTTTAGTGCTTGCTTCACCGATTTAACGTCACTTCTCCTCCATATAATTCCTTCCTCCATGGAGGACACTCAGGACAGAGACAGGGAACATGAGTTGGCATTGAGAGAGAGAGAGAGAGAGAGAGAGATTGTGAGTCTGGGCAGGGGTGGGGGCTATCGGTCATTCATATACATATATATATATATCTAAACGTAGCTATCTGAAAGTCACAGTTCGTTTGTCTCTGACATAGGTTTGGCAGTTGTTTTGGTTCTCTGTTTTGGTTGGAGTGAGAGGTGTTTGTTTGGTTATAAGAAGTTATTGAAAATTTTTGGTGGATGGAAGATCCTGTGAATTTTTAACATATCCATGTTACACTGAAAATTACTTAAAGGTGAGAATATGTAGAGAACTAATCCGTATTAGTGTTGAAATTCTATTTTTATAAGATTGTCATTTTAGTTAAGAGGGGGGAAAAGTATTTTAATAATTCTCTAGTGTTCGGCGTGGTTACATTTTTGTTTAGTCCTGAGCTATGGTTTTTCATCTGCAAATGGAGATGACACACTGATATTTTGTCACTTTAGTAGGCACGAAAGGTGATTACATTTACTAGTTATTAATTTTCTTTTAGTTTCTTTTTTTCTGTGTGTTGTCTTGTTTTGTATCGTTTGCTTCAGTTGATGTGACTTTTGTTCTTGTCTGGTTGAGATTGAATGACCTCTGGCACATGCAACATAATTACTACGCATTTTGTTACTTGGGAAGTAAAATTACAACCGATCGTCGAAGCAAGAATGATGTTAAAAGCAGAATAGCACTAGCAAAAAGAGCCTTCATGAAAAAGAGAAACCTTTTAGCTTCAAATAATGATCTAAAGATTAGAAAGAACTTTTTAAAACTCTATGTGTGGAGCACAGCACTTTATGGTAGCGAAACATGGACTTTAGGAATACCGGAAAGAAAGAAAATTGAAGCATTTGAGGGATTAGTGGAGATCGCGATTCCGCCTGCTGTTGGCATCATAATACTGCAGTGGTCAAACGCAAGACTCCGCTAGAAATTCTTTACGAAGTACATTTAACTGTTTCATGCTGGTCCAGGCTGCATTACAACCTAATTTCTGGTTGAAAATAATTGTCCTGACTGTATTACAACGAAATTATTGCTTGCAAATCATACGTTTTGCTACTGACTGCAGCAATATTACAACGATATTATTTAATGTTGTTGTTACGGAATCGCGATCTCCAATAGACCCGCATTTGAAATGTTGTGCTACAGAAGAATGCTGAAAATTAAGTGGACAGACAAAGTAAGAAATGAACGAGTTTTGGAAATGATGGGTGAAGAAAGACATTTGTGGAAGAAGCTTACAGAAAGAAGAGACAGCCTGGTAGGTCATATTTTGAGACATCCTGGATTAGTTAATTTGTTAGTGGAGGGAACAGTCGAAGGTAAGAACTGTAGAGGAAGACAGAGATTAGAACATATGAAGCAGATAATTGAGGATGTGGGTTGTAAGTGGTATGTTGAGATGAAAAGGTTAGCACAGGATAGGAAGAGATGGAGGACTGCATCAAACCAGTTGAAAGACTGATGACGGAAAAAAATAATAGAATTTATTTTTCATTTTTTGCCCAGACGATCTGTCTCTGCCTTTTCGGCGCCCGGTGCGGTCGCACCGGCCTAGGGCCGCCCCTGGACATAAGATATGTTTAGAAATAACTGTGGCCTGTACTCTCAATGCTATTGCATTGGTAACTTTCATGTAACATTATGCCTAAGGAAAGTTTCTTTGTACTTTAATGTGCACCTTTTATTGAAAGGTGTGTCATAAGGAATATGTGTGTCAAAATTCAGACCTAATGGACAATTAATTCTTGGTACACCATTATTTGACTGCTGCCAAGGATGGTGAACATGGAATGAAAGTAAATTCCAGGATTAGTCAGCTTGTTAAGTACACAGATAAAATAATAGAAAATTAGTGTGATTTTAAGGAGGAGGAATTGCTTGTTGAAGTTTAGTACAAGTATTTTGGCATATCATTTATTAATAACTTCTCTTTGGCAGTTGGTAGGGAGAGGTTTCAAAGTCGTGCATGAATTTGAGTGGGTGACGAGATAACAAGAGCTTGGTCAGACTCGGCATGACTGCTGTGTGAGCACCCACATTATAGTGTCCAAATACAAGAATTCTGGAGTGGCTATTGAGGTGGACAACTGGTCTATTTGTGCAAACTACTGTTGAATTATATATATTTCATATGAGAAATGGCACAACAAAAATGTGAGGACACGGACTAACATATCACTAACAACAGTAAGCGTAAGCAAACAGATTTTCACATACAAATTGTTGAGCTGTTGTTAAGAGATTTGACTATTCCAGTCCCAAGATGTGTTGTAATGGACTTAAAGTGAAAATGTGGTTGGAAGAGACTATTAGGTTCCATGTGTGTGAATGTTACAAAAATGACAATGCCTTGTCCTGAAATTTTTAGGCTGCTTCACAGCTTTTGAGGAAGGTTGAAACCAGGTAGCTGGTTGTTTTAGAGATACCAGCTATCAAAGTTGTAGGTCTGAACCAGTATCTAATTTGGTGTTACATTGTATTGTAAGGTTGCAAGAGTGTTGAAAGGTTACTGGCCAACCACTGTTCTGGATTTGAGATGGGTACGAGGCAACATAAAAAGTTGTAACAAAAATCCCCGAAAATCTTGTAATCATTAATAAAGATGGGCGTAGAAGCCTGAGGAATCGTACTACATAAAACATTGTCTTATTGATTGCGACATGAAAACACCTTGTTACATTTTCTCCAATCTCATTTGGCTGTAGTCAGTAATTGCTATGATACAGGAGTTTGTTGGGGAAGATGTTGGAAGAAAGGAAGCAGATGAAGAGTATATATATATATATATGACATATTGGTTGTGAAGCCTGTATGGATACTGAGAGAGAAGTTATGGCTTGTATGTGTAAGAGGAAAAAACAACCATGATCAAAAAATGTCTTATTCCATGTGTAAGGAGTGGGAAATTATTTGTAGGTAAGGGAGTCTGAAAATGAAATTATTGAGGATATATTAAATGGTTTATCTGAAATGGTGAATGAATTTGTGAGTTCATGTAATGCAAAAATTTGTTGTATAGAGAAAGTGCCTCCATAACATATGCTCACTCACAAATTATTAATGGTTTCTTTTTAATAATCTTTATCTTAAAATTTGTAACTAGCACATTATGATATTTCCTCTTAGGTCACATCATATTCTATTTCTATGATTAAATTCTTGGATCCAGTGTAATTTTCTTCAGGTTTTTTTTTTTTTTTTATCAAACAAGGCAATAATTAACACCTTTTGTATTACTAATGTTTGACTTTTGTGCTAGTTATTTTTGTTTGTATTAATTTGATTTAAGTTGAAAATTTTCTTTAACATAGGACATGAGAACTGAGAAACATACTTTAGAGAGTTAGATTCTTCTTGTTCTTCCCTGCATACCATCCTAATTGCTTTTCTTATGCACTATGAGGAATTTTTTATTGAGTGCAAAGTTTCTGGCTACGCTACAACGTTGCCAACTGTGGAAGACTTTTTGTTTGTTGAAATTTGAAGCACAGATTCATTTTTTTTTCAACCCAGTGTTAGAGGGGTGTTTTATAGAACCAGAAATTGTAGCTGCAATGATAATAATAAGTCTTTGTGTATAGTTACAGTGTCAACTGAAGAGAACAGTGTGGAATTATTAATTTGAAATTTGAATTTCTGTTATCTTCTATTCATGAAGTATTTTTGCTCCTCACATTTTGTTTTGGATGGTGTTTACAATAAAACTGCTACTAAACAATGAAAATAAGGATGCTAGGGGAAATAACCTGTAAATGAAGAAAGGAGGCCAGGACAAACGCACAAAAAAAATAAAAAATTATCACACTGTGTAGTATTTCTGTTAATAACCTTACTCATTATATGTTGCAGGGAAAGGGAAAATTAAGTTGAAGGCTGTGACAAAAGTATACATATATGATGATCACGAAGAATACACATTATTTCGGTTTTACACCTTATTCAATGAGTCATGTGGTTCGGGAGGTGTGCACACGCTAAGGTTTAACAAATTGGTATGTCGGGAAAGACTGCGATGTTATATGTAAATTGCAGATGATGACAGAATTATTAATATACTGAAAGGGGACGGGATGTTAAAAGAAAAAAATTAGACAAATAAATTTTGAAAAAATTGGTCAGATAATACTAATAATAATGAGAGATGCTTAAAAAATAGGAATTTTATCAGTGGTTGAGGCCAGGTGGGTGTCTGGTATCTAGGATATTTTGATATCCAAGTTCCCATCTCCGAAGTTCTAAAGCGGCGGTGGTTTCGGAGGAAAGGAGAAAACTCTGATTGCTCTCATGGTGAAACAGTTATTGAGGTTGTTAGAATTGAGGTAGTTAGCATGTTCTGGTATTGGAAGATATAAATTGAGGATGTGGACTGTTGACTCATTTCCTACAGCATGAATGAGGTGTAAAACTGAAATATTGTGTTCACCATATGTTTTTCTTTCGTCACAGCCTTCAACTTTGGTGAGAGAATGAGTCATTTTTCCCTTTTCCTGTAATTTATATTGCCTAAAGCCGTTTTCTTTTTCGTCAGTTTCATTACTTGCTCATTATAAGGGAGAGACATGTGGCAAGGGTAAAGATGTGTGCACATACAGACCTACTACATGAAGGTGTCAAAGAATAATCAAGAAGGAAAGTTGGTGATTGCAATGGTGTCAGTGTGGAGGAGGGGAAGAAAGTTGACAAACAATAGTTGTAGGAAAGTATGATCTGTAGCAACTTGTGGAAGTAAATTTTCTAAGAACGTACTTTCAAGCTGTTTATATACACGACTAATCAACTGTCCATCAGAATGAATGGCCACAGGCAAAAAGGTTTATACTGCCCCACCATATCATCCAGTGGCAGTCTATGCCAGCTTGCACAGCAGCAACAACCTCAACATCTGTTTTACAGTTAGTGCTGACAGAGTTTTTCCAGACACCACTACCTTTCTGCCATTGCACCTTTACTGCCTTAGGTTTTCGGCAGGTGGAGGGTGGAGTATTTGTCCGTAGACATTGCCTCCCACATCACGAAGGTGTTGCAATTCTGTTAGCTATCGATTTGTCTGCTTGTTGGGTGTCAGTTTGTTAGTAAGCTGAGCGGTCTTCTATGCCTATCAAAGCCGTTGTCGTAGCTTCCAAGCGAGTTGACCGCAGGATTGTTGCATTGCCTAATGCTGTTGTAAAATTTTTCAGCCAGCTGGCGGAATCTTTCTTTCAATTTAGGTATGCCGGCGGCCTCGTGGAGTGCATCCGTGGGGAACCGACACGGGAGATGTAAGGCTCTCTTTAAGGCTCTATTTTGGATAATTTGGAGTTTACTAATTTGCCTGTCGCTAGCGTAAGCCCATACAGGACATGCATACTCCATAATTGGGCGTATAAGCGATGTGTAGATCTTGACTCCTGTTGTGGGAACTAGGCTTCCAACACATCCTAGACACCAGTCATAGCCTGGCCTCAACTTACGTTTAGACCCCCTCAATGAACCTGTCATTTAATATTTACAAATACACAATTTAACAGTTCAAAAATATACTTTTAGAAAATTTATTTATTTCACTTCACAGAGATTATACTTTCCCAAAAATATCATTGGTCAACTTTCTTCCCAGAACACAGTTGCAGTTCCCACCCTTCCTTCCTGGTTCATCTTTGGATCATTCATGTGGCAGATCTGGTTGTGTACACATCTTTCCCCTTGTCACCTATCTCACCTCTATGATGGGTAAGGTTATTCACCGAAATATTGTAAAGTGTTATGTTTTTTATTTTTATCCTGGCCCTCTTGCTTCCATCTGTGGTGAGTGATGAGCAATTTTCACGTTTTGTTTCTTAATTTTACCTCAGCAGTTATTAGCTTGGCTTGCCTAACACTAAAATAGGTTTGCTAATCACATAAGCTCATACAAAATGTCATTTTTTTTATATTATTTTTTTACATTATGCAATTGGTAAATCAATATTGCCTGAGTGGGGCTGCAGAGCCTTTCCGGACATTCAGCTTTGTCTCAGACTCAATCGGGGATCAAACATTGATAATCTGGGCAGCAGTCAGGTGATTTACCACTTGAGTTGTTTGGCCGCCTTGTAAGAACCCAAGCCCTGATACCGGGGTGGAGTATAGGCTTGGTACCTTAACTGAAAGTTCACTTTGAAAGAAAAACATTCTCTGACTTGACGTTAATAATTTTAAATGACCATGTAACCTGCCTGGAATTCTCAATTGAAATGCTTAAAGGTCGCCATCAAGTTTGTTTAACCCAAAAACTTAGAAAAGTTCAGTCACATTTTTAAAATTTTGCATTCTACAGTTGAGTAGGCAATCAAACGAACATTTCCAGAATATTGCAGATTGTGGAGAGAAAAACACCAACCGACAGAAAAAAACCCTTTTATGAAATTTAAACGTTCATAGTAGTTGTTAACACAATATTTTGGTAAAGAAAATCATAGCCGACACACGTTCTTAGTCTGGCTCAGCCAGTTCCAGCTACAAACTGACACACACCCCGGCTACCAACGCAGATTCACCTTACATAGCGTTCCTGGAGTAAAGACAACCCCCTCCCCGGTGCCACCGCTTATATACCCCCCATGCGCACACCACCTATATACGGACGCTTATCCATAAAGTATCAAGCAATTGTAATTATAGAAAGTGTTCAAACTTTGACTACATATAGTCTTGTCCTTATGGTACATAAAAAATGTTTATTTAGAATTCTCGAATGATTAGTTTGCTTAGAAATTAATTTAGTTTAAATGGCGTATTGATAAAGAGTCTCCGACAGTAAGTAGGGATTTCCCTATCTTTATATTGAAATTAAGCCAATTTTTGGTAATCCTGCTGGATTGCAAATTATCACAATAAAATTAGTGTCAAAGTGTTCTATGTTAATTCCTGATTCCAGTGATGTAAATTTTGCCAATATCTATGGTTAGATAGCAAAGTTATGAATCTAAAAAGATCGGGTTTGAAAACTGTTTAGCAAACACTTGGTTTCTGGTTCATTATTATTAAAGTGTTGTTTATTTCGAAAAGGTGAAGTAATCTTAATTTTTCCTTGAATTTAGTTACGTGTTTTAAAAGTTATTTTATATACAGAAATGGCTTGGTTTACTCGCAAATAAATCTCAAGTGAAACCACGTGTGTTTAATGACGAAATAATTTTAAAAATGTATATAAAATCTATTCTACTGCATGGAATGTTATGAAATTTAAATATGTTTTACTAGATTTTTGGTTCTTTTAGAAAATCTACTTTTTAGATCGAGGAAATACTGGAAACATATGATAAAAAATGTTGGAAGTGAAAATGTGTTTATTGGAGTGTTTAAAAATTTATTTACATTATTTCCACGGTCTAAAACTATGGAATTTTAGTGAATTTAACTTTCGTGATTAATTGACTTTCGGGTTATGCCACGTTGTTTATGTAAGGAAATAAACAACGCGGCATAACCCGAAAGTCAATTAATCATGAACAAAGATGGCCGTGGAAGTCTGAGGAAGAATTTAACTTTCTTTCGAATTATTATTATTATTATTGTAAAATTACTTTACTTCATTTAAAAGTATTCAGAAATAGTGAAATGCTCACGTAGCAAAAATCTATAAATGGGATAGTAATGGATTACCCTATGCCAGGTTAATTTAAAGTTTCTTTACTATTAAAAAATGTTTATTTAGCCCTTTTATTAAATGTTGTGGGTTTCTACTGCTTTTAAAATGGTTTATTTAATGAATTAGGTTGCAGTATCAGCTTCTGTATGAAACGTTCCTCCCATAACCTGTTCTTGCAATGAAAACTTATATTTAAAGGAAAGCTTACTCCCTCCCTTATGCTTTAAGCTAAGCAAACTAGAATTTACTCGAAATCTAAGGTGCTTACAGCCTGATCAAAAAACTGTTAGTTTGACATCTTGTACTGTTAAACAATCTAAATCACAAACATTGGATTTTAAATATATAGATGGCGTGATTTGGTTGTTCAAAATAAATGCCCAATTGTGTTTGATCAATAGTTTATTAATCTGCCAGCTGTGGGATTTACAGTCTGAGGATTTTGATTTAACTGTCTGCATAGTAAATTTAACAGTCTATTTATAAATAATATGCTTATAACAGTAAAAATAGTAATGCATAGCAAAAATCAATACATTTAAACAAACCACTTTTTTTTTTAGCAATGAATATCAAACAACTGTGTATTCCAAATTTATTTCTCCATCAATTTGAAATACATGACAAATGCACGTTAAGAGTTTTATTGACTTTAGATAGTAACAGGCAGCTAAAATCATTTCAATAACGTTCTGCTGAATTACGTTTCTCTGTTACTATATAAATTAAAGAATTTTTATTGATATATTTCATGAATATATCCACAACTTTGATATGCTCTAAAGATGTCAAAATAGGCTATTTTGCATTGGAAGAGAGCCTGTTTAGGCACCTAAAATGAGATTTTTAGGACTAAAAATTGGACTTCTACTTATGACATTATAGATTTCCTGTTCCTACATAAATCTAGCCTCTTCCTCTCAATTATACCCCCTCTTAAACTGTTTCCATCCTCATCTTTTTCTTGGTCATCCTCTAGGACAGGGGTGGCCAAACCAGATGATCTTACTTTGGAAATGCTTCATAACTCCACGGGCTGGATATAAAATTATAAATTTACAAAAATATTATTTTAAAATCAAAGTTTTCTCATAATTTTGATTGTTAATTTTTATATATATATGGATGCAAAAATAATATATTAAAAAAAATGTCGGACTTCACTACTTTGGCCATCTACTATATAATTTCCTAAGCTCTCTCCTTCACTCACCTCGCTAGCTATTGGCTGGAGAATGGTGTCACGTGTCATCCTTCGCTCACAAATCAACAGCCACCAGAGATATGAGAAGAAATTCGAGGTTATATCCACAATTTAATAGCTAAGCAACTGCTAACAAAATAATTGCCATAATACATTCATTAAGTTTGCTTTTCGCAGCATTTCACAGTTAAAAAATATCAATAAATTTCACGGCTGGTTTTCAGTAACGTGTTGCTAATAAAAGCAACATAAAAAACTTTAAAAAACTTAAATTTCTCATGATCACTGCTGTAACCACAAATTCCAATTGCCATTCTGGCCTAGGCTAAATTTCAATTTAAATGAAACTTTCGCTAATGCTGTTGCTTGACCAAAGTTTATACATTACGCATTAATTGATTTTTACATATTTTACTGACGACTTTCGTTAATGGTGTTTGTTCATGTTCGCTGTACGTGAGTTATTGGGCTATCTAAAGTGGAAGTCGGGGCAAATATGATAGCGAATCGAGTATTCTGGCAATGCACTTCTTCAGTTACTCAACTGCTTAATATATGGAATGTGCTTTGAGTCCTCTGGCCATTACAGACACTATGACCAATGATTAGATTATGAGTGTTTCCCAGTTTCAATAATAATAATAAAAAAAACATGATGCTTTCAAAAATAGGAATTTTTTAAAAAAATTTGCAGAGTGAACTTTAAGGGTCAAATACAGGTCAAGTTTGTATTTCACCAAGTTAGGGTCTACGACTTCTGAAACAATATACAATAGCACGATTGTCCCTGTCCGTGTTTAATACCTTCGTTTATTAATACATCTGAGTTCGTCAAGCTCAAGAGATTTTATTCATGCTAAGGGTGAAAGACTGGTCAAGTTCATATTTGGTCAGATCATAATCTTTGACCCTAAAAACTGGAAATATTCTAGACCTGTGATGATACGCAAAAAAAAAGGCCACAGGCTTACACTAGTTCCAAAACAAATATATTTTCTAAAAGTGTGATGACTCTCGCAGGCCAGAAAAATTGGCCACCCTTGCTCTAGGTCTTCCTCTAATCATCTTCATGTGTGAGCATGCTACCTTCCATTTTGACTGTGTGCTATAGGAGCAAAAATAATGTTTCAAGCGTTATGTGAGCAAGTTTACAGTTTATTTGCCTTTACACTCTTAAAGCATGTGCAAAATCTGTTAGCACCTAAATGAATTCAGTGAATTGGAATGAGGAATTTTTGGAAACTTTGTTTCATATACGGTGTTAAATAACATGCAGTACTTTTCTTCTTTATTTAAGTATGTTTTTCACTTGAGACAACACCCATAACCCCAATATAAAATAAATGTTCTTATTGATATTTTCTTTGTCTGTTCCGAATTAGTAGACATGAGCAACTGTATAAATCTAAAAACTGAGATTGGTAATGGTGTCCAAAAGCTTTCTGTAGATAATTTAACTCTTCTTTAACGAATATTATGTACTCCGTAGGCTACTGATCAAAGAATGGAGGCTTTTCCAGTGTATCAACTGTATAAAAAGTTCTCAGGCCTCCCAATATGGAAAGGTGTCAATCTTCTTATACAAATATTATCTATATGCAGTGATGTTTTCCTTTCTGAAAAACACATTTTTAATATTATTTTAAATGTGTTTACAGATGTTTTCACTCTTCAAAAATCTTCGGGATAAAATGGCATCTCCAGTACACGGTATCACATGGATGTCAACCAAAGCAACAGATGCTACACCAGCTCCTCCAATTGCTGAGGCCCAGGGTACAGCTGCCGAGTTCAGTGCAAGTGAGTAACAGTTGTCAGATTATTTTACGTGTAGAATTAATTCTCGTGTGCAATTGTCACCTTCAGTGATTTTATTATTGAAATCATGTTTTCATCTCCACAATGTAGAGATGGTTTGAAAAATCTAGTGTCTGGCTGGACCTCTCCTTTCCCTTAATTGTTACTATTTCCATCTTTGTAATGACATTGTGGTATCATATATATTATTTCTATAAGGTTTTTTTTTGTCACAAGCCATTATCTACCTTCATACTTAACCGAAATAAATTAATGAGTGTGGTCTCCACTTTGGTCAGATCATATTTTAAAAAGGGAATTTTTCAAAATTCAACCCTTAAAGAGCTAAATTGTCAATATTTCTAAAATGCTGTTTTTTTGTAAATAATATTACGAGTCATTTATCTCTCTGGATTCCTATCTGAAATCATTTAATGAAGTATCATTTTAAAGATTAAGATCTCCGCTTTGGTGACATCATATATTAAGACAAGAATTTTTCAGAATTTGACCCTTAAAGGGCAAAAGTATCAATAATTCGGCAACATGTTTTTGTGTCACGAGTCATTTATCTCCCTTCATATCTAAGTGATATAGATAAATGAGGTATCAAATTAAAGATTAAGGTCTCCGCCGTGGTCACATTATGTTTTAAGAAAGGAATTTTTTGTAATTCAACCCTTTAAGGGCACAAATGTCAATATTTCTAAAATGTGTTTTTTGTGTCTCTGGTCATTTATCTCCCTGGATATCTAACTGAAATCAATAAATGAAGTAGGATTATAAAGAGTAATGTCTCAGCTTTGGTTGCATCATATATTACGGCAGAATTTTTTTTTTTTTTTATAATTCAACCCTTAGAGGGGGGAAAAGTATCAATGGTTAAACAACCCATTTTTCTGTCACGAGCCATTATCTCACTTCATATCTAACCAATATAGGTAAAGATTAAGGTCTCCACTGTGGTCACATCACATTTTAAGAACAGATTTTTTTTCCGGATTTAACCCTTAAAGGGCAAAAATATCAGTACTTCAGTGTCACGAGTCATATCAAATAAAATTGATAAACAAGATATCATTTTAAGACAAAGTATTAATATTTCTACCACGCTTTTTTCTGTCATGAGCCATTTTCCTCCCTTGATAACTAACTGAAATCGATAAATGAGGCATCGTTTAAAATATAAAAGTATCCGCTTTGGTCACATCACATATTAAGAAAGAAATTTCTCCAAAATAAACCCTTAAGGGGAAAAATATCATAATTTCTAAAACTTTTTTTACATCGCTTGATGTCTAATCAAATTGATAAATGAGGTATCATTTTAAAGACCATATTTTATAAAAGGATTTTTTTTGGAATTCGACCCTTAAAGGGCAAAGGTATCAATATTATTTCTACAACGAGTTTTTTACTAGCCATTTATCTGCTTTGATACATAACCAAAATTGATAAATGACATCGTTTTAAAGAAGGTCTCAAATTAGATAAAATCATATATGAAGAAAGAATTTTTCAGAATTTGATGCTTACGTGGTTGCGCATATGAGACAGTTCAGAAACAAGTCCCTAGATTGCAGCAAATATCACAGAGATATCAATAAACTGTTGTTTTTTTTTAATACAATAATTAGCTTTTCGGATTTTTTGTTTTGTTTATGGAAACATTTTTATTTTGCTATACAATTCCAACATAAACATTTTGTTCGCACAACAACACATTTCACAGAGTTGTTGATATGCTGTGTGCATTTTGTTCAAGTTGGTTTTATTCTGTCAAGGTCAGTGACAGTTTGTCGTACATACAGTGTTTTAAATTTTCATATCTGTTTCGTAATATGTTGTAAGTATTTTACACTTATTACACTAAACAAATAAATATTTGCTACAAAAGTGCAGTTCTACTTTTCATTATATTACAAGCATTCAACCTCACTATTCATCGTATTTTATTAGAGAATTTTTCACATGGGTTGTCTAGTCTTTTATATTGCTGTTAGATTCTACACAGACGGAAAAAAAAAATCCCAACACCAAGAAAAAATTATTGTAGAGTAATGAAATTTGGACAATGCATTTGTCAAGTTAACATGTTTAATTGATTAAATTTTCAAGATCACAGGTTAATTTAAGCTCAAGAAAATGCATTTCAAATGTGAAATACTGTTAAATTAATAGCCAGTGTAACCTCCAGAATTTTGAATGCAAGCCTGCAAACGTGAATGCATTGTGTCATACAGGTTTCGAATGTCACTTTGTGGTATGGAGTTCCATGCTTGTTGTACTTGTGCTGTCAATACTGGGACGGTCAGTGCTGGCTGTGGATGATGCTGGAGTTGTCGTCCAATGATATCCCATACGTGTTCAATTGGAGACAGATCTGGTGATCTCGCAGGCCAAGGTAACATGTCGACACTCTGTAGAGCACGTTGCGAGACAACAGCGGTATGAGGGCGAGCGTTATCCTGTTGAAAAACTCCCCCTTGAATGCTGTTCATGAATGGCAGCACTACAGGTTGAATTACCAGACTGACGTACAAATTTGCAGTCAGTGTGTTTGGTATAACCACAAGAGTGCTCCTGCTGTCATAGGAAATTGCTCCCCAGACCATGACTCCAGGTGTAGGTCCAGTGTGTCTAGGCCGCAGACAGTTTGGTTGCAGGCGTTCCCCTGGCCTCCTTCTGACCAACACTCGGCCATCACTGGCACCAAGGCAGAACCTGCTTTCATCAGAAAACACAACAGATCTCCACTCCGTCCTCCAATGAGCTCTGGCTTGACACCACTGGAGTCGCAAACGGCGATGGCTTGTAGTCAGTGGAATGCACGCTACAGGGCGCCTGGCTCGGAGCTGTCCTTGAAGTAACCGATTTCTAACAGTTCGTTGTGTCACTGTGGTACCAACTGCAGCTCGAATTTCTGCCGCAGACGCAGTACGACGCGCCACAGCTGTACGCCGAATACGGCGGTCTTCCCTCTCAGTAGTGCCACGTGGCCTCCCGGAACCCGGCCTTCTTGAGGCAGTACCATCCCTTGACCACTGCACCCAACAATCATGCACAGTGGATACATTCCGGCCAAGTCTTTCTGCAATATCGCGAAAAGAAAATCCACCTTCTCGTAGCCCTATTACACGACCTCGTTCAAACTCGGTGAGCTGTTGATAATGGCTTCTTCGTCTTCTTAAAGGCATTCTTGGCTAACATCAACTCACTATGTCAAATCTCAGCGGTAAATAACGTTCACAAACTTTACAGCGCGTATTTAAAGCAAACCTGATTTGCAAGCTCTGAGTAGCGCTACTAGCGCCACACTTATGCGCGAAGCGCGAAATTTGAATCGATGTCATCTTTCAGATGTATAAACACGCCTACCAAATTTCGTTTATCTAACACAAGTCTTTCTTGGTGTTGGGATTTTTTTTTCCGTCTGTGTAGGAGTTATTGATTGCTGCATTTCTTGAGGTTTGAAAAATGCAGTGAAAGTATAATCCATTCAACCTATTTTGAACTAATTTGACTGTAAATTAGTGTTATTGTTGTTCATGTATAGAAGTTAAAGAGGAAAGGAAGTTAAAAAGGAACCTTTGGATGATATAATTGATAGATCTAAGACTCAATTGGTATGGGTGTTTGAAGAGGATGAGTGATGGACGCCAAATAAAATTAAATTGGGAGGGAAGAAACCTCAAGGAAGACCATTAATCCGGTCAAAATAGACATTGTTATGATTATTTGCAAGAAACTGTTGTTTGCTTATCAGAACTACCATAAATTCATCAAAGATGACATCAGAAGATGATGATGTTTTTGTAGTTTGATGATGTTGTTCTGCATCTTTAATATTCTTCTTACTATTAGTATAGCCATCAAGTACTACAGTTACTCTGATACCAAAATGTCTATGTATATACTGAATGTATTTATCCAAAATAACGTAAAATGTTTCTTCCTTATTATCCCAGACAACGCGGTGCAATATATATCCTCCATTGATGCTGTACGTAGGCAAGGACATTCATGTGAATCTCAGTTGGTGAGATATATGCGCAAGGTATTTCAGATGAAATTGACAAGGGAGGCCAAATGTAGGTGGTTGCAGGAAAGGGAGAAGATGGGTGTGTAGGGAGATTGCCGCCAGAGTGTGCGCTCCATCACAATTTAATTAATTATTATTATTATATTACATAGCATTTATGTTATCAATATCAATATTCACTGTTTGAAAACAGTTATCAGTGGCTGACTTTTGTGTTTTATGCATTCCAGTATCATCAAACAGTGAGTAGGGAGCCAATTCATATTCAAAATATTTTTTAATTTCATTTTTTAATGCCGTAGTAATACTGTAGCAATCGTACTCTTCTGAGTGTACTTCTTATGACACTGCACATTAATTGTTAGAGATTTCTGGTCTTTGAGGTATACCGAAAATTCGTCACCTCTTTCAACACTTTCATTATGAGGTATTCCGAAAATTCGTCACCTCTTTCAACACTTTCATCAATCAATGTCTTCATGTCACAATCCACAGTAACAATTTCACTTTCAGTCAAAAAGTTTACTACAAATAAAGCACAACTGCGACATTTAAAAAAAATATTAAAAATGGCACAAACTTTATTGCAGAATATTACCTAAAACCACTTGTTTTCACTATGAAGGAACGTTGAAGACTCGATAATATTTCATTTAGGTCTTTGAAAAAGGAGCAAGGTATACAACCCTTGCCACGTGGACAATTGAATAATAGACAGATGTTGTTCAAGGCTTTATAGGGATATAAAATGTATGAGGGAGTGGGTTTCTTTTGAGTTTATATTCACAGAATCGTACAATCTATACATACATGTTACAAAGACCAATATTTTTACTTGTATTACAGGTCCGGTGATGTATATAGGCAGCGTATTTGGGCATATTATAGAGAAAACGAGTTTTCAACTTTTTGAATTGCCATAACTCGAAAACCCATTTTTGCAAACTTTGACCTTGAATACATTTTTTTTTTCGTATGTGGGATCGATAGGGACTTTTCACATTTCATTTTAAATGGTACTCTGAACATTCATACAAATTTTTAGCTCCATGCGAATGATTGTAATCTTATGCCTATTTTTTGAACTAACTTGACCGGATTACATAGATTTGTTTGTGGAAGTTATGACAGGATCCAGTCAGTAACTGATATGATAAAGGAGCTGGATTGAGAGTCACTGGAAGACAGGAGGAGGGTGAAGAAACTACTGGGAGTGTACATGGCGTACCTTAGTGATAGGGCGTGGAGGAATATTTGTCAGAGAATTAGTTGTGCATGGAAAGGAAAAAGATGACCATGGGCACAAGCTGGCACTCGATTTCATGCACGAGGGTGTGGATTTTTGATTATGGTGTCAGGGATTGGAATAAATTACCAAAAAATTGGTAAATGGCTAAAGTAGATTGCTGAAGTAATTTAACACTCAAAATATATCTATACTAATATTACAATAGGGAAATTAACTCTGATTGTCATGTTTTCAGAGCTAATAGCCAGTCTGATCTTGATGAAATTTGACAAGGAAATAGTATTTGCAATTCGGATAATTAATAATATATTCTGTCATGAAATTTTGAAAACTTGCTGAATGGTTATAGACACATAGCACGCGTAAGTATATGTAATGTTATGCCCTAAAGCAGACTGGCTAGGGCGCTTGCTTTCAAAGTTCTAGGTCTGGTTCCGGGTTCGAATCCCAGTGGGAGCAAACATTTTTAAGTTTATTTTGTTCGTATGAGCCACACCTCAATGTTACGTTGTTCGGATTCAATGTTAAACTGTAGGTCTAGCCACGACAGAGGTGGAATGTTTGACAAATCAAAACTCTGTCATATAGGCGGCTGAACAATCCTTCGAAACACAAAAATGGCATCCACTTTTAATTTTTTATGCTATATTAGTTGCTCATGCTTTGTTTCTCTTGCAGTTAGTTTTTGCGTGATCTACACTAACAATATTATAAATGCGAAAGTAACTAAGTCTCTCTATCTGTCTGTTTGTTACGTTTTGATGACTAAATGGCTATACCGATATTGATGAAATTTGACAAGGAAGTACTTTGTATCATGAGCAATGACACAGGATACATTTTCCAGGATAAATCAATTTTTTTTTTTTTTTTTTTTTTTTTTTTTTTTTTTTTTTTTTTTTTTTGTAATTAAATTTTGAAAACTAAATGGTGCCAAACAGGTGGATAACGTGCATAAGTCTGTAATGTAATATCAGTCACTCGCGCAGATTTTCTCTGGCAGTCTGTTAGTGTGTGATCTGGTCACATAAATTTTTTTTTTTTTTTTAAAATATATATTTTGTAGTATATGTGTTAATTTTCGCTGCACCAGGCTTAGTTTCTGGCATCAGTATATTTTGTCTTTTTTTTCTTATCAGAAACCAAGAAGCTGATGCTTATGCTGAAGACCAAGCCAAAAGACAAGATGCCCTCAGCTAACACCTTCCCCCTTTTAGTGTTTTGCTATTTTTAAATATGATGCAAGTTGATTCGCTTCATAAGACATGTTTGACTGTAGGATGGTGATGGCTTCTCTGTCTATTATCCTGGTTCGGTGGTTTTTGGGACACCTTTTATGGCTTTCTATATCCTAAATCCACACATACATAGTCAGGTAATGGCTAGTAAGATGATAATGTTAATAACAATAAAAGAAAGGGGTAATTAAATGACTAGGGAAATTGGCAATGGAGCATGTGCTGCATCACAATTAAATTCAATTAAAAATATGGATTAAGTAATTAAAAAAAATAGAATGTTCCAGATGGAGGATTAAGGATAGAGGACTGTGTTCATGGCAGACCCAACCAGAGGCTGGAAACTGTCCGGGATGTTGGCAATTATCATTATTTCTCAAGCTAGCGTCACTTCAGTTAACAGTAGAAATGTTAGTAAGGTTGTTTTAATGGTGCAATTTGGTGATTAAGTGAATGAAACAGACTGTCAAAAATGTGATTGATCTTTGAAGTTATTGGTATTGTTGGAAGTGGCATCCACAGCAACTGGTTGTTGGGGGGGGAAAAAAAGATTGATTGTAAGGCTAAAATTGTGTCAGTGGCTCTAGAGAAGTTTTTATGTGGGGAAATGCATGTAACAGGGTTACTGGAGAGTGCAGTATGGCTAGAACTACTTTCTGCCATGCCAGTTTGTCATAATTCTTCAGGCTCGTCGTAAGACATATTTTCAGGCAGTAGTTACATTGGAATACTACCTGACCAGTAAGACACTGCTAGAACTACTGTTCGAAGTAATCTAGTAATGTTGTGCTACTGCAGTTTTGATATCAAGAGCTGCAGTAAATGATCACCTGCCCATGATCATGAAATCTCAAACTTAGACCAATGTAATTTTTTGCTTGCAATCCTTATTTTGGTTTTATATGGTTACTGAAATCGCTTGTGCCTAGGTTGATTTCCTTTTCCAGTCCTCCCCCAGGTCTAGTGGCCCTATAGTTAATTAACCATAAAGCCCCAGTGAAAGAGAGATATATATGTTCTCAAATTGCTTCAACACTTTTGTCTTGCTTACTGCAGTGGCTGACTTAGGTTTGTAATTGAGGTCATTTTTGCAGATGCTCAGGGCTTGACATCCACAGATGTAGATGTTTTGTGGGAGCAGATGCGGAGTTGGCAAAATAAATTTATAATAACTTTGATTTTAATATTTTATCAGAAGCAGACTTAAAATCAAAATAAGTATATTTTTATGCCAAATTCCACATTTTTTTCCTTAAGTAAACTAAATTTTCATATAATTCTGCTATATTGATTTACTTTTTGCCTCATCTTTCAACAACAAAAATTGTGGGAATTATTTACATAATTACGCATTCGTCTAAAAAAAACTCTGTCGGAACTTTGTGGACTTTGCGGCGTAACTAATTCAAGTGTTGAGCACCAAGGCCACACCATTGTACATCTCTGTTCCAGCCACCCACCTTCCCACCATTAACAGTCCAACTTGTAGGACCTACAATGATCCGATAAAGGCTTCTTGATGGGCCGTGAAAGGGGTTACAGGACTGCAGGATGTGTTGATGTTTTTTGACTCCCAGACAACCAACATGGGTACAAGCAGTCCAACAAACTACGGTGTTGGATCATGATTGGAGGAAAAATCGGTGGGAGTGTGCGATAAGGGCAATAGTGTGCGGCGAGAAAGTACGAGTGGAAAGGATTGCTTGGAACATTTTGTTGGACTCCTAGTAACGTGAATGGGTGAGCACATCCTACTGTAGTTCTACACAGTTGTCCTATGAATTGGACTGTGAATAGGCCACTTTACTTAAAAAGCAATTTCTTGTAAATTCATCGCTTAGGTAGTAACACTGTTGAGTTCATTGTTGCTTTTATTGGAACCCCTAAAGAAAAAAAAAAGTGGTTGTTAGCTTAGAGAAGATGGATTGAATCTTGTTTAAAGAGAAAAGAATAACAAATATTGCAATGTAAACAAAACATCCGGTATATATCTGCATTAAAAATTGTGGAAGCGAGCGGAAGTAGGATTTCACGTGAAAGTTCCGCACTTACGTAGCTTCATTACATCCCTAGTTGACATATTTCTTGAGATTCTCTTAAAGGTATCAATTATTAGTTTTTGCAGGTAACACATGAGAATTTCACTACTGTATACAAGCTTAATTTGAGACAAATTAATCTTTAAAGGATTGTAAAAAGAAAAGAAATTGGAGGGGAGAGTGTGAAGCTATATGCTAACTATGTTATGTAATTTTATTTGCAGGAACAAATCAGTGGAGGCCAAGCAATTTTGAAAGGAAGATTCTGGTATGGACTGGAAAATATAAAACGGCGGAAGAAATACCTAATCTAGTTGCGTAAGTATGAAATATTTTGTTTTCCCAAGTTTATCAAGCTGACTTTCCCGTTGACATCAAAATGAAAATATCATTCCACTCCAAATATTCCATCTGATATAGTAGTAGTGCTTTAATCAGCTTCGTGTATATGTTTCAAAATTACTAAATTCTATAGCACGTTCAGTTAACAGAGATGATCCAAGATTACTCTGTTGGCCTTACTCCTACATGCTAGGAGGAAAGAGTGGCCACTGACAAATTTGCATTGCCTACTTGGAGGAGTAAGCAGTGGCAGGGGTCGTGATATGATAAGCGAGGCTGGGAGAACATGACCTTGGGCTGCCAGTTGAGGGTAAACAGGATACAGATAGTGTATATATATATATATATAACTGGTGCCCATGACTTCATTCGTGTTTGTAAAGAATTTGGATTGACAGCTACCGATATGTAACCACCGTAGTGTTCGATGCTATTACCACCCACAAACACCGGTCATCTGTGCCATGTAATTCAGGCAGCAAAGTAAAATATACGGACACACATGTCTATGGTCGAAATACGAAAATATCCTTGATCGACCATTTTCAACCACACTCCCACAGTTACTGAAATTTGGCCAACATTGTGATCGATGGGTGACTCTGTGGTACTACCAGACCCAAACCCCAGCGATCTGCGCTAGATAGTTTTGGCTGAAAAGTGAAACACCATAACACATACGTCTTTGGTAGAAATTTGAAAATGCCACAGGTCGACCACTTTCAACCACATATCTCCCACACCTCCATAGCTAACAGACGTCTAACTACCACAGTGCATGATGGTAGATTCGTTGTTATTACCACACACAAACATCAATGGTCTATCCTATGCAGTTTTGGTAGGAAAGAGAAGTATAAGGATACACAAGTCTTTGGTCGAAATATGAAAATGCCCTGCATCGACCACTTTTAACCATCATATCTCCCACATCCCCACAGCTAACGGCATTCGGCCAACGTTGTGCATGACAGGAAACTCCATGCTATTTCTACACACAAACAACAGTAATCTGTGCTAGGTAGTGGTGGCTGAAAAGTGAAATACAGGGAAACACGTGTCTATTTTTATATATGTGATATAAAACCTGGTCATTCACTTTTGCAAAGTATTTAGTTTTCCTTTGTATTAACTTAGGCTCTAGTTTGATATGAAGTTACTGTTTCACAGTATGTATGTTTCTCTTATTCTCTCAATAAAAGAAAGAAGTTGTAAAATGAATTGTGTTAATTATGGAATTGGACTAGACACCTTCCTATGCATTACGTGTGATGCTGTGCAGTTCTCTTACTCTTACATCTTTCAGCCTGACATCGTGATCAGCAAAACTTTTATTATGTTTACAAAAATAATAGTTTTTCATAATGAAGAGTTATTGTGTTGGAGATCAGATTTTTATAACCTTTTTCACTTTGGGGAGGTGGGGTATAAAGACTTCGGGCAGAAAATTGTACAACTTCTTTGTTAAACCTTGTCATCATTCTGCAAATACCTTGATATATTATGTAAATTTATTTATCTTTACAACAACAACAACAAAAAATTACCTAATGATTAGAAAATGTTTTAACGCAATGAAAACAAGAAATGGAATGGGAAGTAAACCCACGCCTTACCAGAAATGCAGACGGGGGCGACAGTGATGAACACAAAGATGTTTGTCTTTTTTGTTTTTCACTAATCTCCTGCCTTCTTTGATAAGCTATAGATTTTTTCCCTATTTTTCATCTTCAATGTAAAATAACGATGGTCATATGTAAACAATTGCACAATCACTCGTATAAATTTGTCCTTTTGGAGATTTAGTGTGTCAAAAAAATATCCCATTTTAGATTGAAACATTTCATGTAGTTTTGAATTAATAAAATGCTATCAGGCTTCCAACCGCTTTAAAATATCAAGAATAAGGACACAATCTCCGCCCTCATTTTCAGCAAACTGAAGTCACACTGGCATAATAGTTGCTTGTTTTGACGGTGACATGGAAACAATAGAAGACTAATGCTGAACTTATGTGGTGATGTCATTCCCGATTCTGCACGTTACCAGTGTGACTTCAGTTGGTTGAAAAAAAGGCAGAGATTATGTTACTCAAAATGTCCCAAAAGTGACATTTTGATATGGCTGGAAACACAAAAGTATTTTAATACTATCCCATTGCAGTTTCTTACAACAGTCTCTCAGCTGGTTTGTTGCAGTTTCCCACCTCTTCCTGTGCTATGGTAATCTCTTTATCCGAACACTCCATTACAGTCTGCATCCTGAGTTATCTGCATTATAAAATTTGGCTTTCCCTTTCATTAACTAAATGGACATACCTGCATGCCTTTTAAACTTGACAAGCCATCCTCTTTTTCTGAGACTTTCAGAAACTCCTTTCCTGATTTTGCACATTCTTTGTTCACTTTAATTTCAGCATTTATTTTTGCTGCTGGTACTTTGCTTTGAGGCTGTTATTGTTTTGTCTATTATCATCATTGGCCAGTTCAATCAATAAGTCATGTGGCATCTTAATGAGTTCAGGTAGAACTTGGGCAGGTAGAATGATCTTGGATGAGCCTCTGCCAGTTAACTCCGACAACCATGTATATGTCTTTGTCTCACTGGTCTGATCTCTTAGGCTCCACTCTTAACACTGTTTTTGTCTGTCCTCATCGTTCCTCTGAGCAATGTGTCTGGCCCACTGCCACTTCAAGGATGCTGTCTGCTCCAAGATGTCTGTGACACTTGTAATTAATCTAATGTTGGTTGCTCTCCTCTCCTCTTATCTTTTCTACTTTTTCTAGTTAAACGTAGCATTGACCTTACCATAGTTCTTTGGTTCATTCTAATTTTTCCTTTCTTAAATTATTTTAGTGTCGAGGTCTCACAGACAAGTCAGCACAGGAAGATTGCACTGGTTGTAAACTATTTTCCTTAGATTTGTGGGAACATTAGATTTGAGAATGATTGATTGCCTCCCAAAAGCATGCCATCCTAGCTTAATGTATGACTAGAAATTTTCTGTTATAACTGCTGTTGTATTTAGAAGTTGGACAAGATAAATTTTCTCACTACCATTTTCTAAAGATATATTATTTAGTTGTAAAATCCCCTATACGACCCTTTTGTTAGATGTAACTTTTGTTTTTGAAAGATTTATGCTCACTCCTACTGCTTTACACTCGAAAATTAGATCAGTAACTAAGGTTTGGAGTTCATAAATGTCATTAGCCACAAACACAATGTCAATAATCTATAAGAGGTGCCCCTTTTAAGGCAAGCAACCCAAAGGAACTAAACTTCAATGGAAAGTTGGATCAGCGAGTAAATTGGTGCAGGAGGATCAACAATCCATCATTGAAGGAGGCTTGGTGGTTAAGCTTCACCCTTAAGAGTTCATGATGAATGAACATCAAGGTTAAATTCTCCATAGCTGAAATAGCACCACAGTTGAATATCCACAGATAGGAGCAGCTGGCAGCAGTAGAACTCAAACGTTGCAAGTCAGTTATAGTATGATCTCTTGAAAACGGAAGTCATTTACTTAGTATACTGCATTTGGTATTATTTGTATTTCTGCTTGGGTACTCTATAATAACATTACACACCAAGGCATCGTCTCAATCCAAAGATACTAAGTACAAACCTACATAAATGTTCCAGCGATTAAACTCCCACACTTCAGAAAGCTACTGACAGAAAATTCTCTCTGCTCACCATCTCTGCGTGCTTGAATAGACTCTTTAAAAACATTCAGAATTATTCAAACAGTTCCAACCAATGTTTCTCGAATTCTAACTATATTTCAACAATTAAATCCATTAAAAAACAATCGGAATGAATACTAGATCATTCACAATCATTATGAAACACTCGGAAATGAAAATTAAAAATATTTACTGTATTTACCCACATGGGCGCTGGGAGGGGAGGTACAAGGGGGTGCACTTGCACCCCCATGATATGAAAGAAAATACACAGAAAAAGATTAAGAAACAAATTTTATTATTAAATTCACTGTTTGAATAACTTAAAGACACCTAGACTGTTGTACAAATTTCTTCAACACGTACAAACTTTTAATTATTGTTTCATTTATAATACTGTCTTTAAAAATATTGCGTAGCATTTTACATAGTTTCTTTCCCAAAAAAGTGTTCATTTACACAAATTCACACTTAATTACAATCATACAAAACCATAATTAATCAACTCCCAGCTTGTTATACTTAAAATAGAATTTCATAAACGGACTGGATCTGAGGACTGTTATACCTTATTGAAGTGAATTTCTTTGGCCGCAAGAGGGAGCAATTTGTTAGCGTTAGGTGTTGGGAGTTACACATTACGAGTTATGCGTTATGTGTGGAGAGCGCATGCACCGCAATATTCTATACACTCATTTTTAACATTCTGCGTATGCATACTTGACATTCTGTGCATCGAAACAACTTTCATTTAACCTTATATAAAACAATGAGTATACACTACATAATTTTTAATTAGTTCACAATTCGTTATATATATAAGGCTAATCATGGTGACAACGCCTCTAGGTTCCAAGGAGCTGTAAAACCAGGGACGGGTAGGGTTTCGGGGCTGGATATTGCCGTAATATTGTCTCCTTGGTTTTTTTTTTGTGATGTCCCATTCATTCTGCCATTTGTTCAATAACTTGATTTTTATTTGTGATAGATAGTCCGTGTATGGTAACTGTGTTTCGAGGGTGACGCCTATTCTAGCTGTTTTCTTTGCCAAATCTTCTACTTTTTCGTTATAGACAACCCCTGCATGTACCTTCATCCAGAGAAAATTGATTGCCCTGTTTCTTCTTGAGCATTCTACTACCTTTTGTACAATATTTACTATAATCTGGTTAGTTCTCTTGCCCCAGTATGTGGTTTGAATAGAGTTCAAGACGGTCTTAGAGTCTGAGATGATTAGTCACTTCATCTCTGCTAGTGTTGAGAATACTTGACTGCCTCTAAAATAGCTATTGCTCCTGCAGTGTATATAGATGTAGTTGATTGTAGTTTATACATTCCTTGATATGTAGTACAGGGGTAGAAAAAGGCACATCCTACGTTGCCTCCTGGGGCAGTTTTAGATTCATTCGTGTAGATATGCATGGTATTACTCCAGTTTTCCGCAAGATACCTCTTTGCTAACAGATTGAAGTTTAAGTATTGCTTATCCTCAAGAGTCCTATAGAATACCGGAAGTTGAATAATACTGAAGATGGAATGGTATTCGTATGGTGAAATTGCTTTATTGGAATTATTCTGTCTGTTTGTTCTTCCCACTCCATGTAGCTATAATAGACCTGAGAGTCGCCATCTTCCTCTATTATTCCACAAGCTACTCGGCTCTTTACATTTAAAAGTAGTTGGGTGGTTCTGGTATGCTAGCCTCTCAACAATTAATTTGCCCGACAGCCACTGTCTTATAATGTGCAGAGGCATCTCCTGGGCTTCCACCAATGGAGCATTGGTGGGCGTAGATCTTGTGGCCCCAAGACAGGTGCGAATACAACTATATTGAAGCTTGTCTAACCTTAACAGGATTCCGAAGCTTGCATTGCTGTACAGAATACATCCATATCAATTTTGGATCTAATTAGCGCTCTGTAGATCAACAAAAGCATACTGGGATTTGCACCCCACCAAACGCGTTTCATAGATCAAATAATATTCTGAGCTTGATTACAAGAGTTGATTATTTGATTGATGTATGGTATACAACTGAGTTTGGCATCCAGAAATTCCAGGAATCTTACATTAGATTTTACCGAAAGAGCCGTAGCCGTGAGGATACGTGAACATAAGTCGCACCCTTCTGAAGCATCCCATGAAATCAGCTATTGCCGAACACCAAATGGAGGAAAAACGTGAAATATTGTGGGATAATACAAGAGTGCTAGCTAAAACCAAAGGTTATCTCCAAAGAAAAGTGAGAGAGGCTATTGAAATATTCAAACATCCAAACAACCTCAACAAAGATGGTGGTTACGGTCTTAGCCAGAGTTGGAAATGTGTGCTGGATAAATAATTAACTCTGGACCCACAGATATTAAATCGTACACATCTCTGGATTATCAGACAATCGACAGTACAAATAAGTAAACAACTAGCCACGCCGGTCTCCAGCAGATCACAATCTGTAGCAGATTTGGCACACGGTCCCTGAAGAAGACCGAAGACTAGGTTGAAATGTCGGGAAAAGCAAAAGGAGGAGTATAGCAATGCAGTGATAATCCCATAAGCATTTATATTAATATGACACCTGCGAAAACAACAAAATCCGGTATATTTCCTTTTGCTTTGATACACACTTTTTCTCAACAGATATGTTCTCAGGAATGTGTGTAGCAAATTTCTGACCAAAGGGGCGATTGATTTTCGTTTATGCCCTTATTGGACAAATAATTTTTAACTATGCAAATGGAGACTTTCCCGGCGTATTGATTCAATAAAAGTTTCACGGGAGGATATGTTTCAACATATCAGGCAGTTTGAGAAACTGCGCAAGAAGAAAGCTAGACTGCTTAGCTCCTTAACCTTCCTTCCGAGGTGCCGAAGCCATAACATCGTGCCTCTTTTCACTACGGTGAAACATCATATCGACAGCATTAACGCGAAGAAAATATTACGTCGTGCCAGCCTCAGCCTCTCACTTCTTCGGGAACGCATCCGTTATATGCACTTTGAGTTGGACCGCAACGCTCGGTCCTTGTTTTCTTGTCATCTTTACCTGTCGACAAGACTCTCGCCTTGTTCTTGGGACTGGGTGGATGCAGCTACGTCTGCTCAAATGAATCTGGAACTAGCGAAAACTACAGCAAGACATATCGCCAAATTTAACCGGTTGGCGGGAACAGAACAAAGTGGCAAACCAGTGGTGTCGGATCATTGTGTGGTCAACCTATCTGGTTTTTGTCTTGATGATGCCACTACTTCTGTGTGGGCCAGAGGCCTGAATTTCGCTCCTGCCCCTAGGCGCATACCAACCAAGGAGATAATCTGTTCGGTGGAACAGGCTGTTCGCTGCTTACCAAACAAAGAAGCTGAAGAAATACGGAGGGAGACATGTAGAGTTTTGAAGAGAGCCAAGCCGCCAAGAAATAATATCACGATCGCAGAGCGTGAAGCACTAATTGCCTTACGTCGCAGGGACGACTTAGTCATTCTACCAGCAGACAAAGGTAACTCTACTGTTCTTCTTTCTATACAGCAATATAACACAAAAGTGATGAGTCTCGTTAATGACGTGTCATATATTCCGTTGGACGCTGACCCGACTGTTAAAGTTGTGAAGAAGACTATGACCCTTGTCAAAAAGGCTAATCTTCCCAAGCAAGTGATTGAGAGAATTAGGCCACGTGCCGCGAGACCACCAAGACTTTATGGCTTACCAAAGATACATAAACAGGATGTTCCTTTACGTCCGATCGTCAGTACTATTGGGTCACCGACTTACCAACTTGCTAAATATCTGACGCGTCTTCTTAGTCCCATTGTGGGGCGTAGCTGCCATCATGTCAAAAACTCTGCTGAATTCGTGAAAACCATACAGTCTCTAACTGTTTCAGATTCTGACGTCCTTGTTAGTTTTGACGTGGTGTCTCCTTTTACTCGTGTGCCGGTAAAGGACACTTTGGACTTGATTCGCCGTCATTTTGAGCCAAGTACAGCAGACCTCTTTGATCATGTACTTACTTCCACCTACTTTATGTATGGAGGGAAGTATTATGAACAATCTGATGGAGTGGCCATGGGATCTCCTCTTTCACCGATGGTGGCTGACCTCTACATGGAAGATTTTGAAGAGAGGGCTCTTGAGAGTGCTACCCTAAAACCCACTTGTTTTTATCGCTATGTTGATGACATCTTTGCCGTGTGGCCACATGGTTTGGAAGCGTTGGATGAATTTCTAGACCATCTTAATGGGATCCATCCCAACATACGGTTCACCATGGAAGTTGAGAAGGACGGGTGCATCCCGTTCTTGGACATTTTAATCAAACGCAAACTTGATGGATCTTTGGCACATAGTGTTTACCGTAAACCCACCCACACTGAACGTTACTTGGGTGCAACCAGTTACCACCACCCAGCACAACGCCACTCCGTATTGACCACATTGGTGCACAGAGCGAGAGCCATTTCCGATCGTGAGAGCTTACCGCTGGAGTTGAAACATCTAAGGACTGTCTTTGATCAGAATGGGTACTCTCGGCGACAGATAGAGCGTGGTTTTATGCAGAAGCCACCAAGACCACCGAATGAACAGATTGAACCACCAAAATCTCTTGCCTTTCTGCCATATGCCGGCAACACGTCCGGAAAGATTGGAAGGCTCTTGGCGCGTTCTGGCATAAAGAGCATTTTTCGTCCGCCCGCCAAGATACGTGATATGCTTCGCTCGGTTAAGGATGATTTGGGCCTAAGAATTCCTGGAATTTATTCAATACCTTGCGAATGTGGCAAAGTTTATGTTGGACAGACGATCAGAACCATCGCTGAGCGTATCACCGAGCACAAACGACACTTGAGACTAGTGCAAGTGGAAAAGTCCGCAATAGCCGAACATGCGTTCGATGAAGAACATAAAATAGTGTTTGATGAAACGGTGGTGCTGGCCAGAGTCTCTTCGTTCTGGGACTCAGTAATTCGGGAAGCATTGGAAATTCAACTTAACGTTAATAACATCAATAGGGACAGTGGACTGTATTTAAGTGAAGCCTGGAGACCAATTATTAAGGATCTATGTCTTATAAAACAAAAATCTTCCCAACAAGGTCAAATAGAAGCAAACTGACGCCATGGACATAGTTTGCCAGCACTTATGTCTACAGGTTAAGCAACGTTAAATGTGGCGAGTGCTTGGATGGGTGACCGCGTATGGCTCAATACGCAGTCCGCAACACTGATACCCTCGGCTTGCGGTAGACCGGTTAAGCAATGGTGAGCGTGGTCAGCGCTTGGATGGGTGACCATTTTGGCTCCATACGCAGTCCGCAACACTGATACCCTCAGTTCCAGCGCGCTGATTGGGCGTCCTGGCACCCTCTATACACGACATTCGAATTTCGGAGGCAGCGAAGCCAGTCTGTTTGTGATTTCGAGAAGAAACATCTAAAATTGACCTGATGAAGACAACCGAGCAGGTTGTCGAAACGTCGTCGTTTTATGACACCATCCGGCTGGACTCCCGTGAAACTTTTATTGAATTTTTAACTACTTATAATTCATTTATTGTATTGCATTAACCAAAAACTTTTGAACATCTGTATGAAAATCAAATCTAAGACAATAACTGAAAGAAATGAAAGTTTTTAGATGAAATTTACATTTTCTGCTTCTTTTTGTTAATATTTGCCACTAGAATAAATAGGATACAACATTTCTTCACACTAGAGGGTCTGCGCACACAAAGCAAAAGTCGGTCTAATTCTGTTTTTCAAACCGTATCTCCTACATACACATCTTCCTTTTTGCAGTATGAAATGGTCTAGGACATCCCCATCATACAGCTCCTTTATATATTCTTTTCATTTGCTAGCTCTCTCTTTACTTTGTTTAAAAATTGTTTCGCATCAGTATTATTATTTATTTATTTTTAAATTCAAAATTATATTAATCTATCTGTATGCTCTACCTACTGTGCCTATAACTTCTTCCATCTACTTAAGTTGCAGCTGTTTCTATGCAGTTTGCATTTCCTGTTTATATCAGTTCTAAAAAGTCTACTGCTTTCTTCTTGCTTCATCTTAAGTATTTTTGTGCAATACCCTCTTATCCAACACTGATTTGTGAGCAGAAATGCATTTGGCAGGATGCAGGTTCGAATCCCTGTTGACTATCCAAATTTCAGTTTTTCCTGGTTTCCCAAAATCACTCTTAGATTAATGTCAGAATGGTTCCTTCAAAAGGCCATAACCAAATTACTTCCTGTTCCTTGCCCAAATCTTTTCCTGCCTCCAAAGACATTAATGAGATATAAAGACACAAGGGGGAAAAAAAACTTATCCAACAAGTGTTTTTACTTTCTTCTTCAATTTAGAGTTAGATTTAGTCTGAAGTTTTTTGTTTCGTATGAGAACCTTTCAATTTACCTAATTCCACACACCTGTTTGGCATGTGTTACTTCCCTTGAGTTTTATTCTGCAGCTTATTACTATAGGTATTATCTATATCGGTTCACGAGTATGGTTTACATTCTAAATTTATGTTAAACTGCCTTATATTGTGTAATGATTGGTTAAAAAAACATAATCCCATCACAAACTCGAAGAACAGAGGTGAACACATTTCACAGGATTTCAGTTTCATTGGCTGGGCCATTGGGTTTAGGGTAAAAGTAAACTATCAACTATGGAAAAGAAATTCATTTAGAGGTGGCACAAAACATAAAGTAAAATAATTTAAGAAATAATAATAAATTGGAACCTCGAGACAAATTTTAGAATACACGCAAACAGTAAAAACAACATCCACATGGATGAAGGAGGTGTAGAAAGACCTGAAGTCTGCAGGCATTGCTAAGGGAGACGTCACAGACCAAGAGATTTTTAATAAGATAATGAACTTGTGGGAAGTTATTTCAGAGATAAAAAAAAGGAAAATCTAAACGTGTCTGGACTGCGTAAGAAATGAAAACCATCAGTGAAAGAATGGAAAAATATTGGTCCAACGAGTAGAACATCCAAAAGAGGAACTGAACGCATCCAGTCAGGATTGCTTACCGTTTGCCGTTCTGGGGATATACGAAAATAATAATAATAAATCAGATGAGATAAAGAAGTGAACTAATAGGATACTTGAGTGCATCGAAAACATATTACAAATTGTCACCTACATAGAGTGATATTTAAGGAAGCTATTGTTTTTAAGTTTGAATAGAAATATGGATTATTTTTAATAAATAAATAAAATGAAAATTAAATGATGATTGGTGGAAGTCACTCAAAAATAAACGTTGAGTCTTAAAATGTGACTGTCTACATCATAGTAATATAAATAAACAAAAGTCAACTAGTAATTAATATATGGATTCAAACCAAATATTATATATATACGAGGGTGGTCTGAAAAGTTTCTGACCTAACAAAGATACAAGACATTTTTTCTGAAATTTTGTTTTTATTTTTCAACATAGTCTCCTTGTAACTCTAAACACTTCTCCCAGCGATGCTCCCATCTCTGTAACCCATCCAAATGGTACTCGGCGTTTTCCTCTGCAAAATAATTGTTCACGAAGATGATCCTCTTCATTTGACATAAATCTGTCCTCCGAACGCAATTTTTAGATGAGGAAACAAAAAGAAGTCACTTGGGGGCTAGTTCTGGTGAGTAAGGCGGATGATCAAGCAGTTCAAACTGTAATTCGTGAATTTTCGCCATGACAACCTCTGAGCTCAATCTTGGTGAAACAGGATTTTCTTTTTCTGCAAATGTGGCCGTTTTTCTGCAAGTACTGCCTTCAGCTTCTCAAGTATGCTCCTGTAATGGTTTCTACTTTTTAAAGGTAATCGATTAAAATAACTCCATGACTATCCCAAAAAACAGTTGCCAGCACTTTCTCAGCAGAAAAAAACAGTTTTTGCTTTTTTTGGAGCCGGTTCCCCCTTTGCAGTCCACGGTCTGGTCTGATGAGTTTCAGTCCAGCCTAAGGCAGTTAAAACCTTGATTCCAAATGAATCTATTCATCCACCCATTTCACAAAAACCATCTTCAATGTATGCCAGGAGACCGAGCAAGGTGGCTGCATGATAACTCTCTGGCGTCAAAATCAAATCCCCATCTGTGCATCCAGATTTGGGTTTTCCATGGTTTCCCCCAAATCAGTAGAGGCAAATGCTGGGATGTTTCCTTCAAGAGGCCATTGCCTAATTTCTTCCCGTTCTTTGCTCATAGTCCTTTCGTGCTTTTAATTACGTTGACGTTGATGAGGTGTAAGGTCATAAGCAAAAAAAAAACAAAAACAAAAAAAACAAAAATCGGTATTATCTTAAAGTCAACCCTATTTTTTTTTTTTTTTTTTTTTGCAAACTACCCAATTTCAGTATCATCTTGGTCTGCAAATATTAACAATAAAAATTCTCCCAAAGTGCCACACGCTTCCTTCCTGTGCAGCAGAACCTGCTACAAAACTTGCAGCACGCACTCTGTCACCACAACCTATTCCAATTTGACTGCAGAGGAAACTTTTCCAATCACTGAATATGCCACATGCACAACACACCCCTTATGCCAACTCACCTGCCTTCAATTTTATTTATTACTATTGTGGTTCATCTATATTTACAGGTGCTCTGTTTCTTCAGTTTATGTCCATATTTGCCTTCATAAGTTCTCTGTTTAACAATTAAAACTATTCAATACAAGTCTAGCTGTAGATCTTATTATTTACATTTGAAAATGTTATTTTCTCATTTACAGACAGGATGTTATTGAAAAGGCTAAAAACAGATTCCGGATCAGAGTGTCGAACTACTCAATAGCTATCACATGTGTAGCTTGTGTCGTCTTGGCGATTCTAGGAAAGAGAGCTTCAGAAAGAGGTGAAAGTGTTGCCAAGATGAATCTTGACTGGCACAAGAAGATCAATCAAGAGGCAGCTGAGACAACTGCAGCAGAAAAGAAATGAAATCTTTAGAATTATAAGTTTTTAGATTTCCATTTCATTGGATTGATGTTAATTATTTTTCATAAGCTTACATACAAGTTTATGTACATACAACATTTGGAAGTACATATTTCTGTTTTGGCTGGAAATGATTACATTGTGTAGTATTATTTTCTAAAGCTTATTTGATTGTATTATAAATGTGCATAGTCAGTAACTTTATATTTTGTTCACCTGCTCTGTGAGCATTGGTATCATTTGAATAAATCTAAAGAAAATAAGAATACTCCTATCAGTGTCGTGAGATCATGCAGTCAATCTTTTTAGTGCAACAGAATTAGACAAAACAAGGAACATGATACTGAAGTGCTTTTATATTAGTATATAGAACTTGTGTTAAATGAAACAATGGGAAGATATTTTATTTTTGCGTTTCTGCTATTATATTCCCAAAAAATATTGAGAAATTTTACTTACTGTGAAACAACAGTTTCATATCATTCATAGTAGAAATACTCAAACCAAAGATCTTTTTAATCTATTTTTTTGTTTGAAATTTATTGATGTGTGAGGTTTTCTTTTATGTGTGTACCTCGCATGTTGTTATTTTTTGGAAGCAAAGTATTTTAACAAACACTGTCTTACAAGTATTAAGTTGACATGTTTACAGTTGGTCATTTCAAATAGTGCTATTGATTTCCACCAGTTTATTTTTGTAAATAATAAATGAAAGAATAAAAAAGTGTAAGTGTACAGTTACTTGGCAATTTTTATTTATTTATTCTGTAATAGATCCATTTTAGACTCTAGTCAAAGCAGGTTGGGAACTGGAGTTACACCTTCAGGATAGTGAAATAGATCAACTTTTGTAATAAATTGAAACAGAAAAATGGTAAAAGGAACTGTCAAATCATCACTAAAGATTCACCATAGATTCACCATAGGTTCACATATGAAATTAACTTTTTGCTTTGTAGTGAGGAAACTTACCATTGCTAAGAAATTTTACAATATTTGAAAAATGACAAGAACATGTCCTTATACGTATAACAGAAATTGCCTGTCCAATAATAACTTGTTTACTAGCAAAGGGATGTATATGTGAGAGATATCTAGTTTAAACTGGATGTTTATAATTTCTTAGGCTATCAATTTAGATGAATAATATTGACAATGAGCATTCTGGTGACTCAGTGGTTATGGTATCTGACTGGAGATCAAAACGTCCCTGGTTAAAATCTCACTCTCAGCTGGGATTTATAAAAGGCCCTTAATCCAACCTTCACCTTTGTCTCAGTCTGCAGTGTAATTTGAAGTTTACCAAAATGGTTCTTTGTGTCAGATTCCACAGAACACTGTAGGTCCCCTATACCTGATTTGACTGCCAGGTTGGGTTAGGTTAGGTGACTATGATAGCTAATAAGAAACCCTGTCACCAGGTCACACATTACTGATTGTGACTGTGAAAATGCTGTTATGTGATGAAATTAAGGAAGGGCTGTGAAAGTAAACCAGTTACTTTCCACATATGATGGCAAGAGTGCCACAACACATAAAAATATTTTTGTGATCGAGGCCCTACTGCCATCATTTGTGAAGAGTGACTGATTTATTTTCCCTAGCCTACTTTTCAACTTAGTATGTTCAGTATAGCTAATTATTGGTTTCAATATCCAAAACTGGATGGAGATTGGGCAGATGCTCGCTAACTCTCGTGCAGTACTATAGAAAGTAGTCTGTGACAGTGTAATGACATAATTGACATTGGGGTTATTATTGCAAGTGCACATCATTAGATCTAACTGGATTAATGCTTGAATGTGATACCTAATGATGTTTGCATAGTTCGTAATATGTTCACCAATCTGTTTTAACTATTTCACTGCAACAGATAACAGTTGAAAGTTATGCATCCAAGTAAGTTACTGCTGAATATTGCCCAATATGCGACTGGTCACGAGAGTGGTGACTCCAGGATTTATAGTTTTCCGCTGTAATCTTATGGAACTCTGTTAATTTCCAACAGTTAACATTTTCCTTCTGTGAATTCCAAAATCCCCCATTCGGTGGTTATAGTATCTGACTGGAGATCAAAAGTTCCCTTGTTAAAATCCCACTCTCAGCTGGGACTTATAAAAGGCCCTTAACCCAATCCTCACCTTTGGCTCAATTAAGCTGCATCTTGGGAGCTTTTGATGTTGGTGTCTCTTTAAGATATGATAAATTTTCTCCTAAAACTCTTTGACAGTAATTAATTTCTGCAATATGCAAGATAGCTATTAGTTTTCTCTCTCCCTCTTTAAAACTATTTAAACTTTCACAACCGTACTTACATCACCGAATTGCTTTTAATTTTCTCTTTAACTTAAAATATGTATCGGTTCTATAGCTATCTTTATTCAGCCGTAATCTTTAATTTTCTTATAAGCACATGGCGAGTAAACTTTCAAATTTGCTTATCTTCTTTGGTAAAATTTTAAAACCATGGAAATACTTCTTCAAAATGGTTGTTTCTAACTGTGCTCTTTGTGGAAATGTTAGTGACTATTTCTGTTTACTTTTATTTCACAAACCTTCAGTTTTTATGTATTCATACAATATTGGGCTGATCTTGACTTAAGACTTTATCATTTATTTACAGTGTTACAAGCTTAACATTATCTCCTCCTATGAGCTCTGTGAAACTAATTTCTACATTACAACAGGTTAAGTTAAGATTAAAATAAAAATTTAACCATAGTACTGCAAAAGAGTAGTGTAATTTAAAATGAGCTTGCCGATTCAGTAAAATTCCATTTCTAAACCACAAAATGAACTGAATTTTATGACTTGGTACAGTTTTGATAGCCCAAAATGAATAAAAAATAACATGATAAAAAATCTTCACAGGTTTGCAGCCGGATTTTATTATAAGATGACTACTGAGATAGTGGCCGAAAGCTTGTCATCTTATAATAAAATCCGGCTGCAAACCTGTGAAGATTTTTTATCATTTATTCGCCGGGAAAGTCTGCATTCACATAAAAAATAACATGTTTTTGAATTGTGACTGTATTTATTGTAAGTGGGTATTAAGAATGTGATTTGCAGATGTCTCTACCCATTTTGGCATTGGGATTGAGCTGCTGCTTTTGCAATCTCCAAAATATCAATCAGTATCTCTTATCACAAATCTGTTTGTCATCTCCACATGTTGCTCATAAAATGCTTGTGGAAAACTGGTCTGTAATAAGAGTGTGTTGCCACTGATTAGTTTCTTGTCATGCTCTATTGGTTTTTATGCTACTCACCGACCTTAGGACTACTAGACTGGTCTTAGATGCAAAGATTTTGAATTGTGTAAAGTATTGATGTTGATGTCTCTTTCCCAAAGCCTTAGAAATAGATATATATGGGCTTGAGGGTAACAGTTTCCCATTCTTTCCACGCAAGGCAAGAAACTATTAGCTATATTCATGGATGAAATGTGTAACCTGATACCTATTCAAGTCTCTGCATGGTTCATAATCTGGATTCAGTTGCCAATTTGATTGTATTATTACACCGCAAGAGATAATGGTTGAAGGTGAGTCATTGAAATAAAAGTCACTACTGAAGATCACTCAATATATTTCTCAAAGTTTTGGAATAAGACTGGTATCAGATCACATAGCACATTTCCTAAAATTGCACCAGACTCCAAAATCCTCAGCTGAAGATTGCAAGTTATTCTTTGAACAAACATACATTGACATGAAGCATTCACTGTTGCAATATTAAACTAAATTGCAACCCCATTAAAGTGAGCTTGAAAGAACTGTTCGACACACAGAATTTTTTAAGTTCCATTTAGCCACTAAAAGTTTCTATCACAGGACCATTTCTTACATTTTGCACATAACAGGCTAGCCTTATTCTAAATAAGTGTTGAAAGTCTAGTATAAGCTTCCGACTTTTGATGTACGACAACAAGATAAATTCACTGATGCTGCTGGCAAAATTATGTAGGCCTATCTACAACTAGTAGTTGTTGTTATTGTTGTGGTTTAAGGGCGCGTCGACGGCGAGGTCATTAGCGCCCTGACAGTACAACTAGTACAGTATCTTCTGAATAAGCCAATAGAAATGGACTATTAGCATGAAGCATACAAGATAGATTTAACGTAAAGCTTACATCATGATACAGTGAATTTATTATTTCACGCGTGTTAGTCCAATTGCAGTTCATACTGAAGGTATATGATGAAATTAATTGTGATAATTTATGCTACATGTACTAGGAATCCTGATGTTGTGAAGTTGTTTTTACTTGAAATGTGCTTCACAATGAATTTTATGCATTGAGGTAGGCAGCACTATCATAACTGTGGTGATGCAATTTGATGATTGATTCTTATGTAACTCGACAAGACAGATCGAAAATCAAGAGTAAAATCTTTTGATATCTCCATTAGTTCTCAAGATAACGACTATCAAATGTTAGTTATAGGTATAGTTCCTTGTGCCTTTGGTGACCTTTTGTAAGCTAAGCTATAATTTTGTAACTACGTATTAAAATTTGTTCTTAGAGGTGCAATTGCATTTAAATAACCTAGTAACCAAAGTTTAGAAGCCTTTTCTGAAGTAATTTAAGTGATAGATTGGAGAAAAGAGATATAGTAAATTAATAAACAGTCATCACATTTTCGCATATAGGATTTAAAATATTCTGAAAAGAACTGGGGATTTTTATCACATGAAATAAAATTTTCAGGGATATAGATAAAAGTTAAGTACTGTTTTCAGGGGTTTAAGTGAAAATTAAATAAGTGGTGCAATAAATAGAAATAGTCAAAGTCAAATGAGAAATAAATTCATAAGAGGGATCATATTTAAATTGAAGAAGAATTTTTCCTAGAAATAAATCTTTAGTGGTTTTTAAATTCATGCATTAGTTTGACAGATATCGGTGAAAGAAGAAATTAGTATTTAAATCATAATGGCGTTCCTGCCAGCCACCCTGCAAGATTCCAAATTATTTGGCGGATAAGGATAAAATTATAAACAAGGGGAAAAGCTACAAAGACTTGTTACTACATTGGAATCCAGCTACTATCTTATTGGAAATGCTCGTAGAATCGTTTAAAGCTACTTTCAGATCAATAGCTTTAATAGCGTAGGAAATATTAATTAGTTAAATTCTATTTTTGTTGACAAGATTTATTTCACCCTTTTGAAAACACTAAACATGGCTTGCTTAGTATCAAATGAAAGAGCAGTCAATTAAAAGTAGAATAAAAGTTCTTTCAGTTTTGTAGCTGTAAAATTGTAGAAGATATTAAGAAGTTTTGGGAATATCAGAAAATAATTTTTTACGGCCAAACTATTGAAGCTACAAAATTTCTTATAAGGAACAAAATTAACTCTTTTTTAATCAACCTAGCTACTGCCAAAATTTCAGATCAATAGTAATATTTTAAGTCATCAAGGTCATATGTATGATGTAATCTTCAAGCTTTAAGGTCGACATTTGATCAAATCATGGGACTGCTCTCATGTGAACAGGAAAAATGTAGTGTTCCCACGTTTTTATATCTATAGCAGCCCTAGGTTTTCCTCGTGGCCAGTCTTTGACAAGTGGATGAGTGAGCACAATGCTACTTTGCAGCACGATGTAGACTAAATTACGATTCATAGGTCGTATTTTGAGGAATTGTAATGCTCATACAAACGAGATAGCGTATAAAACACTAGTGCGTCCACATCTGGATTACTGTTGTGGGGTTTGGCATCCGTATTGCAAGGTTCTGATTGACTCAGTGGAGAGGGTGCAGAGGAGAGCCGCTCGATTCGTGACTTGTTGTTACAGCCCTTATGAAAGCGTCACAGAATTGATACATAGATTGGGCTGGGATAGTTTGGAAGACAGACGACGCAGCTTACGTTCGAATTTATTGGAGAATATGCGAAAAAATTTAAATTTCGAGTGCAATGAAATACTTCTTCCGCCAACCTATTTAGGTCACAATGACCGGAGGGATAAGATTAGAGAAATAAGATGCTGTACTGATGCTTTTATGTATTCCTTCTTTCCTCGCACTATTCGGGATTGGAATGGGTGGGTTTAGGATTGGTGCGTAGCAGCCTCTGCCACCCACAATGTTTGTGATTTGCAGAGTATGGATGTAGATGTAGATGCCCCCCAGTCTTTCAGAATAGGTCAGAGTGTCTCCACACAGCTCTGAGGCAGAATTTTATGCCATGTGGCGTGATGGTGTAACTTAAGTAATGGTCGTTGGCAGGCAAGCTGAATTTTCAGGGCGTGTGACAAAATTTTTTTCATCTTCCATGCATGAGTGAGTTTTATTTTGAACGTTGGGTTTGGTCTGGCTGGATCGTGTTAATCAGTCCTGCATTTTAATACGAGGCGTATTTTTTAGGTAAGTACCGTTTTGTCACACCGTGGCTGCAGCGCTACGGTCGGCGTTCCGCGCATGCGCACTGGGTACCTGCATCTCTTGCCTACGCACTGACGCCATTACAGTCTAATTGTTCCTTGTTTACGTTGTTCACTGAGTGTTTAAGATGCCTCCAATAATCGTGAGTCCCGCCGATTGTGAAGTACGGGCTGTTATAAGATTTCTTTGTGTTAAAGGCCTAAAACCGATCTATATTCATCGTGAGATCTATGCAGTTTATGGACAAAACATTATGAGTGATGGAATGGTGAGAAAGTGGGTGAGAGCATTTAAAGATGGCCGCACAAATGTGCATGATGAACAACGGAGTGGGCATCCTTCGGTTGTTAATGAAAGTTTGGTGCAGAAAGTGGACAATAAGGTGAGAGAAAACAGACGTTTTACGATTTCCTCCTTGTGTGATGACTTTCCTAATGTTTCTTGTAATGTTTTGTATGGCATTGTGACCGAGCACTTGAATTACCGAAAATTTTGCTCACATTGGGTACCAAAAATGTTAACAGATGTGCACAAAACCAAACGTTTAGGCAGTGCATTGACTTTCCTTGAGCGGTACCACAACGATGGTGATGATTTCTTAAGCCAAATTGTTACGGGTGATGAGACATGGGTGGCCTACGTCACACCTGAATCAAAGCAACAATCCATGGAATGGCAGCATTCAGATTCACCCAAAAAAGTGAAGTTCAAGTAAACGATTTCTGCCCGGAAAATCATGTCCACAGTTTTTTGGGACAGAAAAGGAGTATTGCTTGTGGAATTTCTGTCTTGTAATGAGACAATCAATGCAGAAGCTTATTGTGAGACATTGAACAATCTGCGCTGTTCAATCCAGAACAAAAAACGTGGCAAGTTGAGCAAGGGCATCGTTTTGCTGCATGGCAATGCCCGTCCACATGTGGCTAATCAGACCAAAGGTCTCATCACATCTTTTCGAGGGGAAACTCTAGATCATCCTCCGTACAGCCCTGATCTGGCACCCAGTGACTACCATCTGTTCCTGCACTTGGAGAAACACCTGGGTGGTCAGCGTCTTGAAGACGATAACGAAGTCAAAACAGTTGTGATGCAGTGGTTAAAAAGTCTGGCGGCAGACTTCTATGAGGAGGGTTTTCAAAAACTGGTACTACGTTATGACAAGTGCCTCAATATTGAAGGGAATTATGTAGAAAAGTAGAGTAAGGTACAGGCTTTCATGTAAAAATAAAATTATTGATATATATTTGCACGTCTTTTTTTAATTTCAAAACGGTACTTACATAAAAAACATGCCTCGTATCTTTGGAGACTTTGCCCGAGGCCAATTTAGTTTTGTCTCTTTGTTTAAAATTGAAGAGTATAGTGATCATCTATCAGTATTATTAACTGTTACCTTTCCTAATTTGGGGTTTGATCAAATTAGGTGGCGGCAGAGTTAATGTTGCATAGCCCATACTAAAATTATGCAAGGCATAATCACAGTTCCAGCTGAGATCAGAACGTTTGGTACAACCAACCCCACTGAACATTTACTCCTCACACTTTTTATCATTATTATTATTACTCCGCGATCCACTAAAAGTGTGTGGCGGAGGGTGAATTGCACCTATCTGAAAGGGTAATAGTTTGGAAGGGATATACGGGATATGGCAGGAGGCGCCCATGGCCTTTGTGAGGAACCATCCCAATATTCGCCTGGAGTGATCTGGGAAACCCAGATCAGGATGGCCGGAAAGTTTTATCGAAAGCTACTCCTGTCGGATTTTAAGTTTAATCGCCCGGTAAATCCTTTCTATTCCATTCCATAATCACTTGTGGAAAAAATGAATACAGAAAAGAATTTGTTCTGGCCCTGATTTCTCTTATATCATTTTCACGGTCATTCCCAGATATGGATGTTACTGGTAGTAATATTTGTTTGCCATCATTTCGAAATATGTCAGTCGTGAATTTTTCAATTATCTTCTGTCGAGAGCAACGCCTTCGGTGTTCCAGGTATAACTCCATTAACATTGCACTTATGCTTTCCCTCCCACTATATATAACTGTCACAAATCAGCCAGCTCTTCTTTGGACCTTCTCTAATGCCTCCATTAACCCCTTTTGATGGGGACCTCATACAGAGCAACAATATTCCAAGTGAGGCCTCACTAGTGACTTAAATGCAATTGATTTATCTTCTTATTATGTCACACAAATCATTAATGTATATGAGAAACCAAGCCTTCTCATGCTACGCTGGGGAACCCCGGACCTCACCTCGATAAGTGATGAATGCTCTCCGTCGAGAACTACACACTGTGTTCTGCCCTTCAGAAAGTCTGCAACCCATTCACATATTTGTCTAGATATGCCATAACCCCTTTTGATGGGGACCCCATACAGAACAACAATATTCTAAGTGAGGACACACTAGTGACTTATATGCAATTGATTTATCTTCGGGAGTGCATTGTTTTAAATTACAACCTAGAAATCAGAGCATACGATTTGCTTTCCCAATTAAATTCTTGATATGCTCATTCCACGACAAATTATTACGAATTGTTACCCTTAGGTATTTAGCAGAATCTACTGTTCTATATACAGTACCATTAATTGTATATTCAGAGCTAAATGGTGTAACCTTTTTACTTACATGCACAACTTGGCACTATTTAGCGTTTAACTTCAATTGCCAGTCTTTACACCAAGCAATTATTTTCATATCGTCTAGTAACAAAGCGCAGTCTTCCTGGGTTTTGATTTCACGATAAATAATAGCATCATAAGCAAATAATCTTTTCATACCCCTTATTATGTCACACAAATCATTAATGTATATGAGAAACAGCAGAAGCCTTCTCATGCTACGCTGGGGAACCCCGGACCTCACCTCGATAAGTGATGAATGCTCACCGCCGAGAACTACACACTGTGTTCTGCCCTTCAGAAAGTCTGCAACCCATTCACATATTTGTCTAGATATGCCATAACCATGAAGTTTCCTAAGTAACCTAGTGTGAGGCACAGTGTCGAAAGCTTTTAAAATCTAATAGAACTATATAAACCTGAGATTGCCTATCTATAATACGGCACAAGTCATGAATTAAAAGTGCAAGTTGTGTTTTGCAGCATCGGACTTCTCTGAATCCATGTTGATTTGAGTTTAAAAGCTCACCTGCATCCAAAAACCACATGACATTTGAATAGATGATGTGTTCTAACATCCTACAAAATATTGAGGTTAACGAGATCGGCCTATAATTTTGAGGATCATTAACATTCCCATTTTTAAACACTGGACTTACGATGGCGGTCTTCCAGTTTGCTGGTATTTTTCCTTGATCCAAGGAGGCGGTATATTTTCATCAAATACGGTGCAATTTACTTTGCGTACCTAGAGTATAATCTTATAGGAATATCGTCTGGTCTGGGAGCCTTATTGCTTTTTACATTCATAAGCAGTTTAATTATTCCCTTGACATCAAGAACGAGATCATTCATCATTTTGTTGGTATGATTGGCAAATGTCGGAATCTCCTCCGAGTTTTCTGTCGTGAAAGCTTTTTAAAAATATATTATTCAAGATTTCTGCTTTCTCTACACTAGTTTCGGATAATTCCCCATTTTCTTTAATCAGTGACGGCATAACCTTACGAGAGCCTCTTATTAATTTGACATATGACCAGAACTTTTTTGGATCAGTAATCAGATCTTTGGATATATTCCTGGCTTTATTCTGGTCCAGAGCTACATACCAACCACAAGCAGTAGTAAAAAAATGAAGCACCCATTCATCATGTCCAGCGTGTAGTTTATTGTGCTTTGGTGAAATTATTTTTTTGGTTCACACCACATCCCAACCTAACCACCTTAATTTGGAGACACAAATATCTCGAGAACTAAGCGAGATATCAAAATGTTTTTATTCTTTATTTTTGATTTGTCTCACCTTATCATGTAAGAATCCATCATCAAATTTGACTAAAGGGAAATTTTTCTTCTGTATTTCAATCCAAAACACATCATTTTTGAGACAGTATTATAGCAAGAACTAAGCAGATTATCAAAAAAAATACATATATTTTTAATGTGTGATTTCTCATCCAGTTACATAATAATCCATTATTAAATTTCAGTGCTACGGTTCTTATAGGATACCCTTGAAGTGTGTTTTCAAATTCCCCCATTTCTTGAGAAATCCAACATGGCGACCTACTCTCCCCACTTCTCTCCACCCGCCTGCAATTCAGTGCGTGGTGAAAGTCCCTTACGTTGTCTCCACTCTTTTCTTTGCTCTTGGTGTAACTCAGTTGTAACCATGAATAACTCAAAGAAACAGTATTACCAGACATTTAAGGAATCAAATTCCGTAGAATTTCTGTGCATGTTAAAATCAAGAAAAGGGCGAAATTTTGTGTTTTGTGCAGTTTGTGGGTGCGTTATTAACATAGCATATAGCAGAAAAAATGATTTAACCAATCATATTAAATGATGTAAACATTTTGCGAGTTTAAAGTCAAAGGAAGACAATCACCACAAAATCATCTCTTTTTTTTCGCAAACTGTAGAAATTCTGATTTGGATGTAATTAAAGCCAAGTGTTCGTTCATTGCATTTTTAGTGGAATGTTTCACTAAGTGCAACTGATCTTGCAGGTACTTTATTGATGTGGATGTTCCCTTCATCAGAAGTTGTGAAAAAATTTGGCTATGTTCGCATGAAATCAATTTGCATTCTAAAAGAATGGTTAAAATGCAGTATCTGAAATTATGAAGTATCTTCCATTTTCAGTGGTAACATATGAAAGCATTAATACCAATGCAAAGTTATATTCCTTGCTGTTACATTTTATGAGGGTATACAAGAAAAATATTGTATGAACTGTGTAGGATTTCCACCCTTTGTTTGTAAAAATAAAAGTACGTTTGCATTTTGGGATGGCAGAAATAGAGTACATTTTGGTGATCCTATAGATAATTTTTCGCCTTCCCATGTCCCAAGTTTTTCGTAACATTATTTGGATGTTCCTTCCCTTACCTAAGCAATCGTTCTCTTTCCTACTTTGTTAGTTTCCTGTTATCTTAATCTAGCTTCTTCATTGTTACATGACTTCCATTCCATGAACAGTTTTCTCTCTCTCTCTCTCTCTCTCTGTCATGGATTTCTCTGGTGCCTCTGTCTATTCTAGGACCTCCTTTGGTACAGCCGACAGATTCCATTGCTGCCTTTGAAATTTGTCCATTTGTTTTCAATGCATTTTGTTTGTGGTATTTGTTCTTTTCTCTCCATTATGTTTTGCTTATAAGTATCCATATTTTCTCCTTTGAGTACCCATATTTTAATTCTGGTGCTTTTTTTTAGTTCTGTGCTTTATTTCCTATTTCTTTAGTGTATTTTTTTTTTTTTTTTAACTGCTTCACGTGTCTCAACAGCGAGGTCTTTAGAGACGAGTTCTTTAGTGTATACATAACCAGTAACCAATGTTTTTTTTACACATATGGCTTTGTATTTTTGTTGGAATTAGTTAATCTTGGAATAACCAAATAGTTATTTAGTTTATGGCTCATACAAATATATCCAAGTTTCATCTCCAGTTCTGATGATGGATATGGATTTTGCACCATCATGGTCAAATTGTTTTAGTATTTACTAACACCAATTGATACAAGCCTGTTTTTGAGCTTCGGTCAAATTATGTGAAATCCATTGGACTTGTAGTTTGCCTAGAGCACGCTGTTAAAAAAAATTGGTATGGCACAACAGATGTTGTTACCTTGCCTACCAGCATCTCAGACTTCATTGCATGCCCCCTGAGCTCCATGGGTGTTTAATGAAGTCTGCGAATCTGCTAGGCAATGTAACAACATATGTTGTTGCCATAGTAGTTTTTAAACGTGCTCTAGGCAAACTTCAAGTGTTACGACTATGCCAGAAACGCGACAGAGATTTATGTTACTGAAATATGGTGTATAAATAATAGTATTACTCAGTTTGTTTTCTGAGAAACATTCATAGATACACAATGCCAAGAAAAACTGTGTTCATATATATACAAGAAAATAATTTATCTGCATCATAATAAAACAAAGGATAATGTTTCTTCAATAGAATGGTGAGAGGAATCAATAATTACTTCTTTATTCCTATGCTTTTATTAATGGGGATAGACAGAAAAAAAAATCCTTATCACATTAAACAGGTCAAGGCAGACGATTAGCAGTTAGCGAAAACCTACATAAAAAGAAAAATATTAATTCATAAGGGAGTGTGTATAAACTACATGGCTCAGTCTGGGGGGGGGGGGCTGGAAAGCTATGTTGAGCTACATGGGGGGGGGGGGGGGGAGGTTTCCAAGCTAGGCCATGTAGCTTTTTGTTCATATTATTTGTCTAAGTTAAAATGAGATGAAGAAAACTCAACGCCCTATAAATATTTATTTCCGCCATTTAATCATCCCCGTATGTAATTTGTGATAGTCTGACAAGAGAAACCAGTACAAAATATCTTCTGGAATCGATAGGGGGAAATGCTACGTGCTAGGTGGGGGGGGGGGGTAGAAATAAAAGCCAAGTCGGACAACGTGGGGGGAGGAGGGTTCACAGGAGGCCAAAATGGAGCTACATGAACACTCCCTAGGTGGCACTGCTAAAATTTCTAATATTTATTTGATTTATTTGTCGTATGGCAAGCAACTAATACAATAATAAATATATACAATGACAAGAACGTTGGTAGCGTTCACAAGCTGATGTCTAATTCTTCCAGCCATTCTAAGAAGGAACTTGTAGCTCCAAAAACATCTTCATATGGTCCATCATACATTTATCTGATAATATGAACACAATATTCACACCAAAAAAATATTCAGGCTCCATTATACTATCTTTTGCAGCCATAAAAGAGGCATAAATATACACAATATCTTGTGTAAATAAATAACTGAGGAGAAAAAGCAAATTACAAAAAATCCCTCTCAAGGCAGCGAGAACAGAATTTTCAAGTTAATATTTTTATGAGCGCGGTGAAGTAATTTCTACAAAATATAATTCTTCCTTTTTGAACACAGCAGTTTGTGTTTGAATGGTAGTGGAAAAGAACATGTGGCATCAAAATAAGTGATGATTATTGTGGACAATGAATATTACAGAGCACTCAGTTTTATTCAAATGAATATTATATAAAAACAAAATTTCTACACAGGTAACAAAAACTAGTATCAAACTTGAAACAGTACATAGAAAACATCTGCACACGAGACCATAATTGCATGCTGGCAAACTTGAATTCCTATTTGAAATGAAAATGAAAAAAAAAAAAAAAACCTTTTACTATGATATTACCTTACGTTCCACTCCTTTTTCCCCATTCTTTTCTGTTGCAATTGTGGTTTTAAAAACCAATTAAAAGTCAATTGCAGTAAATTAGGTACTCTTTTATGAGTGAAATTTTTTATGATACTGGCTCAAATATTAATATAGCACCACACTGGATGCTGCCTTGGTAGATAACACACAGTGTGTGTGTGTAATATCTCAGTCGTATTATATTCCCCAATGGCTTTTTGGGTGAAGATCATATACTGCATAACACAAAGAGAAATATTTTCACAGTGATACTAGCAATCATAATGGATGCTACCACATAAAGGAAATTAATTGACCACTGACTGTTTAAAAAGTAACAGTCTTATATTCATTTATTGTCCTCCAGAAAAACCACCAGTTTTATGTAAAAAATGTCCAAAAAGGCATTTTCTTTTTTTGTGGATTCATTTTTTCCCAGAGATGTGTTCACCTGCACTGACTTTGCTCCCTTTCTTCATTTGTGCTCTTGGATCTCCTTAATGTTCCAGCAGTCATCATTTACTACCATGTATAATGCTAGATAAATATATGTCATTGTACTACATTTCAATGTTTGGCAGCTTGTAAAATGGACGACAACGTTCATAATACACTTTTGTACTTCTTTCCTTTACTACTTCTTCTACATTTAATTCTGACTGTAACAACCGCAACTGAAAAAATAAATTGATGGACATAAAAGAAACAAAGTAATCATGTAAAATTGTAGAAAACAAATAAATACTTATAAATAACATAACAACACTAATTATAATAAAGAAAAGGAGCATCTGCATTTCTAATTATTGTGTGAACACTCCACAAACACAACATTTCAGGCTATGACCTTACTGATGTTTTGCTGTGGGAGGAAAGTTTAAGAGCAAATCCCAAAATAAAGTGTTTTTTGTGTTTGTGGAGTGTTTTTTTGACACTGTTTCCCTCTTTCCTTCGACTTTGGTGTGTGGTAAGGTATTTTATCTTTCTGTTCCATATTACTATCACCTCACAGCATTTCTTGTTACTCCGTTGCTGCTAGTTTATATGATAATTTTATTTATGTTACAATAAAATCATATCATATATTCAACTTTATATTATGTAGAATGAAAATAAATAGAGTGCTGATCAACATGTTAAAACAGCATTAACTTAGTGAGTGTAGGAAAGTAAGGGAGCTGTAATGAAAACTTACTTGGAGCTAGCCTGATGGGATTAAGGAAGTCTAAACACTAGGGAGATTGCATAAAATATTCTTCAATTTTCATCAGTTATTCAGAATGTGCATTGTAAGTAGTAAAATGTCTGTTTACTTCAAATTCCATACTTTGTCCCTTGTATTTCCCCCTTTTTCATTAACTCTAATGTTATGTTTAAAAATGATCTACGCCCTAGTGATACACAGTATAAAGAAATTATTTTACGGCTGTACACCTCATCATCATGGCAGCCATTAGAGGCATATAAGGCATGGGGGCAATAAACGAGAAGGAATTTGGCCAAGGTCTTTTGACGGAACCATCCCGGCATTTGGTTGGTGTAATTTTGGGAAAACGTGGAGAATCTAAATCTGGATGGCAAGAGGGGAATTTGAAACCAAGTCCTCCTTAATGGAAGGCCTGAACATTTCCACTCATCCATGTTCGGTAATGAAAGCAGTAATGAGAGATAGAGCAAATCTGTACACTGTTAACAAACCAGTCATGAGTGATACTTGTATGGGAGAGGCCACCCACAAAAGCAAAGTGAAGGTTAACACATGAATGGCTAATAACAGGTATAAATTATGCAGATTGGAATATTAGAAATTATAAACTAGTTAATTGGACAAACATATGAGAATAAGCTGATCTGACATAATCATCAAATTGATCCTCAAAAACTGTTATTACCAACTGACTTCATCCATTAACATATTTCTACTGTCACATTCCATCCTTCACTTTCCAGTACCAGACCCACTACAACCGAGACTGATTTGAGTCATGCATTCCTCACTGATTTCATGCCAGAACTGAATCTATCTGCCCCATATTACATCACACTTATCAAGAAAGAGAAAGGATCTATTGCCTTTCACAAGTAGCGACAAGATGGTGAAAATATAAGGAAAAAAATAAATATTCCCAGATGTATGATCATATCAGTTCCTGTAACACTGGTCCTATTGTCAAAACATGTAGTTTCCAACTTAAATCAAGCCTGGTGGATGAGCAGTTAATGCTTGGGTCGGATATTCAAGAGAATGTACATTTGATCCCACCAGATTTTGGTTTTCCATGGTTTCCTTAAATTACTCCAGGCAGATAACAAGACAGTTCCTTCCTGTACCTTATCCTCAGTCTACTCCTCAAATAATGTCAACTTGATGAGGCATAAAAAATCCAACTAAAAAACAGCAGCCCTTTTAAAAAGTGTTGTAGAGGAACTAGTATATTAATTGTCGTCATCAGCTGAAACTTGGTTTTTGAGTACATAATTCTTCCCAACAGTCTATCATCGTACTTGGAAGTGACTATCAGCAAAAATGCCACTGACATGTGTTTGTGATAGTGGTTTCCAGCTTATCAGGCAGTGACTCACATGCTACGACCTCAGGGCTGTATCCTGTGGTGCATATGGAATGATAGATGCAAGACTGGATCTGAAATGGATTGATGTAGTCTCAAAATAGGACTTTATACAGATCTAACTGCATGGACAATGAGGGAAACGTCATTGTTGATACTCAAGATATCAGAGATGCATGGATGAGACACATAAAACAACTGTTCTCAGATAGCCGTCCGGAACCTCCACAGTTTGAATGTGAAACAGGTCCAAGCATTTGACTGAAGTACAAGCTGCAATAAAAGGAATGAAAGATGATAAAACTCCAGGCCCTTACAAGATAAATGCAGAATTTTTTAAAATACTTGATGAAGGTAGTACAAAGTGGTTGACCTCAGTGTTCAATGACATCTAAAACTCTGGCAGAATTCCTTTAAAACTTTTTCTGAATGTTGTTCATCGAAGGATATATAAGCTCTGTGAAGAATATGTATCACCTACACAGTTTGGATTCAGAAATGCAGTTGGAACACGAGAAGCTCTGTTTAGCATCCAAGTACTATTTCCACTCTGCAGAGATATAAATTGTGATGTCTATGCTTGTTTTATAGATTATCAGAAGGCATCAGAAAATGATAGAAATTTTAAAAAGTATTGGCTTGGATGATAAAGACCTCAGAATTATTGTTATCCTGTACTGGAACCAGTCTGCTCATGTGACACTGAAAGGAGAAAATAAGGATGAAGTAAAAATTATTCGTGGTGTAAGACAAGGTTGTATCCTGTCCCCCTTATTATTTAATATCTACTCAGAGTATATCTTTAGGGACGCGTTGAGTGATGTGGAGATGGGAGTGCTGTTGAATGGAAACTGGATAAACAATATTCGTTACGCAGATGACACAGTCATTTTTGCAGACAGTCAGGAAAGCTTACAATATCTTAAAGATAGAGTATCACAATGCAGCCACGAATACGGACTTGACATTAATATAAATAAGACAAAGTAATCGTCATTGGCAAAAACAACAACTCCCAATGCCATATTATGATTAACCAGAAGATCATTGAATGTGTATCAAGGTATATGTATCTTGGCACCACAGTAAACAGCCAATGGGATCCATCTGATGAAATAAAGTCACGTATTGGTAAAGCCAGGGCTACTTTCAACAAAATGAATAACCTTTTTAAAAGTCGTAATTTATCAATTACCACGAAGATGAGACTCCTGAGCTGCTATGTGTTCTCTGTCCTCCTGTATGGCGTTGAAACGTGGACATTAACAGAAACTGTCAGTAAAAGACTAGAAGCTTTTGAAATGTGGCTATACCGAAGAATGTTGATGATACCATGGATAGACCACACCATAAATGCTGAAGTGCTCCGCAAAATGAAAAAAGAAATGGAAATACTGACCACCATAAAAACACGAAAGCTTCAGTACCTTGGCTACATCATGAGGAATAATAGCCGCTATGGACTCCTGCAATTTGTTCTCCAGGGGAAAATACCAGGAAAGAGAAGTGCTGGTAGAAGAAGAACTTCCTGGTTAAAAAATCTAAGAATATGGACCTCCAAGACAACTACGGAGCTAATCCGAGCATCAGCCAGCAGAGATGGGACAGCCAAGATGGTTGCCGACATCCGGAATGGATAGGGACCAGAAGAAGAAGAAGAACTGCATGGTAGACCCTTCCTTCAATTTGTTTTGCTCCCATACTTCATCATGTCTGGAGAAAGAACAATAGGGTCTGCATTTGTAGTGAGTGTCAGGTTTTGAATCCCACACCTTAAGATGGCTGAAAATTCAAGTTGTTTCGTGTTTGATTCTTTTATGCTTTCATTTCAACTTTCTTTGTCAAGCTTTTTTTTTATTTCTTCTTTTTAAATTCTTTATACAAATAATGATGTAAAGAGAGGTAAGGGGTTTACTTAAGGCATGAGTTTGTTTAGTAGGCCAGCTGCATATCTGTCCACGATGCAGAAGACACTGAATTGGGGGAACAATTTTTTTGCTGTGAAATTGCAATGCATATAGTGTGAGCTAAGGGATTCTACAAATTATGTTGATAAATAACACTGGCCAACAGCATTTTTGTTACAAAGAAAATGAATGGTGCTCTTAGCTAAGTCGTGGGCACTGAATTCGAAAATGAAATCAGTTTTTGCCCATCGGGCTTAGTTTTCTCGTGACACCCTACCCTCTGTCTATCGATATCAGCATAAGTTCTCGTATTTCTATGGACATCTTCTCAGAAAGTCTCGTATTTTTATTTGTTTGCCTTGTCGTTGTAGTGAAAATATCTGCTTAATTATTTATTGTAGTTTCTTCTAAAGTTTTATTTCCTTTGCTATGAGAAAATAAGAAACACAATTTCCGTTCCACATCATCCAGCTTCACCAAAAAACAATGAACTTATATTATTTAATTCCCTTTTTTTATTATAATGTTATAACATCCTTAATCATCCGAATTTGTACAAGTTCTTTTCAGCAGCAACTTAAAATTCAAAGTGAACACGACACGGTCTTCAACAAGTTTGTCTGGTCTTGATCTATCCTCTTCTGTTTATATAAACGTTACCCTAGCTACCAATTTCACAAAGTAATTATTATAGTAACCTGTTATACCACAAAGTCCTTGAAAACACTTCATATTGGTTATTCTCCTGTGGCTTAATTTAATTATTCTACTGATGTAATTGTTGAAAAACAATCAAAATATGTAAAACTAACTCCCATACATTATTTATTAATTTATTCATTATCTATTTACAGACTTTACGTCCAATTAAATTTAATACATTTAACAATATCAGTTCAGTTTAAAATAGCAAAATAGTAAAAAAGCAATACAGTAAAAACAGCAGGAATTACATCAAAAATAAAGAAAACTATGCACTATCCTAATTTATCATCTGCTATAAGGCCTGTATGTCACAGTAAAGAATTACCGGTACCAGTGCCTTCTGAGACAGTGACTTTGAGTGAAGATGAAGACAGTGGTGAAAATGCAGAAGACACCGAACGAAATGTTAATGTCGACCCTACATTTCAGGCTCCCTGTGAATCAAATCAGCCACATATTTAGTCTCAAGTGGATATGAATGATCTTGTCCGTGATTTAAATTTGTCGAAGCAACAGGCTGAGCTTTTAGCTTCATGGTTGAAAGGATGGAATCTTCTTTCTCGTGATACGAAAGTGACTTTTTTTCGTGACCACCATGCTGATTTTTCGAATATTTCTCCAAGAGTGGTAACATGGTTATGGAGACTCTTGGCCATGATTTCAATGTAAATGAGTGGCACTTGTTCATAGGTTCTAGCAAAGTTAGTTTGAAGGCAGTGCTTCTTCTCAATGGAAACAAATTTCCTTCAGTTCCTATTCCTCATGCAGTTAATATGAAGGAGACATATGAAAATTTTAAACTGCTTCTCACTCATATCCAATATGAGAAACACAAATGGTGACCTCAAGGTGATTGCAATTCAGCTGGGATACACAAAATATTGCTGCTTTCTATGCGAGTGGGATAGCCGGGACACAAAAAACTACTATGTTGGGAAAATGTGGCCTGCTCGGAATGAGCTACTGCCTGGACAGAAGAATGTGGTAAACACTCCTCTTGTTGATCCCAAAAATGTGTATCCACCTCCGCTGAACATTAAATTGGGTCTAGTCAAAAACTTTGTGAAAGCCATGGATAAAACATCACAAGGATTCATGTACTTGTGAGAGAATTTCCCAAAGATCAGTGAAGCAAAAACAAAGGAAGGAATATAATAGGAACACAAATTAGAGAACTAATGGATGATGATAATTTCCTTGATGTCTTGAGTGATGTTGAAAGAGCGGCTTGGCTGTCTTTCACTAGTGTCTGCAAGAATTTTTTAGGCAATAATAAGGCAGAGAACTATCACGATATTGTACATGAATTATTGAGATCATACCATCATATGGGATCAACATGTCACTCAAACTGCATTTCTTGAGCGATCATTTGGACTTCTTTCCGGATAACCTTGGCACTGTTAGTGACGAACATGGTGAACGATTTCACCAGGACATTTCTCAAATGGAAAAGCGTTTCAAGGCATTTGGAGTGCGGCAATGTTGTCCGACTACTGCTGGATTTTACGAAGAGATGTTCCTGAGGCAAAATATCACAGAAAATCCCAAAGGAAACATTTTTAGATATGTTTCTTACTTTCCTTAACTCTTATGTTGCTCACTTCTCTGATTCTTTTGACATATATATTTCAGTGTTTACATTTGGAAATGTTGTTGTGAGCATGTCTTATTGGCAGATCCATATGATATATAGGCTAACGTGAGCGTATATTTAAATCATTATCAAATAAAACTGAGGCCGATATTGTAATTCTGAAATTCCAGAAACAGATGATTTTGTTCTTGTAACAGAAAAAAGTTCCATTGTAATTTGCGTTTACATGTCATCCAATATGAGAAGAAATCTAACAACAGGAATTCTCAGAATAGGATGTAATAAACGAGGTAGGTTTCATTTTGTAACACAAACATCAATCATTAGAGGAATTTCTCTGTGAATTTGCTTAGTCCTTTAATAAACGTATCTATGAAATAAAAATAACCAGTTAAAGTAGTTGACACAGGAACAAATTCATGAACAACCCATATGTGCTCTAATCATGTATACAAAGCATTCAAAGTACACTTTTAATGCATTATCCGGCAATGAAAGAGAAAGTCAATAGTAAGAATCATACCAAACTGAAGGGAAAAAAACACGTTTTTCTTTCCCTAGCAATTCTTTTCACTCTATTTTACCCGAGTAGGCAATGAATATTTGATCTCTCTCTCTGTTTTGTGTTACTTAGTAATATCTTTGGTTAAAAAGGATGTAAGGAGTGCTTGTTAGTGTGATTAAGGACAGAGGAGAAGGCCATCACTTATCAAATATAAGACACAATAATAATACACACACACAAATACATAAAATTTTGGGACAATACTCTTCTTCAGTAAGAGAAATCGTTACAGGGCTACATCACCGCAGCAACAGAGGTAGAGAAATAAAAATGGCTCAGAGAAAATTAAACTTAGGTAATCAGCAATTTAAAAATATGGAAAAACAGGTAAATGAAAACAGAAACAGATACACAGCTCTGAAAGACTAATATAATTATAAAAAATTTAGTAAAAATTAAAAAAAATATAGGGACAGTAAACCTGTTGCTTGCCACCTTGCCAGCAGGAGGACCACTACTAAGATGGGTTTACTTCCCATACTCTTCCTTATTTTTATTGCTAAACAGCATTTTCATTATTACTATCAAATTATTAAAAATAAATGTACATAAATAATAGTAAAGTGACTGATGATAAAAGACATAGGTGCTATGAATTCTGACTCCCTGCACAGTTTTATGAAAAGTACAGGAAAACTGGAGAGAGAGATGAAGGTTGGGGGACGGTGGAAAAAAGATGGCGAGTAGTTACGGAGAAGTGTGCGCGCTTGAGTTGGTTTGGATTGTGCCATGTGCTCGGGGACACTAAGTTGTTTAAAAGGAACATTTGAAAGCACATCAGCCACTTTAGTAGCGATGTCAACGGCAGCTTAAATGTGGCATGAGCATAACCAAGAATTATGGGATGTGAAGTACTGTAATTTGAGTGACTGTAGATATGACTGCATGATCGCGTTCACCACTTAACCGAACTTGCAATCTTTAGGATCTTGAAGACCAATTACGAATCACATATGTCTGGTGGTTTATGGATATGTGTTGTGAATCATCCTTGTGAACCTTAACATAATAAATGAGTGCTATCTGTGCCCATGAAAGTTTTGTTTAATTCATGCAAGTGTGGTTCCTATTTGGGTGACTTTAGCATTCAATTTCGTGCATCTGCCTGTGGCGACCGATCAGACCGAATCTGCATGGAATATAATAGTGAGGTTATATTGGTGTACAATATAGTTAAGCCCATGGACCCTTAGAGCAAGTGTCTTTGTTTAATTTAATATTACTAACTATTCATTGTTAAAGTATTTGGGTATCAAAAGACAACTGATGTCAATTTTGGTCTAAAACAGAACTATACAGATCAGATCTCTCCATTCTTTAAACTAGGAATTTCCTGGGTTTAGATTCCACCTTTCCTGATAGCTAAATAGCCATAACAGAGGGAAACTTAAACTCTTCCATCAGAACTTAAAGCTGTTAGATAAAAAAAAAAAAAAAGACTCTGAATCTAGAAAACTCACCTTTGTCTGTTCTTTTCTAAGATTCTTCAGAAGATTAGGATCATCTGCATTGCTCTCTCTCTGTGTCTTGAGTTCTTTGACTCGCTCTGCTGAAAGTGTTATACATCTCTTGATAGCTTCATCCCTCTTATTATGATTTGACTTTAGCTTAAGCAGAAAATTGGCCAAGTTAGTTGACTTCATATGATACTGAAGGTGTCTTTTAATCACACATCATTTCATACCTGATCATAGAGCTGTTTACACGTAGCTGATGGATCCACCTGAGCTTTAAATGATTCTGTTGGTATCGAAGTATTGAGCATGTATACAATTTTATCATCCAGTATCCTCATTTTATTTAAAGCATCCTATGAATACAAAATACCAAAAAATTATATGAATTAAATGAGGGTGTGTGTCTGTAAAAACCTGTGACAGTGTTAGTTGCATTTTCATGAAATTATGAATTAACATTTATGACATATAATGTAGACTTCAAACCCAACAATTCCAAAAGAATATAAAGTGTAATATATCAAGATTTTATAAGTGTTGGATTAACTTAATCAACATTAAAGGTGAAATGGCAAAACATTAGTTTTTCCCCATTAAGTGAGATCAGTTGTGATTAAACATTTTTACAGGCTGTAATGTCATATACTTGATAAATTGTTGCCTAAAATCACTTCAACGCCAATTTTCTCTTTGCTAAATTCTGATTGCCTGACATCTAAATTCTGATTGTCTGACACATTATTGTGATATACACTGTGTCCCAGAAATGGGAATGAAACTAACCATGACAACTTGGAGGGGAGGGGGACAGAAATTTGGAAAAACTAGTATCTTAACGGCAGGAGCAGGATTTGAAACTAGATCTTTGCTAATATTGATTAAAAATTCAGTTTCTGTCATTGCTGACATTTGTTCTTAACACTGCATCTCATTTAAAAAATTCAGTATCTGATTTTTGTGGTGTAACAAACTTTTTAACAATAAATTACATATCTATAAGCTTGAAAACTTACTCTGGTAGCTATTACATAGCTATAACATTACAGTAAAGAATTTCATGATAAGGCATTAGCATTTTCTTCTACATTATTAAATGATATCTAGGTCTGCTACTAATTGGTGCTAACATATGTATCAAGCAAATATCTGAGAAGATAACGACTTCCAACGTAAATCAGACTGCAGCTCTGTCAAAGTCTTACTTTGTAAATTTAAAGCATGCTAGGATGCTCTGACATTTGGATTCCATGTTAAATTGCAGATTCCCACTAGCCAGTAGTATTTCCTAGAAGTTAGGTGAGTTTGAAAAAAAAGTAGATTGAGCATCTGATAAGATACTCTGTCATTAGGTCATTAACACCACACAAAATTATTATCATTAACAAATAAAAAGTGAAGACAAAGGAAATAAGGCCTTTGCTGAACAAGGAGATTTGTAGCCAAACTTTGATTCTTAAGAGAATTTCATACATGTAAACCTATAAAGGGTACGCTTCTGTGGTAGTTATCACTATTTGTTTGGTTTTATAGGTGGAGTCATGTTAAGTTATTAAAACTTAATATTTCAGCCATTGCAGGACACTCTGATAAAAGCTACAACAAAGCTGAAACATAAAATTTCAACAAATTGAAGTTAATAGAATTCAATTGTGATGGAGCATGTGCTCCAATGGCAATATCCCTAGTACGATAATAATAATTCTGTGTGGTCATAATGACCTGTTGACAGGGTTTCTATTGGCTGCGCATTCTGCCCCAGTCGTATCCGTCGTTACCTAACCTGATAATCGTATAGGGTATCTACAGTTTAGTGTGGAATCCAAACCTCGGAAGTGTTCTGGTGTACTTCACATTACACAGTAAGTTGTGCCAGAGGTTATCAGGTTAAGGGCCTTATAAAATTCCTGCTGAGACAGAGATTCCAACCGCGGACCTTTCGATCTCCAGTCAGACATCTTAACCACTGTTCCACCAGACTGCTAAATTTCCCTAGTCATTTAATTACCTCTTTTCTTATTAATTTTTATTTTAATCTTATATACTTTGAGTGTTCAATTCTTCTACCCATCTAATATTGCCATTCAAGAATTTTAATTTTACAAATTTCATTCCTCCCAGATAAAGCCTGGGAGGCAGGCTGCTGGTGGATCTTAAGGATCCTTTTCAGCCGACTAACCTAAACGGAGGGAAGGGGGATGGAAGTCGGCCGTGGGCTTGTAGGGAACCATCCCAGCATTCGCCTAAATTGACTGAGGAAAATCACGGAAAACCTCAGTCAGGATGGCCCAACCGGATTTAATCCTGGTCCTCCTGAATGGCAGGTAGTAGTGCGAAATCGCAGTACTTAAGCCTCAGTGACAAATTTTAACTATAGATTCTTTCAGAATTTTTGATAAATTATTCATCATTTCCCTCGGTAATTTATTCCAATCCCTGGCACCCTTCTCCACAGCTTCACCTCGTCCAACTATGTTAACAGAGAGAGATGAAGATACAACCGAGGGGGGGGGGGGGTGGACACATGGTGAGCCCTCTCAATCTTTTTTTCCAGTTGCTGTTCAATCGTTACAGTTGATTGGAAGTCATCATCATCATTATTTTAGACACTTCCACTTCTGTCCTGCACATCCTCTTCCATGTCTGATACTCTTTTAGTCCTTAAATTTCTCTTTCCTTGGTCCATTAATCTTGTTGTTGGTCTTCCCAGGTTTCCTCCTTCACTTCTGATTGCTAACTTAATTATTCTACCCTCCTCCATCCTCATGACATACCCCAACCACTGCAGTCTTTTCTTTCTTAATGTTTCTTCCAATGCTTCAACTTTTAATCTCACTTTGATATTCTCATTTCTGATTTTATGGTTTCTCGTGACGTTCTCTATTCTCTCAGAAACCTCATCCCTGCCACCATGTAATTTATTAATATCTCTTTTTGTAAAAGTCAAGGTTTGAAAGCCATGTCAGTATTGGCTGGTAGTATACTTTATAGAGCAAGATTTTGGCTTCCTTTCCTATATTCCTCATCCAGATTATTACATGTTTTACCTGATGATACAGTTGTTTACTCTTCTTTATGCTCTGCCCTATTTCTTCTTTCATATTTTTATTGGTAGTTACTTTGCTTCCCAAATGCACAAACCATTCTTCCCATTCCAATTTCTTCCTATTGAGTAACACATCCATTTAAGGGTCATTGTCATGTATATTTTTGTTTTTCCCCACTCATCTCCAGAACACGTTTTCCAATTGCATTCCACCATTTTCCTAATTCTCTTTCCAGATTCTGTTCTGCCTCTTCCCACATCATTACATAATCAGTGTATGCCATCACATTTAACTTTTCCAGATCTCTGTTTACTTCAACTTGTGTGACAACTTCATCTAAAACCACATTAAACAGAACAGGTGCCAGTAAACTTTGTACCATAATTCCCTTTTCATGTGAAACTATTCAGATTATTACAATCTATCCACATGCAATTCTAGCATTTCTCATGAATGTTCCTTATTAGTGCCATGATTCCTTCATCCTTTTTTTAAAAAAAGTGTAACAATATACCTTCCCTTAGAACTATATCATAGGTCTGTTTTATGTCAAAAACTATTATTGTTCCTGTGCTGTATACCGACCGTTCTTTATGATTTGTGCGAGTATAAGAATTACATCTATCATTGATCTTTCTTGTCTAAATCCATAATGCTTGTAAGGTTCTTTATTTTTAGAAAATGTATTTTATCCACTTAAATATAATACTTTTTCTTATGTTTCCAGTGCCAGACTAGTACGAATAGGAACTTCATTTATCCCTCTTTGTCCATCGCTGAATTTATTTCGATACTCACACTGTAAATCAAACCACTATTAACAAAATCAGACCACGTGAACTTTAAAATCAACTCATTTGTCTTTATTACAACCTCAATATTAAATGAAACATCTTCTACTTATCTTATATCATCTATTTTTCACATAATGACCAATTATCAATTACAAATTAATATTTCATCAACTTTATCTTTACTCTAATTTTCTGCCTTCAGGTTAATATTTTCCAGTTACTAATCCTGCCAGAATTCTTCATGATGTCTCCATTGAGCCTTTCTCTTTCACTTTTTCTCTCAATATATTTTCTGTCCTCTTCTAACAAAACCTTTTCTTCAACTGTTCTTTATTCGCCAAAGATCTCGTATATTTGTCTTGACATTCTGTGACCTTGGAACTTAAAAATTCAATGGTAGTATTTACAGTTACAACTACTAAATAAAAAACAACTTTATTAATGTTAAAAATCACAAAAGGTGAGGTTGTGTATCTCACATATGCCGTCCAGATTATGTATTGGTCAACAAAGAATTTACAATTCGACCAATATGGAATGTCACCACTTATTACTGTATAAAAGAAAACAATTAAACAGCAAACCAAAACAGTTGATCTTCATCATCCTCTTTCCCACCATGAGTGTTGAAAATTGAATCCATATTCCTTGCAACCCTGGTAGTGTTCTACACTTCTTTAAACTTATGCTTTTTTACATTCCGACCTTCATATACTAAATCTAATCCTTGTTTCCAATCTATTACTTTTCTTACATTCTTGCATAAGTCCTTCCTTTCACCATATCCCTTCATTTCTTGTTTCTTCCACTGATCATCTCCTTCATTTGTCGTTTCTTTTTCTGCCTCTTCAAATATATCAAATAATTCCCCTTCCTTATTAGGTTCTTCGTCTTCTTGTACCATAACTTCCTTTGTCTCTTCGGGTTTACTTTTAAAATCATTGTGATCTCCTTTGGTATTAATATCATCTTCCTCTTCTTCTTCTTATTCCTCTTCAATATCTGACTTCTTATTATTGACCCCTTCTTTGATACTAACAGCATTATTTTCTTGTTCTTCTTCTGTATCAGTTCTCCTGTTATCCACTTCTTCTTTGATCTCAATTTCCTCTTATTTTTCATTATCTGATTCCTTATCATTCTCTTCTTTGTACTAACAACCACTTTTGTATTTATATCATCTGGATTTACTACTCCCAACATTTCTGTTATTGCCCTTTCTCTCCATTCCAGTTCTTGCTCTTTTGTCTTCTCTTCCTTTTTTCTTCTCACACATCTTGAAACATTTCCACCACTGTAAAGTTACATCATCATTTACTGGTTCTGGTGAATTTACATATTGTTTCATTACAATGCATTCAACTGCACGGTGTAGCTTCTCTTTTCTGTCATCATTCATTCCGTTTTTATTCTCAACTTCATTTCTTCTTGCTTGGATTTATACTTTAATCCTAATCTGCATTCATTATAATTTTGTTTTTACTTCTTCAAGTATTTGTGGTCCTAACCTCTTGCTCCCTGAGACCGATCGGACCACATCAGCCTTGGTTACAGGTTTCCCGACCCCTGATTTCTTACATCATCTCTCTTCTTCGTATCGAACGTTTCATGACGATAATCCTCCAGATGATTATTTCTATGTGTGTCATGGAACCTTTCTTGATTCCTATTGGTATTCCCAAAACCAACTTTCAAATTTTCTATTTATTTCCTATATTCATCTTTGGCCTCATATCTTCCATAGTTGTTGCGATTATATCCTGTTGTAAAGTCATTATCTGCTTCGAACATGCCCTTCCACTGATCTATTCGATCCAAAAAATTCTTCTATACTATTCCATTGTTGCAAAATTATTTTCTCTTGTACCGCTCTAGGTAGCTTTTGTTGAAGCGTGTCTAATATATCCTCAACACTCATGGGGTCGTCTAGGTACCTTAATTCTTTTATCTCGTCTTTACAAAATTTACACAGATTCCCATCTCGCCTACTATAGGGTCTACAATTTCTGAAATTACTCTTTACACTTCGCTGTATCTGTTTTGACCAGAACTTATTTAGAAACGATGTTTCAAAATCATGGAATCTTTCACATTTTAAACCAACTTCTATGCCCCAATCATAGGCATCTCCAGATAACATGTTTCTAACATATTTAATTTTCTCCATCATTCCAATAAGATGGCAAATCAGCACTATACGCCTTCATAAATAAAGCTGGGTGTACTTCACCACCTGGTACAAACTTAATTTCAGTCTACAATCCTGTATACCATAGATAATATTATTTTGCTCTATCGGCCTGAAAGTTCTCGAATCATCACTAACGGTTCTCCTTATCATGTTTTCAGACTTATCCATCCTGTCCTCTCGTTCTTGTGCTCCATTATTTATTTGTAGAATTTCTTGTCTAGTTCTATGCATTTCTCCCTGTATTTTTAATTCTGGTTCCTTCCTTAAATCATTAGTTTGACGATTCCGAGATTACTCTGTTCAATCTCAGTTTGCAAATTACGATAATCTACATAGAGCTCTTCGGCCGGGTCAGAAATGTTTTGGTTCAGATAGCTCATGTTACAACATACACGTTGTGATGCGGCTTCTCTGACATTATATTCCTTACTCGCATAGTTCTTATTTAATTTATTAATCCTTTCCCTGAAATTTCTTCCCAATTCAGAAATTTCTGTCTTAAAACTATCCATCATTTCTTCCAGCGATTCTCTATTTTACCGTAACAAGCACTCCATTTGATTTAGCAGCATACACAAATCGTTGCGGCTATCTGTTCCTTTGTTTCTTTCTGTGTAACCGTTACTCTGTCCAGCAATACTAATAACTCTATTTCTTTCGAAAATGTCACACTACAGTTATTTATTGACACATTACTGTTAATCAAATTATTTTCGTCGTCTATTATGACATCTTCACTCAGATTTCCTTTCCTATTACTTTCCATCATGTTTTAATCAATTTGGTAACAGTTACTAGTATCTTTGCATACTTAAAATTGTAACATTTACTTTTTTACTCATTCCATATCTAGTTATGTTCTTGCTAAATGAGAAAACGATATTTATTTTTATTTCAATGTAGCACTTCAGAATTATTAATAATCACTACAAATCCATACTCATTTCCAAAATTATACAAATCATTCGCATAGTTGATATTTCACAGATAATGTATGCATTAAACTAACATAATGTAATAATCTCTGCACTGGCGTATTGAATACATAACTCTTTCAAATTACTCTTAATAAAGTCCAGTTTATACTCTTTACTTTTCACTGCATTTTAAATTTAATCGTATCAACAATTACTATTTTCCATTAATCATTTACGTTTCATTAGTCAATTTGTTTAATTACTCTCATTATTCTTGTTAACTTCAAAATTGTCTCATCCAATATTTATCTCTCCTTTAAAATTTTATTTTATGAATAAAAACAAGTTTTCTACTTGCCTTATCAGCATGGAATCTTCTGAAGTTATTGATACTTTTGTATAACCATTATATTGTTACACATCGTCCTGTCACGGTTGCCAATTTATAAGGTTCTTTATTTTTGGAAAATATGAAAATGTACTTTATCCACTTTAATATAATGCTTTTACTTATGTATCCAGCATCAGATCAGTACGAATAGGCACTTCATTTATACCTCTTTGTCCATTGCTGAATTTATTTCAATGCTCATGCTGTAAATCAAACCACTAATAACAAAATCATACCACGTGAACTTTAAAGTCAACTTCTTTGTCTTTATTACAACCTCAATATTAAATAAAACATCTAAAACTTTATCTTTGCTCTAATTTTCTGCCCTCAGGCTAATATTTTCCTGTTACTAATCCCGCCAGGATTCTTCACGGCTTCTCGATTGAGCCTTTCTCTTTAACTTCTTCTCTCAATACATTTTCTGTTCAAACTTGTCCTCTTCCGACAAAACCTTTTCTTTAACTTATTTCAACTATTCTTTATTCACCAAAGATCTGTCACCTTGGAACTTATAAATTCAATGTTAGTATTTACAATTACAACTACTAAATAAAAAACAACTTTATTAATGTTATAAATCACAAAAGGTGAGGTTGTGTACCTCACATGCTATTCTCTAGCTGTTTGACCTATTATTTGTTTGATTTCCTTAAGATAATTTTTTCATATATTTTTAGGCAGTGGCTTAGCAATGCAATACCCCGGAAGATCTCACTTTTTAAATTACTTCCTTTTTTTATGAATAGGCACTATGACTCCCTTTCTCTCGTATTTTATACTGCATGGTCAACTCTACACAACCATTGCTCCCGTTGCTTTTATCATTTCCACTTTCAGTTCCAATGTGGAATTTCTTTGACTGCTGTTTCTAGCTACAGCATGCTAAATTGTTTCATTGTTTTCCTGTTATGTTGCTTTCCTGTGCTATAGTATTTTCTTCGGTTCATCCCAGGTTTCCTTCCAACATGTCTTTAAAGTACTCTTTGTATGTTCACAATACTTTCCATTGCACTTCACCTGATGTGTCCCGTATTTTGTCTAGCGTGTTTCTAGGGTTTGTTTTGTTTCTTGTACAGTATTCTCTATCTGTAGCTTGTCTCCAGTTTCTGTGAACTCATCCTGAGATTTTTCTTTTAATATTTCCATTCACTTTTTATGAGGCTTCTGTTATTATTACTTAATTGAATTAAACTGCAATGGAGTGCATGCTCTGATGGCAATTTCCCTAATCATATAATTACAAGTTTCTTAGTATTTATTATTTTCTTCTTATATACTATCAGTTTAAATTCCTCACCCATCTATATTTGTAATTTACAAATTTTAATTTTAAATTCCTTCAGTGTTTTTGTTAAATTATTCATCACTTCCCTTGGTAACTTAATCCAATCCTTGAAACCCTTACCCACAAAAGAAAATTTTCCCACCCCCTTAAGCATAAAATCGAGTGCCAGCTTGTGACCACGGTCATCTTTTACCTTCCAGGCACTACTCCCATGTATTTGACGAATATCCTTCTAAGCCCCATCACCAACGTACGCCTTGTACACTCCCAACACTCTCTTCACCCTCCTTCTGTCTTCCAATGACTCACAATCTAGCTCCTTTACTATATCAGTTATTGAGTGGGCCTAATTTTTACAAATAAATCCAGCTGCTCTCCTTTGCACACTCTCCAACTCCTGTATTTGATAACAAAATTTGGGTTCCGCCACTATATTCTAAGTTCTGACCAAAGTTTTGTTACCCAATCCCTTAACCTCTCTAGTACAGCCTCTCATAACTCTTTCCTGTACCACTTGCCATATGTGTTCTGCCCAGTTGAGATTATTATCAAATGTTATAATGTTTACACTTCAAGCCTTCAACAAGCAATTCTGTCCCCACCATAATCATAAACAACTTTTAGTTATTTATCTGTGTGCCTAATAAGCTGACTCTTTTTGTAAATCTTTTCTATATAGCTTTTTCTCCTCTGTTCCATCTTGAAACCACCCTTTCCATACTCTGCACTTTATTTTTACCGCTTCTATATGCTTGCCCACCAAAGTGATTCCTTCTTCTTCATTTTATTGGATTTACTTCCACATGCCGATTAGAACTGAGTCATAAAAATAATCATAATAATAAGATGATTTGGAATTTTAAAAACTTTTCTGAAGTATTGGCTGTGAAGTCAGGTTCACTATCTTATTGGTCACCACTCAACTAAGTGTTGAGAAATATTAATAAATGAATAGATGTCTGAATTGTAATTATCATGATTTAACCTAACTATGGTTCAAGAAACATTACAATGTTAACCACCATTATTAATTTTATTTAACCAAGAATGAAACTTCATCCTGAATAAATAATTGCAGATTATATTGTTATAGATAAAACTTCACCCACACACATTTCACTCACACAAGCTTATCATACTCTTGATATGATAAAATAGTCACTGCTTCACAAACAAACTATTTTTCCGGTCTTAAGCAAATTTAAAGTTGAGACAATTGCATTTCCATATACTGTCACTTGCCAATTGAAAACTCATTGTGGTTGCCACTATCGAATTTGACTAATTTCTACACCAAAGTGATGTGACCTGTTTCACCCCCCCCCCCCCCCCGCCCTCAAGCTCCCCATCACCACTGTCAAAATTCAACAGTCCAATTACTAGGCCTGATATGCATTTGAATTCTAGCCTGACAAATTTTCAAACTGCTGCATAACTCAGATGAACTACTTTTTTCAACTATTAATAAGAAAAGAAAGGGAAATTAACCCACCACATACCTGAAACTTTTATGAAACTTTCTGCATTTTAACCAGCTTCAAAAAAGAGGAGGTTCTCAGTTCAAAAGTATTTTTTCCCCCTATATGTATGTTCAACTATACTTTCGGAAATTGTGAACTGACTTTAAGTGGTCTCATATAAATTTCATTGAGATTTTATCAATTTTTTTTCTTATCAACAATAAAAAATGTTTTACACAAAATACTAAGATATATCATTACGAAACAGTTCTGAAACCAGTAGTTTCATATGCAGCTGAAATCTTGTTCCTAAATGCTGATAAAGGACTTTTGGGAGAACTGGAGAAGAAAAAAAAAAAAAAAAAAAAAAAAAGAGAGAAAAATTATTAGAGGAATTCTGGGTTACAACTTCAAGAATGGCATCCATCAAAAGATATCCAACAAAGAACTCCACATCAAAATAGAGAAAATCACTGAAACAAACCGCAATAGATGGGCATATTTCTATGGCCACCTCAAATGGATGGAGGAAAACAGACAAACAAAAAAAAATCTTTAATTTATTCGATTCCAGACCCAAAACTGTAGCCCTGGTTTGGAAATATTAAAGAAGATCTTCATTTGATGGGACTAGAACCAGAAGATGCTTTCAACAGAGATATATTTCGGAAGAAGTTAATGACAAGTGGGACAAGCTGAGACGCACACTCTGAACAGAGGAGTGCAAAGAGGTGCATTCAAAATGAATGAAGGAGTTCTGGGCCCAAAAGAAGATGGCTGCCAAATGCACATAGGCTTAAGGTGGTCCTAGTTGGCCTCAACGAATAAATATAATATATAAAATGGATGTTGGTATACAGTGTCAGTCAAAAAGGACTTTTAACTTTGGAATGATATATAAATTTATTGAAATAACTTACAGAATCGGTAGATGTGTCATTTTGTAGCAAACAACCTCAAGTTTCACATAAAGGTGTCAAGTGCCATTTTGGTTTGATGTGACTACCATTTGTCATGCGGCATACATCAAACCAGTAATCAATTTCTTCCCATGCTCATTGCAGCAAATCAGGCGTAACGTGTGCAACAGCAGCGCAGATTATATTCTTCAGGTAGGTCAAATTGTTTGGTAGGGGAGGAACATACACACAATCTTTAATGAAACCCCAGAGAAAGAAATTGAGTGGCATCAAGTCTGGAGTGCGAGGCGGCCATGCAATTGGCCCTTCACGGCCAATCCACCGAACTGGGAAGCAAATATCGAGGAAACCTTGGACTTCCATGAGGAAATGAGGTGGTGCACCATCTTGCTGGTAGTAAACCATCCCATGTCGGTCATCATCATCGATCCGTGGAATTAAAAAGTTTTCAAGCATTTCCAGATACACAATACCAGTGGTAGTTTTCTCCAAGAAGAATAAAGGGCTGCACACTTTCAATTTGCTAAGAGCACAAAACACATTAACTTTGGGGCTGTCATGAATGTGTTCCAGAATTGCATGTGGATTGTAGCTGCCCCATATTTTGCAGTTGTGGGTGCTCACCATGCCACTGATATGAAATGTTGACTCATCACTGAAGATTATTGTGTTCAAGAATGTCTTGTCCTCTATCCGATGCATTTCTGCACAGAATTCCCAATGAGCAACCTTATTTGAATCGCTAATGCACTGTGCCATTGTGAATCTGTATGGTTTCTAGTGTAGATTGATATACCAAATTATCATCTTGGAGATAATATGAGGAAAGACCACAAAGAACGAAGATACAAGATGGTGAGTCATTTTATCAGATTAATTTATTAGTAAGAGTAACGGATGAAGAACGGGGAACAGTAGAGGAAACGAGATTCAGATCTTTAAGAAATCAGTTGAGGCTGATAATGAAAGTGATCACTGAAACAGCAGTGAATAAAGACGAGGAAGAAGTTACAGAGGATATGAAAACTAAGCCTTCCCCCTAGTATATATGTCAGCATCACAGGAAGAATAGAAAAATTGAAGAATTAATCCGATATGTGAAGAGACAGGAATATCTAATGATATGGGCGATAGAAATGCAGTAGCAGGAGAATACAAATCTGGCTGTAAGTTATTTTTCGCAGTTGCTGATCAATACATTTTTATAAATAAAATGCCACCTAAAAACAACTGTGGTATTGATTTTTTTTTATTATTATTTTCCAAGGCGAATACTGTATGATATATTGAGATCAGAGAAAGAAGAGAGCAAAGAAACAAGTTATTAGAATTTTTAGAAAAATATAGACTCATTGTGGCAAGCTATTTAAAAATCATGCATGAAGGATATATACCTAGAATCATCAAGAAGATGCCGCTAGATATCAGCTACATTACATCATGGTTAAACAGAGAGTCAGGAATCAAGTTCTAGATTTTAAGCATACTCAGAGCTGATATAGACTCTGACCACAATTTGATACTTTGAAGCTCAGATTGAAATTCAAAAGAATAACATTGCAACACAGGTGGAACAGAAGTGAACAAACAGAAACAATCTAACATGAGAGAAAAATTTATAGAGATGGTAGACGTTATTCAAAGAACTACAAGAAATTCAACTGAGGATGAATGGAATGCATTGAAGAGAGAAATAATTAAAGCTGGTAAGAAACATTGGGCTTTTGGGAAAATGCCACCTGAAAACCTTGGATCACAGGAGAAATTATGGAGTTGATGCATCAGAGAAGGCACAAAAATGTTCAGGATGAGGCAGGAAGAAAACAGTGCACGTATTTTAGAAATAAACAGAAAATGCAAGAAAGCAAAAAGAAAAATAGCGTCAAGAAAAGTGTGCAGAAGAAGAGGAGAAAATGGTCATGTGTAAAGTAAATGTGGCCTATAGGAAAATCAAACAAATTTTTGGAGAAATGAAGAAAAGGTGCATAAACATTAAAGCAGCTGATGGGAAGTTCAGAATAGAGGTAACTGATGGAAGGAATACATAGAGAAACTGTATGATGATGAGGATTTGAATAGTGTAGGTACTGGAAAAAAAGGCGATGTCAAAACTTATGACTTAGGAGATTCTGTTTTAAGGACAGAATTTGACAGAACTTTGAAAGATTTGAAAACAAATAAGGCAGTGGGAATTGATGAGATTCCTGCAGAACACATGAACTTCCTTGATGAATAAGGAACCCAAAGATTATTCAAACTGACACTAAACAGTTACAAAACAGTAGAAATTCTAAATGATTTTATTAAAAGTATCATCTTCATGCTTCCAAAGAAAGCACAAGCTGTCAAATGTGAGAATTATTGCACTATAAGTCTAATATAACATGCTTCAAAATTACTGACTGGGATAATATACAGAAGTACACAAAAGGTGAAGGAATAGATAGTATTTCTACATCTACATATATACTCTGCAATTCACAAAATTTTGGGTGGCAGAGGGTGCTCAGCACCAAAGCTAATATCTTTGCTGTGCATTCCAATCCCTAATGGTACAAGAGAAAAAAGAATTAATATAAGAATCAGTCTGGCACCTTATTTCTCTAATTTTATCTTTCCTGTCCTTCCGACTCAAATAGGTTGGTGGAAGAAGTATTTCACCACACTCAAAAGTGAAAGTGGGAGTACGCATATTTTCCAATAAGTTTAAACGAAACGTGTGTAGTCTATCTACCAGAGACTCCCAACCTAATCTACTAATTAGTTCTGTGACGCTTTCATAAGGACTGTAGCAAGCGGTAACGAATCGAGCGGCTCTTCTCTGTACTTTCTCTATACTTTCGATCAATCCCTTATGAAACGGGTCCCAAATGCCACAACAATAATCCAAATGTTGACGCACAAGAGATTTGTACGCTATCTCCTTTGTTTGTTCATTACAATTTTTCAAGATTCGACCTATGAATCGCAGCCTAGAATTTGCTCTACCTACTAACGAATTAATGTGTATGTCCCATTTCATGTTCCTTTGTACTGTTACTCCCAAATATTTCATAGAATCGACCATATCAATAACTGATCTGTTTACCTCGTATTTCTGAACAATCGGATTATTTTTGTTAGTTATGCTCATTGTCTTGCACTTTTTACAATTTAGAGTAAGTTGCCACTCAGCGCACCAAGCCAAAATAACATCCAGATCGCGCTGAATTTCTAAGCAATCGTCCAAATTTCTTACTTCCCTATAAATAACTGCATCATCAGCAAATAATCTAAAAAGGCTTTTCACTTTGACTCTGAGATCGTTTATAAAAATTAAGAAAAGAAGTGGTCCTATTACACTTCCTTGAGGTACACCCGATGTAACATCTAGATTAGAAGAACTTTCTCCTTCAACGATGACATACTTCGACCGACCAGTTAGAAAATCCTTTATCCATTCATAAAGCTGATCTGATATACCGTACACTCGAAGCTTCGCTAAAAGGCGGTTGTGTGGCACAGAGTCAAAGGCTATCTGGAAATCTAAAAAAAATTGCATCTACTTGTGAACCTGTATCGATAACTTTCATTACGTTGTGTGTAAATAGGGCCAGCTGTGTTTCACACGATCTTTTCTTCCGAAATCCGTGTTGATTTGTTGTAAGCAAATTATTATCATCTAGAAAATTCATAATGTTCAAGCATATAATATGCTCCATAACTCTACTACAAACAGATGTTATAGATATGGGACGATAGTTCCCAGGATCACTTCGATCACCTTTTTTGAAAATCGGAGTTACTTGCACGATTTTCCAGTCTGAAGGTACTTTTTGCTCTTCTAATGATTTACTGAATATATCAGACAGAAATGGCCCGATTTCCGCCGCATACTCTGAAAATACTCTTACTGGAATTCGATCTAGGCCCAGTGCTTTCCCTCACTTCAGGAGCTCTAATTGCTTAACGATACTTGCAGTATCTATTCATAATGATTCCATCACTGACTTGCCGCGGCATGGGAAAACGAGAATACTATCCTTACGTTCATTTGTAAATGAATTTTTGAATACAGTATTTAGTACGTTAGCTTTATCGCAGCTTTCAATAACCTCGGAACCTTCACGAATTAGTGCTGGAATATTGCTGTTGGTACAATTAACTTTTCGTACATACGACCAAAATTTCTTTGGGTTTTATGTGAGACTCTTAGAGAGAGAGTTGGAGTGAAAATCGTTAAAGGCCTCGCGCATTACATTCTTAATACGTTCTCTTAAATCAGCTAAGGTTTCTAAATCGCTGTGACAACTCTTCCTTCTTGAGCGTGCGTGTATTTTCCTTTGTTTTTTGAGTAATCTTTTGACTTCGTATGTGTACCACGGTGGATCATTCTCCCCCTTTATTGTCCGCTTTGGTATATGTATTTCCATGTCTTCCCTGACTATATGTATAAAACGATGCCACATCTCTTCAACGGTGTCCTTTGTTGACTTGAAGTTATGGTAATTATTCCTCAGGTAGGTTCTAAAACACTCCTTTGAGGCCTTACTGAATCTGTATACAATCCGCCCTTTTTTCCTTTTTCGCTTGGTCATTAATTTGATAGTCGCAATTACCGCTTTGTGATCGCTTATTCCTGTGGTCGTTGAAATGTCGGTGAATAATTCTGGCCTGTTGGTAACCAGCAAGTCTAAAATGTTTTCGCTACCGTTATGACACCGCTTAGGTTCATTAACTAGCTGCTCGAGATGATTATCTGACAACAACTCGAGAATTACTTCAGAAGCTGCCTTATCCCTGTTACCTGTGATGTGAACGTAATTGCTCCAGTCAATATAAGGCAGATTGAAGTCGCCTCCTAGAATTATATCATGATCCTTAAAATGGCTAGTTATACTATTTACATTATTTCTTAACTCCTCGACGATAGCTATGTCGGAATCGGGTGGACGGTAGAAGGCGCCTATGATGAGTTTTGACCCAGCAACGTCAGAAGATTAGCTTGGGTTTACGAAAAACTGCAGTACAGAACAATTCTGGCTTTAATACTTGAGGGATAGAAAAAAAGGGCACTTTTATGGCATTTGTTGACTTTGGAAAAGCTTTTGATTATGTTATGTGGGACAAGATGGTCACGATTTTTAGAAAGTCAGGTATAAAATATAGAGACAGAAGAGTACTTTATAATACTTGTTCTACTTTATAATAAAAGTAGAGAATCATGAGAGACATGCAACAATTAAAAAGGGTGAGAGACAAGGTTGTAGTCTATCCCCTTTAATATTCAACTAGTATATATAGGAAATGGCATAAGTGTTCAATGTGAAAAAATCAGTATGCTATGATTTGGTGATGACGCTATCTTGTTAGCAGAACAGACTGATGATACACAGAAATTACTGAATGGCATAAACAAAATAATGAAGTAAGATTTTGCATTAAATTTAAACCAAACAAGACTAAACTAATGAAATGTAGCAAAAATGTTAGCAATAATAATAGATTAAATACAAAAATAGAATTGGATACAATAGAAGTAAGTAAATTATGTTACTTAGAAAGTAAAATTACAACTTATGACTAAATCAGAATAGCGCTAGTGAAGAGAGCTTTCATGAAAAAGAGAAGTCATTCAAATATGATAGAACATTTTAAAACTCTATGCCTGGACTACAGCATTTTACGGTAGCAAAGCATGAACATTAGGAATACCAGAAAGAAGGAAAATTGAAGCATTTAAAATGTGGTATTGTAGGAGGATCCTGAAAATTAAGATGGACAGATAAAGAAAAAAATGAACATGTTTTGGAAATGCCGGATGAGAAAAGAAGTCTGTGAGAAAATTTACAGAAAGAAGAGACAGGATAGTGAGTCATGTTTTAAGACCTGTGGGACTGATTAATTTGTTGGTGGAGGGAACAGTTAAAGGTAAGAACAGTAGAGGAAGACATAGATTAGAATATATGAAGCACATAATTGTGGACATAGGTTGTAAGAGATATGTTGAGATGAAGAGGTTAGCACAAGATAGGAAAAAATGAAAAATGGAGGATTGCATTTTTGATGGATATAACAATTTCTTCTATTTGATTTTTGCTGGTGAGAAATAATCACACACATTCCGCTTTTGATGAAAACGCCCTAATAAACATTCCACATATATTTTCAGCAACTGTTAATTAGTTATTGAAAGTAGATCCTATGGAAGAAGAATCATTTACGATTTTGTTATGCCTGCAAGAAAAATATAATTCTTAGCCAATTCCATTTGTTTTTTGACTGACTGGTCGTAATCTTATAGGGAGGCATTTATCATGCATTTCTAAGACCTGTGGTGAAAATAATTGAATTTATTGTTTGTGTATGTTGTTCTAAACATAGTGATCCAATTCACATTCAGAAACTAATTACCTATTTAAGGTTTCTATTGAATTCTGATAATTATTTTGCCTTTAAGTTACTTTCTTTTCCCAGTGCATGCAGAGGGCTGTGATATGACAAACTATTTTCCATTGCAACTGTTCTCTATTTCTCTAATTTATTTTTCTCTATAAAAATGTTATCAATATTAGTGCTATCACCTCACTGAACTCCACTGGGGAAATTTATAGTTTATTAGAAACTGATTGATTTAAGTATTCCTTCAAAGATTACCCATTTGGTTATGGGCCAGAACAAAATTTATTTAATGCCACCACAGAGTATAATTTAATTTTTAGTTTACAATAAGCTTATGAGAATTGTTTCAAGTTTATTACAAAATAAATTGATGTTTCCAATTGGGGCTCTATATGCTGTTGATACTAAAAACTTTTTATCTATATATATAACTGTACAACCGAGCATGGTGGGTGAGCGGTAATTGTTTGGACTTGCCTATGGGTGGACACGGTTTCGAATCACTGATCAATCATCCAGATTTGGGTTTTACATGCTTTCCCCAAATCACTGTGCAGATGAATGCTGGGATGGTTTCTTCTAAAGCCATGTCCCTTTCTTTGCCTTCAGTCCTTTCTGCCTCTAATAACCTCGACGAGGCACAAACCAAAAAAAAGTGAAAAATTTGTGCAAACTGATAGTAGATATGTCTGTAAGAAAAAGACCAATGGGGCATATGCTTCATCACAATTACTGTAATTAATGATAATATTGTAAATTTAAATGTAACCTAATGCTTAATGTAGAACTGATTAATCTGTGTAAGTTTTTGTGTACAGTTTTCCAAATATCTGCAATAAAAGAAATGAATTTTTTTGTCTTATTGTATTAATATAGTAACTAAGCAGAGAAATTGTAATGTGTATAATACCACTAAAAGGTAACAAAAAAATAATATCATAGTAAAAATTATAATTTTCGATGTTTCTCATTGTGTGCTGGTATTATCGAAGGCAAGTTAGGAGCTGCTGGTGCGAGGATAAAAGTAAGTAATGAAAGGGATATAGATTGCAGGTGAATGATGGGAAAAATCACTAATGCTAAAGAAATAAATGAAGCTATTGAAACAATAGCAGACAGAGACACAAACGGAAAGGTGAAATTTAACCTTGGAAATATCACAAAACCAATAACAGGAGTGTTAACGGTGAACTGTAGAAGTATAATGAACAAAATAATAGAATTTGGAAATTTAACAGAAATACATGAACTACAAATAATTATAGTCCTAGTTAAAAGAAGGAGTACTATACAAAGAGATTTTTCCCTGATGGTTACAGAGTGTACCGCGCAGAGAACACAGTCAGTAACTGATATGATAAAGCAGCTAAAATGGAATTCATCGTTAAGACAGGAGGAGAGTAAAGAGAGTGCTGTGAGTGATCTAGGTATATGTTGGTGTGAAAAGATATTGATGAAAGAATTGGAAGAGGTGTATGCAAGGGAAAAGATGATCGTGACCATGAGCTATTACCAGATAAGTGTGTGGGTAAATTTAATTTTGCATATAAGAGGGGTTGGGCATTGAAATAATTTACCAAAAATGTTGGTTGAATTTAAAATTAATATTTGTAGAGGGTAAAAGTAAGTGGGTACAAGAAAGTGGAAAAATGTGTCTAGAGAAACTGCCCCTGGGGCATATGCTCCATTGCAATAAAATAAATTAAAACTAAGAACAAGAAATAATGGTCTGTTGCAAAACCTGACGTTAATTGAGTGAAGAGAACTGTGGGCAAGTACAAGGCATATACTGGTGATAAGGCCAGGATAAATATTGGTGATAAGATTTATAAGCAGCAAGTGAAAGGGGGAGAGGACCTGGATGATAAATTATTAATTGATTTCATGAATAAGCAAGTACTGGTAAGAAAGTTTTCAGTTGTATGCAGGGAAAAGAAGAAGATGATACACCATATAGCTTCCCAATTTTTGATGGACAAGGGTTCGGGTAAGAAATCAATAATTGTAATCAAATACTAATTTTTTATAAACTTATTAAACAAAAAATATATTTCGTCTTGTACGTGATGACAACACTCTTTTTTTGTAGTGAGTACGTAGATTTCCCAAGTCCCCGTATTTTTAACTGTAATTAAAATGCAAGTCTCTATCATAAACCTGAAATATTTATAATTTTAGAAATATTAATATCGCCGGGAGTAATGTTACAAATAACAATTCAGATCTAAAATAATCTACTGATGCTAACAGATCGAAGTCCATTCATAGAATTTCTCTTCCTCATTCATGTTTTTTTTTTTTTTTGCAGAAAGCTATAGCTCTTTCCAAAACAATTTCTTTAACATATGAAAACAAATTTTTGTTACAAGTTGCACAGTATGTATGCCTCCAACCACACCACACTCACATGGTGCCGTATGATAAAGCTCTTTGGACATACATATTTGTAGGTTAAGTATCGCGCTGGGAAGATGAAAAATGAAAAGAAGTTGTAACCATGTAATTGTGATAACTAGATCAGTAGTCTTCTATCGAGTTATTCTTTTTTATAAGCTACCCAAGTGCACATACTTTACCTGAAATTCTAGAAAATCGCCACATTCTACTATGTTGGTGGCTGCCATTTTTGCTTAAATCTCGTACACCTTAGGACTACTCCCATGAGCCTTTGAAACTGTAGGGCCTTGAAGTTGAAAACTGTGGGTGAAGTTTTCTATGAATTATTGTCCGAGTTAAAGGCGCGTGATAAAGGAAAATCGTGAGTATCTAGCTCCTGATTAGTATTCTTTGTATACCAATAAATATAATCGATGTACTATTGACAATTATTTTGGGATAATTACGTTTAATTTTAATGTTTGCTGTGTGTTGAATGTCAGCTGAATTGGGCTGACAAAACCATTTTGCATTTACGACTAATCATTAGGATGATTTTTAAAAAATGGTGCTGTCTTGTTAATGAATCTTTCTTTTTTGATCTGGTATTAAAAACTATAAGTGATTCTGGCCATAGAAATCAATAAATGACTGTTGACCTCATGAGTCATCAGACCTGTGTTTTAAATAATCATACAGTCGTACATTGCATGAAATAATTAGGGAAAGTAAGTGTCGACTCATAAATTTAGTGTTGTAAACCGACTGCATGAAATGGGCTTCAGTCCTGATCAGTAACTCTTCTAACTTTCTCAGATGTCTGGGCCTACGCATAAATACCGCTACAAAAATGTGGGTTTGGACTCCCAAGAACTTCGAAGACGGAGAGAAGAGGAGGGCGTCCAACTACGCAAACAAAAACGCGAACAACAACTTTTTAAGAGGCGTAATGTTGTCATGCCAGTTCTGCCGGATGAAGAAGGAGGAATGCAGGTTAGTTGTGTTTTGTGAGCAAACACCGAACTCAATTTTATCATTGATTATGAATTTGATTGTCCCCCACTGTATTTTTAGCAATGTATTACATGGAGGAATCTGTCCCTTTAATGTTTGGAATGTGGTGTTTGTCAAATAAGAAGCTGATTGGGTACTTTTTCTGTAATGAATATGTAGCAGAAATGGGAAAGACTTTATAAAACTAAACAAAAAAGTAGACTCCTATACAATGTGAACTCGGCTAGAAATTGTCCCTATGATAAAAAAAATTGCACACACATTCCTTGGACCAGATTATTTATTATTGCAATCAAGTATACAAAAACTGCGGGTCTACTGGAGATCGTGATTCCGCTACAGCAACATATAGTAATATCGTTGGAATACTGATGTAGTCAGTCACTAGACGTATTATTATCAAGCAGTAATTCCGTTGTAATACAGCCTGGACCATTATTTTCAAACACAAATTAGTTTGTAATACAGCCTGGACCAGTGTGAAACCGTTAAATGTACTTAGGGAAGAATTTATAGTGGAGTCTTGCGTTTGACCAATGCAGTATTATGATGACAATTCCTGGCGGAATGGCGATCTCCAGTAATCCCAAAACTGCATTGATCACTAGAAGCCTTATAACATTGCCCACGGATAATAGATGCTGTGTAGAAATGAGCCTGATAAAATAATTTACACGAATCCCAAACAATTATATGTTGCAGTGTATTCATGCTAGGCCTACATAACGTTTATCACTGTTGGTGGTAATTGATGTGTTTCATTGTAGATGATAATAATTGATCTCTTACTGCAGTGATCACTAGAAACCATATAACATTGCACAAGGATAATGGATACTATGTAGAAATGAGCCTGATAACATAAATGACACTTGTTACGAATTGCAAACAATTGTATGCTACAGTGTATTCGTTCTACGTAATGTTTATTACCATTGATGGTAATGGATGTATTTCATCGTACATAATAGTAAGTGATCTATTACTGTTTAAGGTTATGTCGGTTTTTGTGTGAAATTCGTGCTGTATGTATGTACTTGGTGTCTGTAATATAGGTAGGCCTACACTTATTTTTAAATATTATCACTTCAGGAAGGTGTGCACAATGCTTAGATGAAAAGATCTATTCCTTTTTTGAGTCCCCCTCTTTGTGTCAGAATGTGTAGAGCTAATGAATTTAGGTGTCAAAGATAATGTGTAAGTGGGTAATAATACAGTGTTTGATACAGTTAAAACTACTCACACACCACTAAAGTAATGCATTCATAATAAGGTGCTCCTCATATCAATGTAAAATTAACACTAAATTCCTGATGACTTTCTCTGTACAATGCCATAATAGATGGGAAAAAGGATTTGTAAACACTCTCTCTCTCTCTCTCTCTCTGTGTGTGTGTGTGTGTGTGTGTGTGTGTGTGTGTGTGTGAGAGAGAGAGAGAGAGAGAGAGAATTAATAGAGCAAAGGCAGAAAGGCTTTCATGAAGAATACACTGAAGTGCTAAAAGTCATGGAAACCTGTTAGTATATTGTGGGACTCCCTTTTATCCAGTGAAATACAGGCAATACTATGATATCCGAGGCACTGAAATTTTACAGATTTGATGGTTGATTCTTATAGATCTTGACGAAACAATGATCTCCGGTATATATCTACGTTAATTTTAAACAGGTAACAATACATATTTCTTAAATAATAATTAGTAGTGAAGTGTGTATTTTCCTTTTTTAAACATCTGATATCTCGGAATCTAAGTGAGATACCAAAAAAACTTATTCTTCCTTTTCGATTTGTCTCGTCGAGATCTATAAGAATCAACCATCAAATCTGTAAAATTTCAGTGCCTCGGATATCGTAGAATCCCCGAAATACAGCAACCCAATGTGAAATTGACTTGACAAGTTATTAGAAGTGCTCTGAAGAAATATTGTATTCGGGAGGACACCGATTCGAATCACCATCCAGATACGACGTCAACAAGGCGTAAAGCCATAAGAAAAAAAATTGAGCCAAGCTTCCTCTGCAACCACTAATGATTGTGCAGGGTGGCCACAGACCTGGAAAACCTGGAAAATCTGGAATTATCAGGGAATTTAAAGCAACCTTGAAGTATCATGGAAATATCAGGGAATCCAAGTAATTTAAAAAATTATCAGGGAATTTTAATTGCAGCAACCCAAAATTTGGAAATTTTTTGATAATTTATTTTAATATTGAACTTTTGCATTAAATAATTCAGCTTTATTATTTTTGACAGAAAATAGCCAACAAATGCCGCATTTACACTAGCAACTTGCATCTCGTCTCGCGTGTCATCGAGATACGAAGACAAGATGTTCGTATGCGAGTGCTGACAAGAACTATCACTGGAACTCAGCATTCGAAATTATATTTAAAAAAAGGTGGATGACATCTAAATAAGAACTCAGAAGTTATATTTATTACTGAATAAAACAGCAATCGTAGAGTAGTAAGTTTATAAAGGTGTTATGTTTCACTAAACAGTTTTACAATTTCAAGCTAAGTGTGAAACAGATGTTCAAAAAAAAAATGAATTTGTGGAGAGTCTTCGAAGTCCTGTAGAATGTCACAAGCTGGTTTTGAACTTCTTTTGAGAAAAATTGAACCTTTAATATCAAAACAAAAAGCCTAGATTCAAGATACCAATGCCAGCAAAAATGTGAATAGCGATAATTATATGCCTTTATAACTTTTGTATTAATGATACAATGCAAATTAAAGAAGTAACAAAATAATACATAAGATCATGTAAATACAAACCAGATGTCTAAATAGGTACGATTTATAAAGTTTTGGGTCATTCAGAGCTCTTTCAAATGCTGAATCCATTTGACAGTATAAACATTGTGCTCGTATCTTTGACCTGCGCCAAATAAACCGCTGCCAAGGTGAGCAGCACACCCAAGCAACCACACTAGGCGAGCCTACACGATTGCATGGTTTATACAAACTTGTTTTCATGCTACCTTGCGTAGACTCGCGGAAACTTACGCACAAGTGTTATCTTGACAACAGAAGAAATTGAAGATGGAACAAAAGAAGCTTATAATAACTGAACCAGAAGATTTGAAAAGAAAAGTGTAGCAAATGAAAAAAGGCATAAAAAAGCTAAGCTTTTGACTGAGTCAAGCTACTGATGAACAATTTAAAAAAATTCAGTTATTTTATCTATCAAATATTGAAAGATTAATAATTTGTTCTAGTTCATATTAGTCATTATCTTATTTTTGTGCTACTTATTTTTAATTATGCTTCATAAGATTACTAAATTATTTATAAAATTTTCAAATAATCATTCTTAAACATGTTTCTTTTTCTGATTTTTTTTTGAGTTTTATACCAGATTTAATTATTTACCATCAAAATCTAATTAAAACTTAAAATATCTTAATCATGCAAATAAACTTTCTAAATCAGGGAAAATATGGAAAAAATTTCTGGAAAACCTGGAAATATCAGGGGATTTTTAAATCATTACCTTGTGGCCACCCTGTTGTGAAAGTGTTGCCAGTACAGGACATTTAACACTAATTGATCTTTTGGATCGTGTACTAGAAATATTTAATTGGATTCAGATTTGATCTAGGTATCCAAATCATTCATTGGAACTGTACACAATGTTCTCAAACCAGTCATGTATGATTTTGGCCCAGGGACATTTTGTGTTGTCATCCTGGAATATGAATTCTGTCAGACTTCTCATTTCAAAATGGCTTTCTACAGAATTTTTATTAATTGTAGTTATGTAGCACAGATGTTTCATCTTTTTTGTGTAGTTTTATTTTCTCTTCTGATTGTCGTATTTGAGAGCATTTTCTTGACTTAGCGTTAGGTGGAGTATTCGTCTTCCAATCTGATTACCTCATTGGCCTGTTGAATCTGTCTTTCTGGTGCATCCTCCATATCATTTGTGCTCGTCTTGTCCATGCCCATATCCGACAGTTCAGTCGAGCCATAGTCCATCCTTCTCTTGTCCTGGCCTACCATGCTCCTAGGTTTCACAAAAGCACTGCCTTCCACTTCAGTCTGTGCTTTGTTTTTTTTTAATTTTTCTTTCATTTTTCTGGATATTTCTTCTGCATTTACAAGAAGTGCTTTGTTTCCTTGTTTCTTCTTGCTGGCTCATTATTTAATGACTTTGTCTCTTTTGTGGGAGTTGTGTCTATGTGTTGTATGTTTTGGGTTGTTTGAGGTATCCTCTTTGTACGTCGATAATTAAAGAAATCCTTTTTGGCCTTACCAATCCTTCCAGGTTCTTTTACAATCTGATCTATAATCGATAGCACGTTCCGGACGATATGTGTGGCCCCAGGATATCGTCTCACACGTTTTTTCTGCTATCACCTCACAGATAAAATTTAATTATATACTCTTCTCTATAAAATCAAAGTATTTGTTGTTTTATAACAACCACTATTTATTAACACATTATAATCAAATCAAATAATTGCCTTATTACACAGACTACTATACTGTACAGCCTTGTATTAAAACAATACATTCATATATTGCTTAAGTTGTAAAATTAATATTATTATTTAAATGTCTGATGAAGTGGGACCTCACAATTTACATGTGCTGTGTTTCCTTGTTTCTTCTTGCTGGCTCATTATTTAATGACTTTTGTATCTTTTGTGGGAGTTGTGTATATGTTTTGGGTTGTTTTGTGTATAATTTCATGCTTCATTTTATCTTTAGTTGCTTCAAGATATGTGTTCTTGCAGTTAGTCATATTTTTTTCAGTTTCTTCAGTTGTATCCATTGCATTAAGATTGTCACCCACTCTTTTCTGACATTCTGCTGTAGTGTCCATTGCAGTGGGAAGTTTGGACGTTCTTGTTCATTTGTATTTCACTCACTACTATTTGTTGTGGGGAATTTTCAGTCTCACTGTTTGGTTTCCCATTGACAGCTGTCGAATTGTTAATATTTACAATATGTACTTCCTGAGGTGGGTTGCTTGCTATCTATACCTCATGGTTCTTTCCTTCCTCGTTGATTGCATCCACAACAGTTCCACCTTACTGTCTCTTTCCTGTGCCAGTAAGCAGAGCACTGTACCGTACATGTATCACTTCTGCATAAGAGATCTGCGAGTCATTTTTACGTAGCTGATTCAATGGTAGTTGTAAAGGCTTTTGAATCTTACATTCACATCTCATGTGATCCGTTGAACCATAAATGGCACAAGTTTTTAGCTGATCTGCACTCAGTGGTTACAGTATAAGAGGGAATATCTTTCTGGATGTATATTCTCGCATGGTGAACACCATTATCAGTTTGAAACCGAAATCTGTTGCCCCAAGAGTCATTTGAAATTTGAATAACCTTGCCATATTTTTCCAGAGAATTGCTGATAGCAGTATTGTGAAACTAGGGAAAATGGAAGCAGCTTCTAGGCGATATAAATAATGAAGGACAGGGAAATTAACCCACCACGTACCAAAGTGGATGGCTGCGGTGACAAACAAATACACAATATTTCGGCATCTGCCTTCATCAGTGGCAGATATATGGGTCATTAGGCTCCGTACGTGTGTACGTTGTGTACAAACGTACGGAGCGTAATGGCCCGTTTATCTACCACTCCTCACTGGGTGACGCTCGTTGTGTACACACGTATGGAGCCTAATGGCCCGTTTATCTACCACTCCTCACTGGGTGACGCTCGTTGTGTACACACGTATGGAGCCTAATGGCCCGTTTATCTACCACTCCTCACTGGGTGACGCTCGTTGTGTACACACGTATGGAGCCTAATGGCCCGTTTATCTACCACTCCTCACTGGGTGACGCTCGTTGTGTACACACGTATGGAGCGTAATGGCCCGTTTATCTACCACTCCTCACTGGGTGACGCTCGTTGTGTACACACGTATGGAGCCTAATGGCCCGTTTATCTACCACTCCTCACTGGGTGACGCTCGTTGTGTACACACGTATGGAGCCTAATGGCCCGTTTATCTACCACTCCTCACTGGGTGACGCTCGTTGTGTACACACGTATGGAGCCTAATGGCCCGTTTATCTACCACTCCTCACTGGGTGACGCTCGTTGTGTACACACGTATGGAGCCTAATGGCCCGTTTATCTACCACTCCTCACTGGGTGACGCTCGTTGTGTACACACGTATGGAGCCTAATGGCCCGTTTATCTACCACTCCTCACTGGGTGACGCTCGTTGTGTACACACGTATGGAGCCTAATGGCCCGTTTATCTACCACTCCTCACTGGGTGACGCTCGTTGTGTACACACGTATGGAGCGTAATGGCCCGTTTATCTACCACTCCTCACTGGGTGACGCTCGTTGTGTACACACGTATGGAGCGTAATGGCCCGTTTATCTACCACTCCTCACTGGGTGACGCTCGTTGTGTACACACGTACGGAGCGTAATGGCCCGTTTATCTACCACTCCTCACTGGGTGACGCTCGTTGTGTACACACGTATGGAGCCTAATGGCCCGTTTATCTACCACTGATGAAGGCAGATGCCGAAATATTGTGTATTTGTTTGTCATCATAAGTGTTCCCTCTCACTGCAGCTGTCCACTTTGGTATGTAGTGGGTTAATTTCCCTGACCTTAATTATTTAATAGCAATATTGTCAATTTCAAAAGGTAGGTTGTATATTCTGATGGACTTCAAACCGAATCAGACATTGGAAAGAGTTACATTTCCCACGTTACCGTCAGAATGTTTGAACTTTAATACACCATTAACATTTTTCTTCAACATTTTTTCACATGTTTCTCCTTTTGCCAGTTTAACAAAATGAGATTCCTATGAAATCATGTTGCAACCCCATGATATCTTTCTGCGCACTTTTCCTGAGAAGATAAATTCATACACTTCATATGCCATAGGTCGAACAAAGGTTTTGTCAAAATTGAATTTTAGGAATGCAATTATACTTACAATAAGAAGTACACCTGGCTGGTCACACCACAACTCTTGCTTCTACAACACTTTAAACTGAAACAGAATGTTTTTCACCTGTTAAACACACACTGTGCAACTTTTAAATCCCAATTAAACACATTTAAAATGCCAGTAAAAAAAATTATTTTTATGTGGAATGCTATGAGCCTGTTGCTACAATAAACAACCAGAGATCACCCAAGCAAGCTACTAGATTGCTCTCGTGTAAGTTATTTCGGATTAAATGGTAAGTTGGTAGTATGACATTTGACAATGTGGGCCATCAAATGTTAATGAGTAAGCTTGAAGTTGTTGAAGTGAATCAGAATATGCCTTGCTCGACAAAGAAATTCTTAAGAGAGGAAACGGAGTTGTGTTAGAAAATTTGCTATCAGAATAGGTGGAATTGAGAAAAGAAATGGAATCATGTAGTATTTGGGCCATTACTGTTCATTATTCTAATCAATGATTCTGTTGGTATGCATTTAGAAGTTTTATTGTTTGTGTATGACATAGTATCTATAGTTTAAAGCTGATAATGGAAACTGCCTTTAGGTATTGAAAATAAGATAGGATAGGAAAAAAAATATAACCTGTCACTTACCACAAATGGAGGCAGGAGGGCTAGATTAACATGTAAGAAACACAAACAACTTCTCAATATTTTGGTAAGTAACCTTAGTCATGTAGGAGGCAAGAAATATGGCAGGGGAAAAGATGGGACCACATTCCATGTCAGTTTGGAACAAAGGTATGTACAAAAAAAGAGTTTGCTTATTATGTAAATAGGTATAAAATTAGAAGTTTTATATTATAATAGTATAGAGGGGAAATTACTGGTTGGACGCAAAAATTTAAGTATTTTGACATGTCATTTGATAACATGCTCACTATTTGTTTAATAGTGTATACTTTTAAAGTAAATAACAAAGGATAGGGAAAATGAGTCATGTGGTAAACTTTTGCATGTGCACACCTCCCAAACAATATGGTTTGTTCTCTATGACATGAATAAGGTGTAAAACTAAAATATACACGTTTTTGTTTGTCACATATGTTTTTCACTCGTCACAGTCTTTGACTTTTGTGAGTAATTAGTCGTTTTCCCTATCTGTTGTTATTTATATTGCCTAAAAGCTGTTTCCTTTTTCCTTACTATCATATATCATTAGATTAAAATAACCAAGGTCAGACCCTTGCTTTAGTTATGGGTATCAAACAACTGAGTTGGATGGTTTGCATAGGAAAGTAGTTAGATTTGTTTGCAGACATTGCCTTAGAACAGTCTTGATAAAGGAAAAGGACTTAGTCTGTGAAAGTCAGGAGTCTGGCGTAGAGAGTGTTTTGTGTTCAAGGCATATGTTGATGATTAGGTCTGTGTGGATGTTGGGTGAGGAGTAGTATGTGAAAGGGAAAAGGTCACCAGTGCCATAAACTAACCCTTGAGTTTTGGGATGGGAAAGTTTTTATTTGTAGGTAATAAGGATCTGGCTGGAATAAGAAATTAAAGGTGGTGTGCCATAAAGCTGCCCCCCCCCCCCCAAAAGAAGGGTCATTAAGTAGATAATGTGATCCTACAGAAGTAGTATGAGCTGAATCTAGAAAATGAACAGGTGCAGTTTTCATTCTTATTATTAGTGTATGTGTATGTTCCTTCCAACTTGGGACCCCTTCTAACTTTATATAATGTATGCAAATAGATTGCAAGGAAACAAAAGAAGAGTGTGGCTGGTGAGCATTAACACTCTGACCTTGCATTTTGGAGGACATGGAATCAAATCCCTGTCCCGCCATCCAGATTTGGGTTTTCCATGCTTTCCCCAAATCACTCCAGGTGAATGCCAAGATGGTTTGTGTAAAATGGCTATGGCCAAAATCCTACCTCTTCCTTGCCCCCAGACCTTCCCCTCATCTAATGACATTGACAAGGCGTAAAACCATAAACAAAAAAAAAAAAAAAAAAAAAAAAAAGGTAAGTTAGGAGAATAACCCATCACTTTCCATAGTTAAGCATTTTTCAATCAGTAAAAAGTTAAAAATAATTCTACGGGCCATTAACTTATAATGCCATAGTTTTTTAATTATTTATAAACAACCATAATAATGCAATGTAGTCTTCGCGGGTGTACACCCGTGAAGACTACATTGCAGTCATACGCCGGGAAAGTCTTCGTTCTTACATAAACCATAATAATCATCAGCAACCCCTAAGACTTAACACCTACAATATGGTCTTCATACAATTCTTGAAGGAATGGAAATACCAAATTTTTTGCTGGTTGATGAGATATTAATTCCCTTTAGAAAGTGTGGCTTATAGCTTGTATTTGTTTCTAACCTTATGTAGTATGAGTAAAACATCCATTTTGTACAAACAGTTGTCACTATTTTATTAATATTAAAAAAAAAAAAAATACCGGATCATATAGCTAGTACAAAGTTTCTGTGGACATTTTACACGATTATTTACATTGAATGTTACACAACACCTCCTTTCAAATCAAAGGATGATGTTTTTTTTTTTAGATATTTCACGGTTATAAGTACACCTAAACTTAAAACATCCATTGTAAAATAAACATTTCAAGTTATTGTAAAATAGTACAGTTGATAAAACTTACACTGCAAAAAAGACATTGATGACAGTACTTTGTTATTTGGATAGGTACTACATTGTTTAGCTCCAGCTATCCATCTTCTAGAGAACCTGGTCTTTAAGGAACAATTATTATGGTATTATGTAATTGTTAGATTTTCTCTTTGTCAACATTTATAAAAATAGGGTCAGAATAACTGCTGATTCTTCATTGATGTTATTTTTGCAAGTTGCTGTTAAAATAACACCAAAACATGAATCAATTTAGCAGTTTTCTGACATATTTTATTTATCAATTGTACTTGACGTTAGGGGATTGCTTAAATTTTTATGTGGTTGTCTACTACGAATTGTACTGTGATTACATAAATGCATTGGTCCTCCATGGCTAATAGATTTGCGACATTTGTTGGAAAGATTATGCCCAGTTGCAGTAAATCTTTCATCAGCTTAGTAGACTGCTGCCAGTGCCTTTAGCAGGAGAATAGTATGTGTTTTATATCTCTCCCACCTATCTTGTTGCATCCACATAATGGTGATCTTGTTAGGTGCATTCTATATTTTTAAAATGGTGAGAATTAAGTTTTTATTGTAATGCCTGCCGAAGGCTTGCAAACAACAGGTTGAGAATCGCTGGCGTAAATGATTATGGCATGGCTTTGACATGTATATATCTTTGAAAGAAGGGTGGTTTAGGAAAGTAAGCCCAACACTTAACATAGATAAAGGTAGCGGGGGGGGGGGGGGGGGGTAGTGGTGAATACAAATGCATATAATATAATATTCCAGTGGTTAGCCATTAGTCTTGTGAATGAATCAGAGATCACACCATAACATGCACATGGTCACCACTACCTATTCCATCATCCTGACCACAGGAAATTTTAAATCACTGGACATGCCTTTAAAAGAATATAACTGAGCTTTGCAAATTTTGTAATTCATTTAAACATATAACAGGCAGAAAAAATGGCAAATATTATTAATTCTATATTTGTGAAAGGCAGTTATTGTATGTGTGTCTGCTATAGACCAAAAACTACTGGATAGATTTACGTGTGTTTTTGCAAAATGGTCTGCGTTGTTAGGATAAGGTTTAAAACTATTGAAATCCTCAAACAGACTTGTAGAAAGAAGTAAAACTAAATAGATAAAACAAATTGCATATTAATGAAAGGCAATGTTCATATGTGTGTCTGATATGCGTGTTAGATTACAAAACAATCTTTCTGCTGTACATTTTGCTATATTATTATTGGAGATTGGAAATGAGAAAATTATTTCATGGACAGTTATATGTTGGATGCTCCTGTATAGGAAAATCAAGGTATATATGTGTATAAACAAAATGGAATCCCCCAAAACATGATATTACAAGAGAATTACAATAAACTTTAAATTGAATAAAACCGTAACTACAATTTATGTAATCCAAAACAAAAAAATAATTATTAGTTGAAAGAATACTCCAATGCAACTGTTTAGTTTATTTATTGCTGCGTCGTACGCGTTTCACCTCTCATCGAGGCATCATCAGCGACGAATCTGTGTTACAGTTTTTATATACAGTTTTATCCTATTATTACATAATTATGGGCATGAGATATTTTATAGCTACAAGTTACTTACAATTTACATTTGTTACTGTGGTATAAATGTAAATATCTAATTTTAATAGAAGTTAATATTAAACTTTCAGTTTTGTTCATTTAATCCATATGTATACTCAAATCTAGGAATAGCAAAGCATTTCTGGGTCAGCTAGCATATAATAAATTAAAAAGTTATCAGTAATACAGAAAATGTGAAACTACGTAGAGATAACAGAAGGTGGAAATTGAAGATAGGAAGTTTGGAAAGGAGGAAAATTTAAAGGAAACTTAAGTATTGTGTTAATTTTCCTGGTGCCCAATTTATATTGATAGACCGGCTCCAGCCTTCTGCTGCTGTTTGGGAATACTCTTGAGAGCACAGAAAGTGAAGCAGGTATCATGCGAGGTGAACACGAGCAGCTGCTGGGTGGTCTGTGTTCTTATTTAATATTGTTTTTGGTCATTCATTCTTTTTGAAAAGTGATCAGATCTATTTAGGGAGTCAGACAGTAGGTATATGACATCGGAGGTTTCACAGGTTGCATGTCATATGATAGATAAAATTGAAAGCTCTCTAAGTATATTCTTAGAATAGATCTGGTAGGAAGTGGCTCCTGAATTGTGATGTTCCAGGAAATGAGAAGGGAGATGACTGGCTATGGGCTGGAGGTGTTGACCTACTAATGCTGAGATGCATTCGGTAAAGGGGCAAATTGTGATAACATTAAATTTAAGCTTGTATGTAAGTGAATAAATAATAATAATACATGATGGGTCTCCTGGTAGGGTCTGAGCGTGAATAGTTGTTGTTTAAGATACGTTGGTAAACTAGCTCCAATATGAGGAGTTCAGAAGGGGATATGGTTTCTGGGAATGCTCTTGACTGTTCTTACTGTAAAACAGTAGTTCAAATTGAGGGAGATGGCTTGAGCTACCAATGAATGATCTTAGGCTGCTGGTGTAAACTGTTTACCTGCTGCCACTTATTCTGATGAAATGTTGGTCAGCATTGAGGCCTGTATATCAACTGGCACATTGGACGTAGCCGAGTTGGTAAATGAGGTGTGTTTCAGTTCATGTCATATGCCAATAATGGGAAAAGTTTCTTTAGATTGAAAGCTTGTGGCAGTTTGGGGCAATTTGCAAGTTGATTTTTGTGGATTCTTGGGATTTGTTGGTCTGCTGAATTGTGTGGGGGAACAGTTGCTGGATTTTGTGGAGGAGGATGTGCATTTTCAGAAGGAACAGAAAGTAATACCCACAGCAAATAATTTATTTTGTGGATGTATAACTAGGAGAGAACAGGGTCACGAATGGAGGGCTTTGGTTAGGTTGTAGAGGTGCCTGATGGGATAATTGTGAGTAGTTTGGATTGGGGCATCAGAGGTATGGGATGGGATAGTTATGTGAAGTTTGGATTGTAGAAATGACAGCTTTTGATAGATTTTGGAAGCATCTGAAAAGTGATTTTTCATCAGAACAGATGTGTCTGTTACATGTGGCAAGGTTGCAAGGAAGGGAATGTTTGATATGGCTGGTATTTTTGTACATGATGTGAACAGAAGTATGAAGCCAATCTTGTCATTAAAGAAAGGTGATGTGTGGGAGTAAGTCCAGGTAAAGTTGATGGAGTCACTGCTATTTAGGAATGGGGGAAGGTGGTTTTTGTTGATGATCCTCCTAATAAATATATCCTATATGTATCTGTACCAAACAAATAATTTGAGTGGGCTTTTGTTTAGGAATTGCTTCTTCTAAGAAGCCAGGTGTAGGTTGGAAGAGGATGAAAACATATGGGTATCTGTGGAGTTGAAGTAGTTTTGCTTTCCTGAAATGTGCATCCTTTTCCTCAAAATCCTGTCCCCCACACACTCTTCAGTTGAGCACTGAATGTCAAGAGCATCTTTGTCCACAAATACTCTCACCTTGTTATTCTCCCAAACTGCCACAAAGGTCCTGTCCATGCAGTAGACTTTGCTGCAAATCTTTCAGCATGCAACTGGCCACAGCTGCCTATGCCAATCTGACCACAGTGGAAACTTGTCACCATTTTACTGCTTCCCCCCCCCCCTCCCAGAAGCTAAAGATCACTAATTTATCAGAGGTAAATGTTAATGTGATGTAGTCTTCTCGGGTTAGCTGTTTAATTATTTAATGACACTGTTTAGTAGCAAATGTGAAAAGAGTACATTGTAATAATATTTATTAAAAGTGTAATGAAGCTAAGTTTTAGGGATATATAAAAATGGAAACTGTTACTCATATGGCCAACACTTTTGGCCTATGACTAACAGTTATAGGATGTAATGGAGATGAAAAGGGGGTAGATAAATATGAGAACATGAAGAATATTGTTTATGATGTGAACTTTGATGACCATGTGAACAGACAATGAAAATATTTTCAGTATTATCAAAGTATTACCATTTTTATTTTTCAGGAAGATATTCTTTCACTTATGAATGCACCAGGAATAACACAAGGAATGGTTCAAGCTCTTTATAGCCCCAATGTAGACGATCAACTCATGGCAACCCAAAAATTTCGTAAGCTGCTTTCAAGAGAACCTAACCCACCTATTGATGAAGTTATACAGACTGGAATTGTACCACGGTTTGTCGAATTTCTTCAGAATACCACCAATTGTACTTTGCAGGTAAGACAGGCTGCAGTAATGTTTTATTTGGTGTTGATTTATAATTAAGAGCTATGATTTTGATCAAAAAATTTCTCGGCATCAATAAAGTAAGTTTATCTGCATGATATTAGGGCTTGTTTTCAATTTGAAATTCTAATTCAAGTAATGGGAAGTGTAGAAAGCTTCAGCCGGTTTTAAAATTCAGTAGTGAAATGAGAAATGTTTAACTTTCATTCATCATTCTATCACTGGTGAATTGACTTATTAAAAAGAGTAATTTATCTTAAAATAAGGAAGTATAGAGAAAGTATATTTTAAAAAGTAAGGAGGGATTGGGAAAGTACCAAGTGGTGGATGAGTGGTTAATGCTCTGTCCTCTCATTTGGGAGGACGTGGGTTCAAATTCCAATCCTGACTTCCAGATTTGGGTTTTCCGTGGTTTCCCCAAATCACTCGATTTCAAATACTGGAATGCTTCCTTCAAAAGCCGAATTCCAGTTCCTTGTCCCCAGTCCTTTCCCGCCCAAATGACCTCGATGTCAATGAGACGTACAGCCATAAAAAAAGATAGGGAAAGTAATCTGTCACTTACCACAGATGAAGGCAGGAATGCTAGGAAAACATTAAACCACAAACACTTTAAAATATTTCAGGGAGACTTATGGCAAGGGAAAATCTGTACACATCCAGACCTATATGTGGTACCACAGAGGTTATACTTTCCCACAATTATCGTTGGTCAACTTTCTTCCCCCACTACCATTGCAATCCACAGTTCCCCGTGGTTCATCTTCATATGGTTGGTCTGGATATGTACGAGGTGTGTTAAAGAAAAACACAAGATTTTTTTTTTTTTTTTTGGAAAGAATTTTATTTATTTATCTACATCGATGTTGTCCACTTCAAAATATTCTCCCTTAGATATTATACACTTATGCCAACACTTCTTCCAATCCCCAAAACACTTCTGGAACTCGATCTTTGGCATAGCTTTGAGCTCTTTCAGCTATGCACTTTTACTCTCATCTATGCTTGTAAAACAATCACCCTTCAAGGTTCTCTTTATTTTTTGGAACAGAAAAGTCACATGGGGCCATGTCTTGTGAATATGGAGGCTGGGGCATCATTACAGTGTTGTTTTCTGCCAAAAATTCACAAATAAGCAACGATGTGTGGGCAGATGCATTATCGTGAAGCAAAAGTCATTAATTGTTTTGTTACAAATCCGAGTGTTTTCTTTAGACTGCTTTGTACAGACAGCGTTGAATTTGTAGGTGGTATTCCTTACTGATCGTTTGACCTTATGGCAAGAGTTAATGGTGCACTATGCCATTAAAATGGATGAATACAGTGAGCATAATCTACACATTTTACCAAACTCGTCTAGCTTTTTTTTGGTCTTGGCAATCCAGAATGCCTCCCCTGGGACAGTTGAGCCTTAGTTTTGACATCAGGGCCGCCGTAAGCGGACGTGCCCGGCACGCGGGCGGCACGTTGAGGGGGGGCGGCAAACCGAGTGATTGACAGTCACCGCCCTGCAATAGTTGCCATTCCATTGTTGCCGTGATGAAATTTGAAGCGTATTATGTATTGGCGAACTTTTTTTACCTCAACTGCTGCTCTGGGCGGCCAACGACACTTGGGGTGGCAACAATGGGGGCGGCAAATAATGTTTGAAGGGGCGGCAATCTCACAGTTTTTTGGCACGGTTCGGAAAACTCCTAGATCCACCATTGACTGTAGTTAGACAGGGGGCGGCATACTCTGTATTGCACGCGGGCACTCAAACAGCTAGCGGCGGGCCTGTTTGACATCATAACTTTAAACCCGTTTCATCACCTGTTATGAAACTTTTCAGTAGTTCTGCATCATTGTTGACCTCATTTAGCGATTCCTGAGCAACTTTCAGTCGCCGCTGTTCCTGCATAAAACTCAACACTTAAGGAACATATTTTGATACAACATGTTTCATACCAAAACAGATGAAAAAATTTCATGGCATGAGCCAGTCTATATCCTATCATCAGCAACATCTCTAATTGTGATTCGGCGATCATTAATAACAATTTCTTTGACTTTTTTCATCAGTCATTGATATGCTAGGACGACCCGTATACTCATCATCTTCAATGTCTTCACGGATATCTTGAAAATGCTTATACCATTTGTAAAACCTTGTTTTATCATAGTAGATTCACCAAAAGCAATATTTAACATTTCTAAAACTTTGTTGCACTCAGTTCCATTTTGTAGCAAAATTTAATGCAAATTCTCTGATCCATGATGTATACAAATGAAAAATTTCCAACTGTATCAAAACACGTTAACCTTTTAACAGCTGACAAGAGACTATACATCCAGTATAGTTCAAAATGTATAGATACTTTCAAGGTTTGCCAACACAATGAAAATTGTGCCAATTAGACTAATATAACCTGCGAAATTTTAAAATTCCTGTTACTTTTTGAACACACTTTCTACACATCTTTCTTTTTTGCCGTCTGCCTCGCCTCTACATCATGAGTTAGGCTATCCACTAAAATATTGCAAAGTATGTGCATGTTTTTGTGTTCGTCCTGGCCCTCCTGCCTTCATCTGTGGTAAGTGGCTGATAATTTTCCCTATCTTCCTCATTTCATTGCCTAACAACTGTTTCATTGTCACTATAGTCCAGTAATTTAAATTAGTATGATCTAATATGTGGGTTCTGCAATATTATATCTCTTTCTGTTAGTTATATTTCAGAAATATTTGGTAGTAGGTTCATGTACCTGACATTTTGTTTGGTAGTTTTTCATGCTATTTGTCTCCTTTTTTAATTTATTTATGCATTTTAAAAAATATAAATATTATTCCACGATTGTTACTAATGAAAAATTTAATCATATCAGTAACAGGACCATTTGCTTCCAAGCTTTCATTTCGTTACATGCCTTCGGCCAGTACTCTTCTCTTAGTGGCATGTCCCATTTCTTTTTTCCTTAATTCTCTCCTTGTCTCTCAGCTATTTCAAATGTTACTGCTTGTTACAACTTAGTCTTAAATTCAATCTGTGGCTGAGCAGTTTTTATTTTGACAACTTGTAATTTATAGAAAGCTGTTATTATTTCACAATTTCTGTATTGGCTGTTGAATTAGAACTTTGTAACATGAGTCAAACACTTTTACTTGAGCATGTAAATATAAATGCTGTCTTTTCCCCAAATTATTTAATTTTCTGATATGTGTATAAAAACGTGCAATTGTTTGCTGCAGTTTGAGGCAGCATGGGCATTGACAAACATCGCTTCGGGAACTTCAGCACAGACACACATGGTGATAGAGGCAGGTGCCGTACCCATCTTCATCCAGCTTCTTGGTTCTGAATACGAGGATGTGCAGGAGCAAGCTGTATGGGCTTTAGGCAACATTGCAGGTGATTCACCAGAGTGCCGAGACCACGTCCTTGACTCAGGAATTCTTGTACCACTCCTGCAGTGAGTTGCTGTGTTATTATTCATCCTTACTTATAGCAGTTTATACCGTGTCCATTTGTGCATTGCTTTCATTTGTAATTACTGTAACTGAGTTAAATTCTGTGAACATGATGGTGTAAAGAATTTAATGTGATAAAGTTTCATATCTAATGTGGATGGCAATTGACTAATTATGAAATGTTAATTATAAACATATGAGAAATGATTACTGCCAATGCAATTGAATTTCATTCATTCATTCATTCATTCGTTTGTTTTTCTGAGCATGTTTCACTTCTTCCATAGAAGCATCATCAGCAGTTTTTCATGTTTAATGAGTGTACATATCATTATATGATTACCCCATTATGTTTTACGTAGAAAATTATGGTATAAATTATTATCAACTTATACTTTACATCTAAATTGGTTTATTTCTACACTTTACTCTGAGCATCACTGATTTCAACATGATTATTATATAGCAGGTCATGTTTTGTAATGCTACTTTAATTACGTAAACTTCACTAATTGCTCTGCACTGAATTGTTTTCCCAACCAATATCCTTTTCTTTATCTTCAGAGATGTTGCCTTGTTTTTCTGCCTCTCTTCTGTTTGTAGGTTATGTGGTGTATGTTTGTAACCATTATACATTTGCTGTGTTCTTACAAGCACAAAATAAATGATTGTAATTGGAAAATATTAGAAGATCATAATTTATATTACAACTTCCATTATATAAAATATAATAGCTTAACCATATAAAGACATTTGTACACATTTAACAGGAAAATCTGTTGATTATGCTTTTGTGAAAGAAGTGTAACATGTTCGGAAAAACAATTAAATGAACAAATAAAATTCGATATCATTGCCAGTAATCATTTCTCTTAGACTTATAACTATTATCTGCACTTGAGGAAAATGCCCTACAACTTCCAACTATGAAAAGTGAAATTTCATGAAAATTTTCTGGTCATTGCCTTCTATGTTCAAATATATTTCTTATAAATAACATAAATCTATTTTTAATTGTACTTTAGAATAATCTCTCAACTGTATGATTGAGATATAAAGTGTTTTGGAATAATCTCACAAGTGTAGATATTTTTTCCACAAGTTTAATGGGCACGTAAATTTCTCCTCAATATAATTTATGGCTCATAATCTGAAATACTTATGTGAACACAATGGGGCAAGAAAAAATGCCATGAGGCAAAATTAATATTAAAAGGAAAGGAAAAGTAGACGTACCACAGTTGAAAAAAGCAGCGCTGTGGTTACAACTAGGGATGATCGATAATAGAAAAACATCGATGTTAACATCGATTCAAAAGTATCGATGTGCGATAAACATCGAAACAAAAACATCGATATGTCTAAAACATCGATGTTTTCGGTAGGAATTAAAACTGTCTATTCTGTTTATTAAATGTGTTTATTATTGAAAATAAAATACAATATTTCGCTGATATCTATTAATATCGCTCATTCCTAATCCTACGTAATCCCTCCGTCACTGGCCCACCATGCAATACAAAAAGCGTTGAGCATTTGGTAATTCACTCACCTGCATGCAAAGCCAACCAACACCGAAAAAAGAATCCTTAACACTCCTTCAATGCAAAATAAAAGCAGCAACCAGGAAATATTTAATCTTGGGCAATGTATCCACTTTTTACACAAAATAACCTAAAAAGTAGGAAATAATACAGTGAACAAACTCATGGTACCTACATTGTTGGGTTATATTACCGCAAAAGTTACTGGTCAAAGAAATAATAATACAATACAGAATAAAGATTTACCATACCTGTTACTTCGTTATTTACAATATCAATAGCAAATTAAATTCGCTTCGCTACACAAGTTCACTCACAACGCACACGCACTTACAAAAATCACGCGAGCGTTGAAGTTGACAGTATTTTTTTTTAATCCCTTAAAAAATGCAAAGATGTAACTATTCGTACGGCCTACACCAGTTACGTCTATCAGTGTCATCTAGTGTAAAATAGTTGAACATGATAGTCATTTAGCTAGTACATCCAATGTACGCTAGATTGCCCTAAAGAATATATTGATGTTTCGATATTTTATTCTCATAACATCGATGTGTCGATGTTATCGAAGTCAAAACATCGATGCTAAAACATCGATGTTTTCGAGCTAAACATCGATGTTTATTCACCATCGATGAATATCGATCATCCCTAGTTACAACAAACACTACATAAACCATATTTTGGCACAACCCTTATTCATGAATATAAAAGATGAGGCACATGGCTACATTGAGGCTGGGTACTCATTAGCGAAATGTAACTGTAACCAAATGGATATGGTAATGAGGTTCTAGTGTGTGCTTTTGAAACGATCTCTGCACGTGATTTCCACAGAGTAACCTCACCGAGCTTACTCATGATAGAGCCGTAGCTGTAACTGAAGAGATACAGCAATGAGTTCTAGTGTGTACGCGAAGTCCACATCACTGTGACTGTAATCACAAGCCGCCTCTGTCAGCAGTTTCGTAGAGTCTTGGTTTTATATATATATATATTTCATGTGGCGGGTTGGGATGTGACCACATCTTTCCCCCTGCCATATGTCTCGCCTCCCACATGACTAAGACTGAAAAGTCGAAATATTGTGCAATTCGTTTGTTTTTGTGTTTTTACGTGTCTCGCCCTCCTGCCTTCATCTGTGGTAAGTGACGGGTAACTGTTTATTTTCCCTATCCTATCTTATTTTCAGTGCCTCGCGGCAGTGTCTTTGTTTCCTTTATCCAATTATATATATATATAGATTGTTAGGAAACAAAGCGCTAAAAGCGGATATATTGAACATTGGATAGGATAAGAAACCACCGCTTACCAAAGAAGGGGATTACAGCGGCGTTGGTACACGAACACACAACGAATAAAATTTTCGAGCATGGCTCTTCCTCAGTAGAAGTGAGATGGCTGCACGCAAGCACTGCCGGCAGTGCTTGCGTGCAGCCATCTCACTTCTACTGAGGAAGAGCCATGCTCGAAAATTTTATTCTTTGTGTGTTCGTGTACCAACGCCGCTGGAATCCCCTTATCTTTGGTAAGCGGTGGTTTTTTATCCTATCCAATGTTCAATATATATATGGCAGCAGCAACACAAAACAACGCACAAAATACAATTTAGGAGTGGCTGTGTTGAACGCAATGCTTGCGCGAGCTCAGCCACTTACTTCTTTTAACTTGACAAAGGGTTTAACCCGAAATAATGTATTTTCTGTGTTTGTGTGTTGTTTTGTGTTGTTGCTGCCCCCCCTCCCTTCAAGTTTGGTTAGTGTTGGGTGTATTTTATCCGTCCTTTACATATATATGTCCTTTTATCTATATTTAATTATATTATTTTGCTCTTTCCGCCTACCAGAGATCAGTTTTTATATTTATCTATGCTCAGGTATTAGCTCTACAAATTACAAGGAAAGGAAAAATGACTCATCACTCACCAAAGTTGAAGGCAGCAATGGGTGAAGAACATATATGACGAACACAAGAATACACAATATTTCGGTTTTACACCTTATTCATGCTGTAGGAAATGTCATGTGGTTTGGGAGGTCTGCACACGCCGCAGTATGTATTAAACTTCGGCGTGTGCACACCTCCAGAACCACTTGACATATTCCTGGCCAAGAGTTTTTCTGTGAGGCAATCTACCACAACACCCGCCTCCCATAATGTTCTCCCGTTGACAAAAGGCTCATCTCGAAAATTTCTGTATCAGTTGTGTCTTTTCTGTTTGTTTGCGCCACACATCCATCATCTAAAGGTAAGTGGTGGCTCATTTCCCTATACTAATTTAATTCCTTTTCACTACTTAGTGCCTTTGATTTCATTGTTTAAATATATATATATATATATATATTGAGTTGGTTGCTAGCTTCCGCGGGGCAACCACCTCATCCTACAACCTGATGAAGAGCTAAGCTCGAAAATTTGTATTATGTTTGTGTTTGTGTGTTTTTTCGTGTTTTGACGCCGCTGGAGCCCTCATCTTTGGTAAGTGGTGGTTTTTCTCCTATCCCAATGTCTAATATATCCGCTCTCAGCGCCTTTGTTTCCAAACAAGTGTTGGGTTATATTTGCCTATCCTTCCTTAGTTTTATTTCGTTAAAGCATTTTACTGCTCATTGTTGTTATATATAGTAACCAGTAAACAATAGGAGCCAAGTAGTGAATGGATTTACAAAAAAAAAGGATAGTGAAATAAACCACCTCTTATCCTTAGATGATGGTTTCATGGGATAAACACACAAAAATGCAAAAGAACAGGAAAAACGTTTTTTTTTTTTATTCATTTAAATTTTTGGAGACTGGGTTCCAGGTAGTATTGAGGCCCAGGTTCAGTGACATGAGTGGCAAAGTGGTACCGCCAGCGGAGTATTCGGCAGAATGAGAGAGAGTCCCGGACTAGGTTGGCATGGTCAAATGTAGGGGTAGGAGAAAAGGTAAGGCCTTTGGAGAGTACGGAGAGTTGGGGTTCCGATGGTGATGAAGAGGACAGGTTCATAACTAACAGTTGAGGTTTGGAAGCAGGGCTGGAGTGCAGAGAGTGAGGTGTGGGTTTGAAAGGAGGAGGTTGAGGTATGTTGAGCAGTTGGGCAATGGATGGTTTTGAAGAAATCAGGAGAGGCTGCATTTTTGATTGGTGGATGAGTGGCTGGCAGATAAGAGACTGTTCCACTGGGAGATGGGGGCTTCAGTATTGTGGACAACTTAAGCAGATGGTTCTGGGCGTTCCCACTACTGGAATTCACTGACTGTTGTAGAATATGATTTATAAGTCTGATTACTTGCGCGGATGAGAGCAGGAGTATTTTGTGAAGGGACATGAGGTTTCTGGAGTGTTGGTTAGCAAGATTGGTGTACTGTTACAGGATAAGGTGGGTGAGGGCCAAGGATTGTTTGTAGCGGAAGGCATGTAGGACTGGCTAAATTTGTGGGGGACACCCAAATACTGGGCATTTGGAGACATGTTAAAGAAGAGCCATGATTTTAGGAAAAGGATATGAGACTGTAGTTTGGCTAATTGGAAGGCATAGTATCTGTAGGACATGTATTTATCGATAGGCACCCTGTAAGGGAATGTAGGTGGAATCATTTTGAGGGGGAGGGAGGGGGGGGGATAAAAGTGGTTGAAAAGTTTTAAGATCGACTTACATCACCGAAAATAGGTTAGAAAAGCAGGCCTATGCAGTAGAGTATTCAGTGGATGGAACGATAATAATCATTAAGATGTTTAGATGATTGCAAATAGAGTGCTTGGCCGATAGTGCGATGAAATGCGCACCAACGGAGGAGAGAGTGGTAAACGGATGGGGCGGTGATAAAATATTTAAAAGAGGATAGGAATATGTGTTAAAGTGAGTTATTAGCCTCCAAATATAGGACGTTAAAAAATTTAATTTACATATACAAAAATATCATAAACAGTAGCAGTTACGCGTCGAAAACAAGTGGAAAAGGTGCGTAGGAATATGGATTAAAACAAATTATTAGCTTTCAAGTCATTGGAAACAAGTCACTGAAACGGGGAGCATGAGCTGTTAAAACCAAATGAGGTATGGACAGGACACTAAAAAATCAATTTGGTTATGGGAATAGATTATAAACAGCAGTTACTAGATAAACACATGGGAGACAAGTTGAGAAGGTAGGTATCGGAGCGATAGGACCACTTATTCCTAACGTGAACAGTGACAATGGGTAGACAGACTTAATAAGGTTATGTACTAGAATTTTGTAATTTATTGCAATATGGGGAATAATGAATATGGAGAGACAAACTAACATAAAATACAGATCAGAAACAAAAATAAAGGAACACAAAAAAATAGTTAAATAAAGGGACAACGCAAAAGGAAGTTGTGGTGGCAGTATGGTAACCAGGAAACAATAGGAGCTAAGTAGCGAATGGATTTACAAAAAAAAGGATAGCAAAATGAACCACCACTTATCTTAGATGATGGTTTCATGGGGTGAACACACAAAAATACACAGGAACAGGAAAAACAATGAATATTTCATTTTGTGAGACGGTTTCCCACGTCTCTCCTGTTGAACTGTTGAGTCTCACCTCTTATTTCCGCACGAATAAGGCTATTGCCGAAATATTGCGCTTTTTTGTGTGTGTTTGTCGTCCCAGCCGCCTTCATCTTTGGTAAGTGTTGGGTCATATTTCCCTATCCATCCTTAGTTTTATATTTATATAGGCAGCCAAAACTACCAAGCACAGATCACTGGTGTAAGTGTGTGGTGGTAGCCTCAAGTCTCCCTTTGTGCACGATGGTGGTTGGATGTCAGTATCAGTAACTGGGGGGATGTGGGAGATATGACAGTTGAAAGTCTTCGATCTAGAGCATAAGTGTTCTAAAAGAGTTTGGGATTCTTCAGGAATGTACATGTTCTAGAATGTTCTTGAATGAAATAGAATATTCTAGAAAATGACACATTTTTCAGCTATTAACAAATACACGTAAGTAATTTATATGCAACTTATTTAGTGCGTGAACAGATTTTAGTGGAACTTTCACTGGCTGGTTGCTGATTTGGCAGGGAGAGAAATAGGCTACTTGTTATCCTGGAAATGTTTAAGGTAGCATGCAAAAACATAAAAACCTTGACAGACACAAACACATTCATGGGCACTAGCTAGTATATGAATATAGGAGCAGGCTTGTCACATGGGATGTGAATAATAATAATAATTATCATTATTACTGTCTAAACCTTTCCGTAAGTACATAATAGTGCATAAAATATTTCTCTTGTTCCATTTAGAAATAATTACTGAAGTGTGAAGATTTTTTTTTTTTTACCAAATAGCACACAGCTAGCTTGCGTAATTTGCTGTTACTTGCTAATAAAGCATATACCTCTTCTCTCTTTCTTAGGTTACTGAGTAAGTCAAGCCGTTTGTCAATGACAAGGAATGCAGTGTGGGCGCTGTCCAATCTGTGCCGGGGTAAAAATCCTCCGCCTGACTTTGCCAAAGTGAGCCCTTGCCTGCCAGTTCTGGCACGTCTTTTGTTCCATTCAGATGGAGATGTGTTGGCGGATGCATGTTGGGCACTCTCATACCTGTCTGATGGCCCTAATGACAAGATACAGGCCGTTATCGACGCAGGTGTATGTCGCAGACTTGTCGAACTGCTGATGTGAGTATATAGTTATAAATTGTTATTCACAAAATTAGAAATAATCATGAGATGTTCTGTTTGCATAATTTCTTGAGGTGCTGTTTTTTAGTAGATTAGCAAGTATGATTTGGTTTAGTAAATTGTGAGCATGATGTTCTCGTATTTTTCAGTCGCGGTACTTTATGACTTTGACTTATGTGTTTATAGGAATTAGCCTCAATAATCATTTCACAAAATTAGTTCAATGACCATGAAAAATTTAACCCTTAATATGTTCCGGGCACAGTTTGAAACAGATATTCTTATAATTTATTGAATAACTGTAAAACTGGGTGCGTAGTTAATAATTTTCTTTCACTGAGGTCGTCAGTGCACTTCTTGCTGATGTTTAAATCTGGTTTTTAGTATGATTTCTTTGAGAGCTGTTTGCAATTTTTTTTTATGTCTATCCACGAGGAATGTGTATAAAAAACTGAAGATTGGTACAAAAACAATTCAAAAGTCTTGTATTTTTATTATTCTAATCACCTTAGACAGTGAATTAATTCCAATAGTGTGGATAGATTCAAATGAAACTTCAGTTATTTCAACCATCTGGTGTGGAAAATGAAAATAATGTTTATCATGGCAGAAGTTGTGACATACTATCTCTATTCATTGTTTTGTGACAAACCCTTTTTCTCCCTTAAAGCATAGCCAAAACTAATAAATGAGGAACCATTTTAAAGATTAACTTCCCTCTTCTGATGAATTGTTATTTTAAAATCACACATTGTATTTGTTTATAATTGGAAGTTTACTGTCAAGTGCTGTTAGTTGAGAGGAGCTCCTACAGCCAGCAGCACTTCCTGGGCTCTGACTCCATTTTCACAGCTGTGTTTCTGATTACTAGCTACAGCACAGGGCAGCAATCAATCCCCACTCCACCTAGTTGTTTGATACATATTTTATATTTGCAAGGATAATGTATAATCAAAAATCATTTCATAATATTTGCATCTATGTACATCCTTTCCCCAAAGTGTAGAATTTACACACGAGCCCACTAGTTCATTCTTGAAGACAACTGGCTGAGCAGTCCATCCATGTTGGAACAAACTAACCTAACACTGTAATGCTGCTATAGCTTCATGTGGAATCTGAACCACATAGTGGCATAGCATTCTTCACTTTAAGTAAGCAAAGCTAAGACCTGTCAATATTCCAGTTGATACCACTATTAAAACTTGAAACCTCTCGCTCCCCAATCGTGGGGTTTAATCTACTGAGCCACCAGACTGTAAAAGAAAAAGAACAAATGTTTGGTCATGTAAATTAATAAACGAAGAAACGAAATAGATGTAGACTCTAAAAATGTATACTGTTTTCACACTCTTGCGGCCAATTAGGTATGCGTTTTCATTTGGAAGGCATGGAATTATATCTTGTGGATGTGATTGTTAGAATAAAAGGTATACCTAACCTAAGCATGTTGAAGTGTCATTTCACACATTTTGAGTTTGGAGGTACTTTCGTTGTTACTATTGCCCTGATGTTATGGGTACTGTATGAAATGAACAATAACTGGTTTGATCTTGTGAGGTCATTGGAAATAGTTTTCCCATGACGAGCACCCATTTAATAATGAGATAGACATGTAGCAGTTTCATGCATAGTTATAGGGGTTTGCGAGTTGACTTTTGTTTATGAGGATTGTATTAATTTTGTGTAGTCTTCCTGAGGATTGACCAGTATTCTCTATCTTTTCAGGGATTAATAAAATACGCTTAGCATTCCAAAAGTTTACATAATCTTTCCTAGTAATGGAACCATCTTGGTCTTTTTTTCTAGCCTGAACAACCAGCTTCTGTCCAATGTTCCCATTATAGAGTGTAAGAGTGAATTTAAATATTAACCATAGTTAGAAATCAAATTAAGATACAGATTTTCAAACGAATGTAGTTCTGACCTGTTGTTAGCCAGCATACATCAGTAAACTTGCATAAAGCTTTTTTTGTATATAGTTATTTATGCAAAATATAGCTTCTTCTTTTTCAAATAATTATTCATACACTTTATTCTTGTCAATTAATGCCGCGCTACGTATTTGCTCAATGATTTCTGCTGTCATACTTTTCAGTTCATCATGTTATGCCAAACACTTGGAAGAGGCAGGTTATCAATGTTGAGATATGAACAGTGTCAGGAACCTAATAAGATAATCCTCTCAAAGTAGTAGTTCACACTACACTGGTATTGTGAACTACACCAGTGCAGTGAAAACATTAACTGAACTTTGTAAACATAGTTTAGGCAACAGTAACAAAATAAATGAGAGACAGGCTCCCAAATTATCTAAATATGTGAACCCTCATTGAAACGTGTATCATGAACCAAATGTTGTATGGATTAGGTTCTGCAAGTGCAATTGAATTAATTAACTTAAGACAAGCTTTGCCAGTTCCGATTTGAAGCTGTGTCCCCCAACTGTTACAAGTCTTAAACCCTCAGGGCTGTATGTATTTATTACTAGCTGACACAGACGACTTCGTACGCGTGGATTAAGAATTTCTTTGCCAGAATTGAATATCGAAAGTTGTTGGTAACGAAGGTTTGGTCCCAAACAACACCGAGTTGCCATAATATGACAGTAAAGCTATCACTATATCATTCTACCGTCGAAACTCTCTATTGAAGAGAATCAATTTCCAACATATTTCTGTCACCATTCGATAAGTTCTCAAAATTTCCTGACAACAACTGTTAATCATGATAGAAAAATATGTCCTGTGCCCTTCCTACAGATTTTCTTGTCAAATTCCATCAATATGGGTATAGCCATTTAGTTGTCAAAACGTAAAAAAGACAGAGGCTTACTTCCACATTTATAGTATTATTACTGCAGATCACACTGACACTGACTGCAGAAAACCCCTGAGGGATCATTATAATGTATAAAAGTGTACATCTACAGCATTGCAAGACTACCTACGATTTGCCTCGCATTGAACCCTAAATTTGTGACATCTACAGTTTAACATTCAATCCGAAAAACCGACGGTCCAGGCGTGACTCTTACGATCAAAAACAATTATTAAAAATCTTTGCCTCCACGGAGATTTGAACCGGAGACAACGATCCAAACAGCAGTAAGCATGCTCTGTAACCACTCAGCTACCAGATGGCTTTATGGAAAGGCAGTACAGAGAACCTTACACATCCTACGTGTCTGTCTATCATCGTTCAGTAATTTTTCGAAATTATGCTGGTTTCTGACTTCAGTCTCTTATTAATCAGTGTTGTGAATAAACGTTTCTTCGCGGTTTGGCTGGTTTGGAGCTTCATACTCTTACTAATCTGTACCGTGTTTGAGTGTGTGTAAAATTATGGTACGTTACAGTTTGCAACAAAGAATATTTCTCTACGATACATATGTGAAGAAGAAGTCGTTTAAAAAGTGTCGCAGTAAATTTCGTCGCGAATTTCCTGGCGCTTTACTGCCAGCTAAATCAACAATTCTGCGTCTGGTTAAAAAAGTAATAGAAACGGGTTCATTTTTTAACAAAAAGAGACTGTCGATCAACCGTATTCAGGAGAAAATTGGCGATATCGCTTTTCGACTAGAACAGTCACCCAAAAAATCATTAAGTCAGTTAGGGCAGCGTGTGTCTCGAAAAATGTTCAGAAGATGTGAAATGTGCATTACACAAGAGGGTCAACACTTCCAGCATCTTTTATAAGGTAAGCTAATGAATTACGCCACATTTAAATGCTTAGCACATACAAGTTTATGAAGCGTAATTATTATGAAATAGTCCGCGGCCGACGGTCGAACAATGCCGGAAGATGAGAGCTCGCTCGCCGGGAGCAGTTTCTTCCTTGTAGCGCTAACAGTGGGTTGCGTTTCCCGGCGAACGCCCTGTATATATAGATTCGTCATTTCTTTGAGGCAACTGCTTATCTGTGTTGACTGAATGCTTGGTATTAACTAAAGGGCGAAAAAAAATTCTATCCAGTGGGAAATGTGATTGAATTCACCATCAGAGCTGCCTAATTACAATCCCCTTTTATAATTTTAATACCTTTTTCCTCAATTTGTATAACCTACGAATGCTGTCATCCTCCATTTCAAATCGTGTGTTATTCCACTGCAATACGGTTTAGCATAACTGACGTTTTCTCATAAATATAAATTTACCCATCTAAACAGCTTAAATCGGCTATATTTTTTAAAAAAGTTCTTTAATGAAACAATAGCTTCAGCGGTGGAGGACCACAAATCCCAACAGCGAAGGGGGTGGAAGAACTGTCTTTTAAAACATAAATCCACATCTCTGATCTCTGAACAAGCGGTGTTGTGGTCAGCGTCTGTACACCAGGTTAGGTGCGGCGGAGAAATGAACTCTACGGCTCACAACCGTAGTTTTAACCTTGGAGCGGTCCACAAACCGTTCCCTAAGACAGTCCAGTAATCTATATGCATGATGCAAACTTACGGAAGTAGTACTCCAGGTGGTAATTGGAAACGTCAAGCCAACACGGCAGTATGCCGCGCAACTGGGTCTAAGGATTCTGGCGAGCCCAGAACAGCATGCAAGAAGGAGTCGGAGCCTTCTACTGGAAACCCACCAAGCAACAAGCTTAGACCAAAACGAAAATACTTCTTTGGTACTCTTAATATCAATTCACTTCTGATGGTTGGAAAACTAAAAGAACTAACCAAAATTCTTAACAACCAGAAAATTCTTGTACTTGCTCTTCAAGAAACCAGATATACAGACAGTAATATGTTAGATTCAGAAGGTTATAGGATATATAAAGGAAAACCTGGGAAGAGAGTGATGAAGAATGATCCCCACCTTGGAACTGCTTTCATTGTGAATGAGAGCATAGTGGAATCAGTCCAAAACTTCCACTCACCTTCTGAGAGGTTGTCTCTTGTGACAATAAGATGCGGAAATCAAAACTGTACCTTAATCAATGCCCATGCTCCAATCAGTGATGATAACAGGAAAAATCCCGATAAAGTGGAAGAGTATTGGGAACTTTTAGAAAACGAAATCCATAAAATTCCTACAGATAATGTCAGTGTTACTCGGAGATTTCGACGCACAATTTGGGAGAGAAAGAATTTATTAGAATATTGTAGGAGAGTTCCCGGCACACAGAAGAACTAATAGAAATTGAATTAGGCTTGTCCAATTGTGCAAGGCCTTTAATCTTCAAAAACTGAACAAAAAGAAACAACATGGCGCTCTGCAAACCCAAACCTTGGTGAATTCCAAATTGACCACATAGCTATCTCCTTCAAGAGCAAAAAAGAGATCCAGAATGTCAAGGTGAGAAAGGGAGCCAACATTGAAAGTGACCACTGCCTTACAACAATAAAAATGAGATTCATCCCTCAAAACAGACATAGCAAGATAACATAAATGAGAACTTAATTTGATTTAAAATCTTACGAAACTCGGAAGTAAATCAAAAATTCAAAGAAAAGTTGGAAAACAATACTGCAACGAACTGGGATGATCTGAGAACAAAAGTAACCGAATCTGCCTGCGAATTATGTTCTATGAAAAGAAATAAGAAGCATAGATGGTGGAATGAAGAATGTGAAGTGGCCATAAATGAGAGACTGTTAGCTTGGAAAAGGTGGCATCCCCATAAAACTGATGAGGATTTCCAAACTTTCAACACAATCCGAAAACAAACTTCTAAAACTATAGGAAATGTCAAAAAGGAAGCATGAAAAAAGTAGACTCATACAAATCAATAAAGATTTCACTAATTGTAATACAAGGAACTTTTACAAAATGTTCAAAGAGAAAACAACAAAATATCAACCACCAAATCTTCGCTCTTAATGAAATGGAAAAATTAGTGTAAACAACAAAGAAAACTGCAAAAATTTTGGCCCGTTAATTTGAAAAACGAATGAACTGTGAAGAACCTCAAGAAAGACTAGAATTCATTCAGTCACAAGCAAGCATTAAACCGTCAGAGCCACCAGACGAGAAAGAAATACATGACATAATCCCAAGGTCTGAAAAACAACAAAGCTGGAGGGGAAGATCTGATTGTTGCAGAGTTATGGAAAGAGACAGGTGGTCAAGCAAGGCAGGAACTGAGAAACATACTGCAGGAACTCTGGCGAACAGAAAAAATTCCTGACGAATGGAAGAATGCACTGATACACCCATTGTACAAGAATGGAGACAAAACAGATGTGAACAATTACAGAGGAATTTCCTTGGTAGCAGTGACATATAAGATACTGTTAAAAGCTCTTCAAAACAGAATTGAACCAATAATAGACAAACAAATCGGAGATACCAAGGTGGGTTCAGAAAAAGACGATCCTGTGTAGAAGTGATTCTAAATCTGAAAACTGTAATACGAGACAGGGTTACAAAGAACAAAATCTATGTTATAGTTATATATGTTATCTATGTTACAGTTTATGTGAAAGCCTACGACTCAGAAGATAGTCTCATTACTGAACATTTTACAGGAATTTGGTGTTGACTTAAAATCAGTCAACATAATCAGGAAGTTTCTCACTGGAACAAATTCAAAAGTGAAATTTATGGGAGAGATCTCAGAGGAATTTAAAATAAAAACTGGTGTCAGGCAGGGAGATGGGCTTTCCCCAATTATTTTCAATTGCGTTTTGGAGAACGTAATAAGAGTATGGGAAGAGAAACTCAAGGAAAGGGGAATTCACCATGAGATAAGATTAGGTTCAAAGCACAAGGGGGTTGGGTTAAACTGTTTGGCCTTCGCTGTGACATAGCAGTCCTCTCTGGAAGTATAGAAACCACACTCGAACTAATCAACCTTCTGAAAGAAATAGCAGGAAAAGTTGGACTTCAGATCTCTCTTGAGAAGACTAAATTCATGACCAATATTAAGGATTCACCCACAGTACTAAACACTAAAATTAACAAGATCAATAAATTTAAATATCTAGGTGTAATTCAGATTAATGGGCTTGATAATGAAGCAAACATATCAAGAGCAAGAAAACTAGAACTAGCATACCAACTGACTAAAGATACATGCAATAAGAAGAATTTTTCAAGGAAAACTAAAATCAAACACTACTACACAGTAATCAAACCAGAAGGTCTGTATGCCTCAGAATGTTTGTTATCTATGAAAACTGGAGAAATAGAAGAGAGAGAAAAAAGGGAAAGGAAAATCTTGAGAAAAATTTGGGGACCATTAAAATTGAAAATGGTGAGTTTAGAAACCAGATGAATAAAGATCTAAACAAAGAATAAGAAATTGAAAGGATGTCAGAAAGAGGAAAATCAGTTTTTTTTTTTAGGTCACATAATGAGAGTAGATAACAACAGACTTTCAAAAAGTATTTTCAACCATATTTACAAGAGTAAGAAGAGCAACCAGCGGATCCAAGGAGTAAAGAAAGATATGATTGAGATCGGAATAACAGAAGATATAATACAAGATAGAGCTACTTTTGGGAGACTGATCCAAAATTTCCAGGGTGTCTAGGAGAAGGAGAAGAGGAAATGTAATAACATATGGACGGAAGAAAGGAGGAAACAGCAAAGTGAAAGGTTGAAGAACTATTGGAAGTCAAGAAAAGAGGGATTGAAATGAATGCACGGGATTACTTTTCGTGGTCCTTAATGGCCGATATCGAAGAGAAGAAGAAATGTACCGAGCGTGGTGGTGTAACAGAAGGCCTCGCATTCGGGAGGACGGCGGTTCATCCCCGTCCGGGCATCTGGTTTTCCATGGTTTCCCAGATCACTCCAGGCAAATGCTGGGATGCTTCCTTCAAAAGGCCATGGCCGAATTCCTTCCCATTCCTTGCCCCCCATCCTTTCCCATCTCTAAAGACCTTGCTGTTAGTGAGACATTAAGCAGATTTAAAAAAAAAAAAGAAATAATGTTACAGAACCATTATTTCTTACATTTACATGTTTTGTATTTCATGTCATAACATTATAATAGCATACAGTTATTCTTATATAATATTTTGAACTCTTTGGTTTAGCTCCCAGCTGGTTTAATGGTTCTGTTTCTCAAGCTGGATGCCAGATCATTCCTGTTTTTGTAAATAATTCATTTTCCACCTGGAATGGTTTACCAAAATTGTTATGAGTGTTATGCATGTTTAACAGTACTTCTTACTAGTATATCGTGTAAGTGATGTGATGATGTACAAATGATTAATTTCTATAAATAGAACACTGACCATGGAGAACTAACAACTTTGGATCTCAAAAATGTGCTCATATTTCTGTTGTGTTTGGTGTTTGTGGAGACTAATTCATTAAAAGTGTTTGTCACTTGATTTTATTTGGGAACAGAATATTGGAGTTTAAAGTTAAATGAAAAGGAATTGTCACATTTTGGCTGGTGTTATAGTTCAACTTGTTTACTACACCAGCTAATCTAATAAAAAATTGATACATGAACAACAGAAATGCCACTTGCGTCCAATGATAGCTATGATAGCTGGCTTAGCATCACTGCTGAAGTATATACTTACTCCTAACTATCAATCATTAGAATCATTAGAACCATCTGGGTCATGTGTCACTATAATCTTTAGGTACAGGACATTTAAATTCAGCTACCCATTTTGAATAGACATTGGTCATCATAAACACTGAATTAAATAATGAAATGAATTTTGTTTGCTTGTAAATAATCTTTTCTGGTAATACAGTACAAATAACCATTTGCTTCAGACATCTGGTATAATGAAATTGAGAGAATGGTTTATGATTTTTATCTCTCTGCATACTTACTCTTTTGCAGAGTATGGATGTATATAGATAAAAAGTAGTAAGAAAAACCTACTTTGTGCCAATTTTGACAAATGGATTGGAAACATGGGTGATAGAGGGGGACAAAATGATAGTACAAGCTATTGGAATGAAGTTACAAAGGAGCGGAGTAGTAGTAGAAATTAAAAAATCAGGGAGATGATCAAGGAGGAACCGTTTCAATAAAGAATATAGAAATCATGGTTACAGAAGTCTGATTATATGAGTGGGAGAGGAGAAGATACCATGGAAGGTTCTGGACATGGAGCTGAAAGAGGAGAGGTCCAGAGGAAGACCAAGAGACAGGGTGAAAGGTGTTTAAAAGTATATATAATTGTTGTTGTTATTGGAGCTTTAGGGCTCATCAGCAAGTGAGGTCATTAGCACCCTGAAGGCGTGTTGAAGAAAGAGAAGGAAATTGGCTGGCAGTAGAAGAGGTGAGATGTTGGATATATAGGAAACATTGGAGAATCTTTTATTTGAAGCAGACCCGGCCATTGGGTGGAGCTGCTCAAGATGATGATGATGATGATGATGATCTCTCTGTATATTAAATATGGAACAACCCTTTATTTTCTGGTGTTCTGTAATAGTACCACTGAGTGAATTTTATTTCCCTCCTCACTTCTATACTTATATCGTTATTTATTTAGTTTTGCAGTAGCATTTGATTTCCTATTACCCCCCCCCCTCCCCAATCCATTTACTGGTGTTATTTTAGTATTCCGGCAATGTGTTTTGATTATTGAATAATCATGCAACTGTTTTTGTCACAGAAACGGGATAATGATCAAGTACATACAACTATTTCAGGCACAACCAGCACAATGTGGTGTCTGCAGCACTGCGTGCTGTGGGCAATATCGTAACTGGCGATGACGTTCAGACACAAGTAATCCTGAACTGTTCGGCACTGCCTTGCCTCCTGCATCTGCTGGCTTCCCAGAAAGAGTCCATCCGCAAGGAGGCATGTTGGACTATCTCCAACATTACTGCTGGCAACCGCCAACAGATACAGGTATGCTTTATAAGCTGCTTATGCATTTCATGTGTAGGTGAAGATTTTTTTCTGACCTTATGATTTTATTCTGTCAACATAATATGATAGCTTAAATTAGTGGATTATAATATGAAGATAAATTATTATCTACCGCATCAAAAATGAATGGTTGATATTTTTCCTATGTATCTGAGATATCAAGTTTTGTTTTCCCCACATACCTGTGTTTCTTTAATACAAGTAAGACAGACTTATTTTCAATTTTTTATATATATAAAATCTGACTAATGACTTTAGAACATAAAAATCCACTAGCGAGTGGTAGTGCTGAATCCATTTTGCGTGTGATCACGGAAATAAGTGAACAAATTTTAAACAGCTAATGGATGGAGAGGCTATTGACAGTACTCATTGGCAAGAAATCCTTTCTCATTACATAGCCTGTCATTTTCTGTTTAGATCATTTTGTTCTCTTCTTGCTTTAGGCTCGTATTATACCATTTTTGGAATTCTGTTTCTTTCCATTGTTTACATTTTTTATATTATTATTCTTGAGGATTCTTTTATTTATTTCTTGATGATATCTTTTTTCTTTTTCTGTCTTCTCTATTATACAAGATGAGTCAGCGAAACCTGATGTTTTTGGTACAAGTAATAGCACAGCTGTAATCGTAGAAGAGTTGGTGTGGTTGTCTTGCTGCCTTTCCCTAGAGCAGCAGTTTAGTTACAATGAAGAGGTGAACTGTGCAACATTGTCAGTTTCTTGTAGAGACGTTCTGTAAAAATGCAGTATCTGCATTCACCACTCAGAGGAAGTTGCGTCTCCAATTCAACATTCCATTCAATGATGCAATTCCAACCCAAAATATCATTCTACTATGGATTCAGAACTTTTGAGAGACTGGTACTGCATTGGGAAAAAAGGGAGTCAGTGTGGAGATGGCCACATCACCTCAAAAGGTTGAACGTGTACATCATGCAATTCACATCTGCAAGATGACACACTCAATCACTTGGGTTATCAAATTCTTCCATCTGTCACATTTAACATGGTCTAAACTTTCATCTCTACAAAATTGCAACTGCCGAGGAAGTGAAGCCTCAATATTTTGTGAGAAGGAGACGGTTTGCTGACATAATGAGTCAGATATGCTGGACAAAGAACCTGTGATTGTGATTTTAATGTTACATGAGGCTCATTTTCACCTGAAAGGCTGTGTTAATAAACAAAAACTGTAATTGTTATTCTCGTATCACAAACATCAAAATACACAGTTAAATACATTGTGCAAATCAACAATCTTAAACATACTTAGCCCAGTACTTCGCAACCTCAATTGCATTATGTGTTGCTTGAAACAGGTCTTTGTTGATGCAGGATGATGGGCACATAGGGCACTCGAGCATATGATTCATAGTTTGGTCTTCACCACATTCACACTTAATACTGGTAGTATCAGTATAACCCCATCTCATTAGGTTTTCCTTGGACCTGCCCACTCCTGTTCGCAATCGATTTAAAGACCGCCAGACATTCCAGTCCTCTCCACGAACAGGTGGCAAGCGCTCTCCAACTGTCAATGGTCCTGAGATGTTAGGAACCTTCATTTTCCACAACTGTACTCTTGTCTTTTCAGGTGACCCAATTAGTTCCCGTGATGTTCTCAGAAAGCTTTTCCTGGATTTGAGTCTCTGGGCTGGTGGTGTATGGCGGTTCAATGTATGAGCACTTTCCCGTTGTACTTTGGTCCTCTCCTTGTTCGCAGCCACTTCTCTCTGGATACTGGGTGGTGCAATGCCCGAAAGATATTAAAGCCTGTTAATAAAACTGTAATTATTGGTCTCTAAATAACCCTCAACAAATGCACCAGCATCTGTTGCATTGCGAAAGAGTTACTCTGTGGGCTGCATTGGGGAATTTTGGTGTCATAGGGTCTTATTTTTTCGAAGAAAATGGGCGACCTGGCACTGTGAACTCTGAGCATTATTTGACCACGTTGTGTGAATTTCTTCTCCCAGAACTTTATCACTGTTGCATACATTGTTGAAATGTGTGGTTTCAACGAGCCAGAGTGACAGCTCACACTTCAAATGTGTGTATGGCCGAGGTATGGAGGTTGTTTTCAGGAATAGTTATATCCGACATAGGAGACATTGGGTGCCAACCATGCTCTCTTAATTGTAAGGCCCGTTTCCACTGAGGCAACAACGATCAATGTGTAGCATGCTGCACACATCATTTTGTTGCTATATGTCACAAGTCAAATGTCGCCCAAGAATTTGTTGCCAGTTGTCACTTGCTACACGTCGCCGTTGCTTGTAGCATGCAGCAAAATCATTTCAAGTTATTTGGCAGCTGATGCTTATTCAATCCACGCAAATAGCAATAAAGGAAAGAAAACTTGGTGTTTTGATGGGGATGCTAACTATTGTTTCTTGTATGCCAATTTTGGTTGTAAAATGAGGATTTCGCATGGAGGAGGGTTTCGACAAACTTTATTTTACTATTTTTTAATGAAAAATAAACTCGTATTACCGACGCTATAACCTTTTCCTGGAAGTAAATTGTTATCTCCTTATGTTTAGATGGCGCATTTCCCCTACAGGTACAAATTATGAAGCATTATCCAGATGTCAAGAAAAAAGGTTCTAAGAATAGAATATACAATAGGGGACCAGTCAAATTTTCAGAAAGAGTTTTAGATTGACTATTGTGGATATATTTAGCCAATAAAAATAGTATTTTACTCAAATAAAGCTTTATAAGTACATGAAACCATATGTAAATGTTAAACTATTTAAATTTGCCATGCAAACAATATATCTCGTGATCTCATTGTGTGTGACGTCATACGTGTGTAAAGCAACTTGACCTTTGATTTGTTATTCCAGCAGTATTAAGCAATTTAAAGTGTTTCATGAAGTTATAGTCATAATGGAACGACAGACGGATCATTGGTGCATAGTACCTAAATGTGCCAATAATTCTATATCTTCTCCAAACAAATTATTTATTGATGTACCACGCAAAGCAGAAATACGAATCAAGTGGTTGCAAGTAGCAAGACGTCTATACGACGGAATTCCAATGCATAACATTTCAAACAAATTTTGCGTTCCGTTCTCACCTTGCAATTGATAGTACATATACCCGTATCACGACGAAGTTGTACATATCCTATGACATCATCACTGTAGGATTGTCTCGCCGATTTAAATATACGTGAAAGTCTCATAAGTATGTACTAATACAGTAAAAAAATCACACGACATTCATAACGAAGATTAGCCCATTTGCACTCGGTAGAGGTTATGTTTTCTTTTATTTTAAAATTAAATTTATTAGGCAAATAGTTGAAATACATCGTGTTCGCCGGGAAACGCTCCCTGCTGCTAGTACTACAACGAAGAATGGCTCCTGGCAACACACACATGTATCATATAGGAATATTCTTTGTTCCAAACTGTAACGAACCATAATTCAACTCACGCTCACACACGATACTGATTAGTAAGAGACTGAAGTCACAAAATCCTTAAACTGCAAAGAAACGTTTACACACAATACTGATTAGAAAGAGGCTGAAGTCACAAACCAGCCAAACCACAAAGAATTCAGTCCTAACAGTGGAAAAGTTCACATTATACTGTGTCATTTGACTGTTACTATCTACTACATAACACCCACGGATGTGGCCTCTGTGTTTAAGGTCTATGAAGTCGCGAGTGTGGGTCTCTTGAATTGCCATAATGTCCATATGGTGACTGAGCATCAGTTTGGACTTCGCTTTTCTCTATAGATAATCCCTCTATGATAAAATGGCACACCCGGAGGGTGTTGCCTAAGCCCCGAAGAAGGATATTTGTTTTAATACTCATGTTTGACTTTTGTATGCCTTCTTCGAGAGTGAGCCTAATTGCGACTGCAATTAGTTTCCAGGAGCACCGGCTGTATTTCTTATTCTTTCACTGAATTGGCTTTCGAAGGCGTAATAACTGCTTACATAGAGGTATCTCGCATGCCAGGATAGAAACTTCCAGATTTGTGAAGATAGACTCTCTGACAGTCTTAACCAGCTCTACACATTCTTCTCTAAGTGTAGACTAATACCTAATCTGACAAAGACAGAGTCTTGTTGCTTCCACCTTTCAAACCAGCTTGTCTACGTCAGACTAAGACCAACCTTCGGACCCCTTGGAAGAGTAGAACATAAAGACCACCCGAAATATCTGGGAGTTACTTGGATCGAGCCCTCACTTTTCATCAGCATTTGTCAAACACTGCAGAGAAGTGAAGACCCTTGTGAATCTTGTTAAGAAGAAACTGGCTGGTACGCCATGGGGTGCTGGCGCCCAAGTTCTTCGAGGAGCAGCCCTTGGCTTGGCATTCTCCCCAGCAGAATACTGTTGCTCTACATGCTTGGTAGTGCTCATACTGCCAAAGTTGACATCCAATTTAATGCTGCTATGAGAACAGTAAGTGGTGTCATTTGTCTACCCCACTATGCTGGCTGCCTGTACTCTCCAACATTCCTCCACCACATTTGAGGAGGAAATCGATATTGCTTAGAGAATTGGAAGGAATGGAGGAAAAACAACATGATTCCTCTGCATGGTGACATCCTTCAGCTGCTTCTAAAATTGAGGAGACCTGCCTACATGGAAGCAGCCAATCTCAGACATAACAACTTTAACTTGTGTGAAGAATGGAGAAAGGAGTGTGAAGCCAACAGCCCACACAATTGTGGTCTTGTAAAAGATCCGACAACCTGTGTTCCAGGATTTGACTTGTCTAGGTATCTTTGGTGTCAATTGAACAGATTTCACACAGGTCACGGAGTGTGCAATACAAGCACACATAAGTGGGGTCTCCGTGAAGATGCGTTGTGTGACTGGTGGTGGTATCCAAACTGCTAACCACATTGTGATAGACTGTCCAGCAAGACGATTATCTGGAGGCCTTCTCACACTGCATCAAGCTGGACCAGCTGCCAGAAGAAGGCTTAAATCTATAGATTTAATTATCTACAGTAATTGATATGTCTTTTGTTGTACTTGGCATACGATAATAATAATAATAATAATTTGACTGTTGGTTTTAATCTTGCCAGTCATTCACACTGTTGTTCAGCGGGAGCTGGCCTTTCGCAGTGAGATGCCGTCAGCAAGACAGTAGGTGTGTAGCATTTACAGGCGAACAACCTATACTTACACAGATGTTTTTACACTTCGAAACTCAGCAGCACTACAATCCAAATTAGTAACAAAGAAATTCCAAACCAGTATTATATACACTCTTGGGAGTTTTCGACTGTCGGGTTTAGTAACTTCTGGATTCATAAAAACAACGGTTTAAAGAATCTGCAACAACGTCTGTTTGGAAGATTGTTACCACATCCCCTTATCACTCAGTATTATAACAATTCTGTGACAAAAAACTTAAATAAATGTTGAAACAGTTACCAAAAAACGGAAGTTAAGGCGGCACCATATTGCTTGTATCTTGACATATGACGTCAGGCGCTGTGAGTGGTGTTTCGTTTGACGTGAGGAATAGACTAAAAATTATATTTTATTTATTGATTTAGAAATATAAATCATTATTATTTCACGAAAAAATATTGGATGATGTTTCTAAATTTATAAATATTAATTTCAGATTTTTTTGTAATACCTGTCCTGTGCCCTATTACAACAAATACACGCACGAAGAGTAGTGGAAAATACTTTTGGATTATTAGCATCAGTTTTTCGTGTATTTCACTTCATTGATAAATGTTGAAAACGCAGAAACTATCACACCTGCGTATGTATATCTACACAATTTTTTTAAAAAGGGCAATAATTCAAGAATTCTTCATGCACATTATAGAACCATAGATATTGATACACAAGATGGAACTGTCATTCCAGGATCATGGAGGACGGTAGTAGAATATGACATGGGTATAGTTAAAATCATGTGAAGATGCAAAAGGCCTCTGGTATGAATTCACTAGATATTTTGTGACAAAAGAATGAAAAGCATACTGGCAAGAAATAAAAAGAAACAAAACACAAACTCTTATGTTCTCGTATTACTTAATTTCTCACTTATCACACACAACTATCAAAAGTGAATGGTCAACTCAAGAAAAATTTAATTTTTACTTTCTAGAATCTAAATTGGGAAACATTTTTGTATACAAGCTATAAATATAGCCTATATTAATAATATGTAAATCCTTTTGTAAAGTTTTTACTACGGTATATATATTCACTAGCAGTTACCCGCGACTTCATCCACGTGGAAGAGTGTTGTAATATAAGATTTTGTTGAGAGGTCTGGTCGCTCAGTGGTTAGGGCGTCCAACTGGACATGCAAAAGTCCCCAGCTTGAATCCCAGTCTCGCAGAGGATTTTCATAGGTCCTTAGCTCGACCTTCACCTCTGGCACAGGTTGTTGTGTGATGTAAAGTGCGCCAGAATGCTCACGTGGTTCTGATTCCATGTTGAACTGTAGGTCCTCTATGCCCAGTAGGATTACTGCGTTAGGTTAAGCTGCTACGAAAGGGGCTGATTGCGTAGACGTCATGAAGCCTTGCCACCAGGTCAATACGACCATACAATTAATTTTAGAGCTATTTTTATTGGTGATAGTAGTAATAAATACTGCAATAAAATAACAAAAATGTATTTGTTCCAAACAACTTCATTGAACTTTTAAAACAATAAAAATATTCTGTATGTTAGTAGTATTTTCAGCTTAATACATCGGTATATATATTGTAGGACTTGTTATTTTCTGAAAAAAACGTGTAAATTTTTTGCACTCGATACCCGCGAGCAGGCAACATATAGTTGACCAAAGGAAAAGCAGTGAGTATCCAAGTGTATTCCCACCAATTTCAACGTTTGACCTTGCAATTTATTAATTGTCATTGAAAATGAAATTTTTAATGGGAACTGTAATGTTTTAAATTCAAAGGGAATATTACTGGGAATAATTGGGAACGGCTTCCCCTTTAGATGCACCGTAAGAATTGTCGCCTTCACAATGTTTCTTCCTAGTTCTGTGATGTGTAATCTGGTGCCATTGCAATACCTTGAGGGGGGGGGGGTCGAGATTACACATCAGGAGAACTCGAGTGCCAACCTTAAGCTCAGATAACTCGAAGGAATTTGAAAACTCAACGGGGTAGGTAGCAGCATCGTCAGCTAACATTACTGTATCGATGGAAGAGTGTGTTGTCACTTCCCCGACTATTTCCTCTAATATATATTTGCTCCAGAATCATTTTTCGGGGCAAGTATTGTCCTCTCACATAACCAGTTTTCGTCATTGATAATATTTAGTTGAATACTTGGGAAAACATTAGAAATGAGCTCGAGTTTGTTCAGGTGTTTCAGCAACTCGTTGCAATGCCAAATATGTGGCGTATTGTTATTGCCGTCTTTTTGTTTGCTTCGGTGTTTCAGAAACTTTTGAGATCGATTGCCAATCCGCTTGCTCTTAGCACCGAGCTCGCGATTTTCCCGGTGTGATCTTCCAGACACCAAGTGTTCATTTTGGTGTTGTTGCCCAACTTGTGACTGCTCCGGCAATTCAGCATCTCCAGAAGCCGCAATACGTGCTAAGTGCTCAACCCTGTGCAGCTCTGCTAGAGGATTTGTTCCTGGGTTTTGGCTTTTTTCACAGCCGTAGTTTTCTTACATTTCGTTGAAAGATTTGAATTTCGTTTACCCGGCATCTCTTAAAATTACTAATTTCAAGACTTGCGAATAAAAATTAATATAGTTTTAATTAATGGAAACTCAAAACGTCAAAATATATAGCTACCGACATCTAACCACCATGATCCACGATGGGAGACTCGAGACCACTACCACATACAAACACCAGTCGTCTGGGCTTTGTAGTTATGGCAGCAAAGTGACACACGACTATGGTCGAAATATGAAAATTTCCTTGATCAACCACCATATCTCCCATACCTCCACAGCTACTGGCATTCGACTAAGGCTGTGCGCGATGGGAAACTCCACGTTACTACCACACACAAACATCAGTGGTCTTTGCTAAGTAGTGGTGGCTGGAGGCTAAAATGTAGGGACATATGCATCTATTTTTATATGTATGTATAAGATTATTACTTCATATATCTGTATTTCAATTCACTGTAAGTAGGCTTATATGTTTTTCATATGATCCTGTTGTCTGTTTTATTGTACTCGTGTTATGAATTTCAGGGTAAGAAGTAGCAAATTTTATTAATATACAGTCATTCAATATATATATAGTAACCATGAAATAATAGGAGCTAAGTGGTGAATGGATTTACAGAAAAAGGATAGCGAAATGAACCACCACTTACCTTAGACGATGGTTTCGTGGGGTGAATACATAAAAAAAACACAAGAACAGGAAAAACAATGAATTTTTGGGACTTGGCCCTTCATCAACAGGAGAACATCACGGAGGGAGGGTGGCGCAGGATACGGTCTCACTATCTCACTCTACAGGCTGCATTGAAAAAATGCTGCAAAACTAAATTTCTCTTTGAAATTTCATATAAATGAATAACTCTTCCTGATATTTACTAATAGTTGCATATTGCTTGTAGTAAAAAAATGTTAAAGTGTCATACAAATAATTTTTGTTTCAGGCTGTGATTGATGCTAACATTTTCCCAGTTCTGATTGATATCTTGGGAAAGGCAGAGTTCAAGACAAGGAAGGAAGCAGCCTGGGCGATCACTAATGCTACATCCGGTGGTACTGCAGAACAGATCCGTTACCTTGTTGACCAGGTAAGTTCAGAAATTATCAGAAGATGAATTTCGTGTTATCTGAGAACTATGTCAGTTAGATGAGCAGAGAAGTTAGGGCCTCAAATATTGGAGAACTCAATGTGGTGATTGAGTGGTAGCATTCTGGTCTCAAATTTGGGAGGATACAGGTTTGAATCCCCATCCCACCATCCAGATTTCAGTTTTCCATGGATTCCCCAAATTACTCCTGGTGAATGACAGAATGTTGAGGCATCATTTTAAAGAACCCTGCGATGTCAGGTACTCAGTATCTGATGGAATGTGAAAGGGACCTCGTTGTGAATCTTCATTTGGCTGGCTGGCTGACCCTTGCAGTGTATAGGTTTTTGGGGCAACACCTCGATTGTGCTCGCAAGTTTCTTCAACAACGTGACAGCAACAAGGAGAAATTGATGAACTCTATTCTTATGGGAGACAAAATGTGGGTCTTTCATTACACCCCCGAAACAAAACAATAATCACGTCAATGGCGTCACTTAGATTCCCCAATGGTAAAGAAGTTCAAACACAGTTGGCTGGAAAAGTCATGGCAACTGTGTTTTGGGATCATAATAGAATATTGCTTATCGATTTCATGCCTTCTGGGACAACAGTAAACTCAAACAGGTATTGTGAAACTCTAACCAAACTCAGGTGAGGTATCTAGAATCACCGGAGTGGTGCTGCTTCCTGACAACGCTCGATCCCACATCTCTCGTCAAACACAGGATGTACTGGAAAAAATTAGTGTGGACTCTTATGTCCCAACCCCATACAGCCTGGTCCTAGTGCTTATCACTGATTCCTAAAGTTAAAGGAACTCTTGGGTGGCCTGCACTTTGGGAGCGAGGATGAAGTGAAAGAAGAGGTAACACGCTTCCTCAATGGGTGGCAGCAGAGTTATTTGACATCGGCATACAGAAGTAGGAGCACCATCTACAAAAAATCCGTTGAAAAATGGGGAATATGTAGAAAAATAGTGCAGTGTTCAAGCTTTTCAATAGTGTAGATGGTTACAAGAATAAACCATGCTGTCTGTTTTCTTAAATGTGGAAACCTTACTTTTGGTACAACTTTCATAATAAAGAAGATTGCAATTAAGAGGGGGCCAGAAAACATTAAGGTTCTTTTTTTGTGGTATGTTATTATAGAAATACCATGAAACTGAAGTGGGGGAACCACAGGATGTAGACCAGGAAGTAGTGAGATCTGTAATGTAGTTATTACAACTCTGAAGGAGGATAGTGCAAGTGTTAACCTCTGGAGGGAAGAAATTGAATGTGGTAGAAAAATTTGATTGTTAGAAAGGAGTGTTAAAGTAAAATGGAAGTATTAGGATGGAAATGAATGAAATATGCAGAAAAGCAGAGGAATTGTTCATTTGTTTTAGAGAATTGATAGGAAGCAGAGATGTGCAAAGGAATAATTTACAGGACATAATATGTGCCAATATTGACTTGCTGTTCTTATTCGTGGAAATTCTGGCCACAAAGATGAATTGTTAGAGGATTGGGATAGGGTAACTAGACTAAAAGAAGCTGCAAAATGAGCAACTTAGGGAGACAAATTAAGAAACTGTAAGGAGAGAACAAGAAGATTGAGACTGCAGTGGCATGGAAACAACTAGAAGATGAATGAACAGAAAAGGAGCAAAGAAAATGTGCAATTGTTATTGAAAGGAAAGAGTTCCCAAGGATGATCAAGAAAAGTGGTGGACGTGTATAAGAGAGGTATGAATTGAAAGTAGTGGAAGAAGAGAAATGGAGAAAGCACAAAAATTTCTGGAGTGGCTTTGCTCCAGGCACATTTCCACAGTTGCTGAAACTGTCCCAGTTGGCAATTACCATTTTGATTTGCTGCTGGCTTATTTCATTCATAAAGATGGTGGCAGTTATCAGCCACTCAGATAAGCACACAATGTGTGTTCAGGTCGGTGGTTATATGGAGGAAACCACTTCTGGTCCGAAGGAAAGCCATCTTGTTTGTAGTGACATTGTGTCAGTGAACACAACTACTATTGCAGCAGCAGTTAGATCAGTCATGGATAACTTGGTTCGACAGAAGCAGTCTGCCAGGGATTTTGATGAAATAACAGATCTCCTAAATTCTCTCCAACCAAACATGGTAAGGAGAGGACACAATTAGTAATGGGTGAAGTTATAAAAAAGAAGCTTCTTTCCATCTTCTAAAGAAGTGAAGATGTTACCCAAGTTATATAATCCAATGACTGATCTGTAGGCTTTGTTTCAGAATTGATTGACCCTCCTTATACCGATACAGGTAGGTTTGGGTTAGACAGATGTTATGAATTCTGTAGTAAAATGGAATTTTCATGGTTTCAGGTTATTGTTACAGGAGAGTTAAAGTCTTAGCTTGGTCTGTCCCAATGTGTGTTTTAAGATCACCCATCTTAAACCTACACAAGATCCATGGCTAGTAAAATTATTTTCCTTTACTGAAATTTTTTTTTACAGGAAAGGAACTGGGAGATGGGTGACTGTTTTAAGGTCGGGCCACACTAGACCGCACCGTCACTTTTCTTATTGTTGTCGCTCACTCGATTGAAGTGAGTTCAAACGAACCCGTGTGTCAGTCGACACTCCGTTGTGTGTTGGCCGTGATTAGTTTGGTTTATTTCTTGACAGTGCAGGCCGGTGTTGGGCTGGACAATATGGAGAAGTGTACAGAAAGAGTTCGGAAATTTCCGGTCCTTTACAACTAAATATAGCATTACTGATTGCTTTAGACAAGTGTACTATTTTTTTTTCAGCCTCACTTCAGGTTCATCAGATGTTTGTAACTTGTAGGCAGAGTCCTTGAATGTTCGCATTAGCAAATTAAAGCTTTGCCAGAGGTGAAAGTCAATTTTAAGTCCTGTAAAAATTGCAACCGAGTTCCAGATTTTGAACTGGGGGTCCTTCCGTGCCCAAATCACACGCCGCAAACATCTGAATCTAGAAGTACTGAAACATATGTATTCAATCATACCGAGTGTTACAAAAAAATGTATACACACTTTTAAAGGTCATAGAGAGTTCGTTTTCATGCTTGAGAGGATGAAATTTGGTACAAACGTAGTTTGATGTTTGCTCAATAGGTGGCAGCAAGCTAGGGCCGTGACGCGGGCAGCGGTGCTTAACTGATATCTACATGGCAGAAGTACGGTTGAACTTTGAAGAGCGTAAGCAATTGTTGAAGTGGTACTGGAAATTTGAGAATGTGGCTGCTGTCCAGAGACAGTGGAGACATGAGTTTGGTAAAGATCCATCTACACGGTTAACAGTTACCCGTATACGTGACAAATTCGAGCTGCATGGAACAGTGTGTGATGTACACAAAGGCCGATCAGGGCGACCTCGCACAGCTACGAGTGACGAGTCCTCGGCTGCGGTGCTGGAACGCTTTCAGCAGTCACCACAAAAATCTACAAGGCAATGTGCGCGTGAGAGTGGTGTAAGTCATGTCAGTGTGCTACGCATTCTGAAGAAAGGCAAGTTTAAAGTGTACATTCCCAGACTGGTGCAACAGTTAAATGACGATGACTCAGATCGTAGGTTACAATTTTGTGAATGGTTTCGGGACATGGTTAACAATTTCTCAGACTTCCACGGCCATCTTTGTTCATGATTAATAGACTTTCGGGTTTTGCCGCGTTGTTTATTTCCTTACCTAAGCTATAGTGACGAAGGCTGGAGGATACCAGCCGAAAGCTTAGGTAAGGAAATAAACAACGCGGCAAAACCCGAAAGTCTATTAATCATGGTTAATAATGTTCCTGGATTGGTGGGGAATGTGGTTTGGTCAGATGAAGCACAGTTCAAGCTCAATGGAATTGTCAACAGACACAATTGTGTGTACTGGGCTGACAATAATCCCCACATCACAGTGGAAACGGCTGTGAATTTGCCTGGTGTAAATGTGTGGTGCGGATTGACTCGTAGGGGACTCATTGGTCCTTTCCGTTATGAAGGTACTTTAACCGGTGAACTTTATCTGAGAATGCTTAACGATTCAATTTTACCTGCCACTCATGAACTGTACGGTAATGAGAGGATTTATTATCAACAAGATGGCGCCCCTGCGCACTACCATAGGGATGTAAGAGCATACCTTGATCTACATTTTCCAGAGAATTGGATAGGACGCAGGGGTCCAATCGAGTTTCCTGCGCGTTCTCCAGATCTAACATCGTTGGACTTTTACCAGGTGTACAGAAGAAAACCAGATAACCTGAACGAACTTTGGGATGAGATTAGAACAGTGTGCGCAGATATCCCACTGGAAACTTTAGCGGTAGTTACCGAATCAGTCGCAACCCGTGTTCAGAAATGCATTGATGCAGAAGGCCATCACTTTGAACACTTAACATAAACATTTACCCCAGAAAGTGTATTGGAAACTTCAAACAGAATTATAATCTTACTTTCAGGCTAATAAACATTTTGTATGAAAACGTTTCCATATGTTTTTTCTTCTCCTGAAGTGTGTATACATTTTTCTGTAACACTCGGTATAAAAGTGCATTTGTGTTTTATTTTATTACGTTTGAATAATAATTTTTGATTACATCCAGATTTATCTCTTTACTCAGATGGTTACGGCGTACAATTGGAGAACTGGTTCAAATCCCTGTCTCAACTGTAACTTTATGGGTCTTAAAATTGACATTCACCTCTGGCAAAGCTTTGATTCGTTAATGCTAAGGTGCTAGGACGCTCCCTAGTTCAAATTTCACGTTAATCTGTAGTTTTCCATTTCAAATTAGGTGACAATGATAGAGGTGTACTCTGCCGCCATAAGTAACTCTGTGACTGGAATTTTTAAATCACATGAAATTATTATTATTTTACAGAATCTTTGTGGTCTATATTTAAATAAAAATGTATAATAATCTTATTATTTTTTTGTTAAAAATAATATTGAGTGAATCAAAAGGAACCGCAACCAAAACAAATACGTTAAATGTGAAGTGAGTGACGCTCGACATTTAATCGGGACTATGTAGAGATACACGAGAATCTTTCGATCTAGTGTGACGGTCATTTGTTAAAACTGCTTTGGAATACTATTTTTGTGTGTAAGAGATCAAACAATTGGGAGATAACAGGAGTCATTAAAAAAAAAGTATTTTTACGTACTTTATTACTTTCGTAGATTATAAATTACAATATTCTATAATAAAGTACGGGTTTTAGCCACAGCTAAGATTGTTTTGTGCTTCCCATCCACTGGGAAACATACAATTTCCCTTTCTGGATATGGGAATCACCAAGTGTATTGGGTAAGTGATAACCTTGTTTTTAGGAGGACACAAGTTCAAATGTCTATCCAGCCTTTCTATTCCTTGCCTCCAATCCTCTTGTGCCTCTTAATGACTTCAGAATCAACAAGGCATAAAGCTGTAAGACGAAACAAATGAGAGGGGTGTCAAGTTCAGCCATAACTAATTCTTACTGTACATTTGAGTCAGATCATTTTCAGTACAATATGCTGAGGTATTTTTAGTTTCAGTCTAACACACATGCCCTGGACCTTTTTAATTATCTATGGGCAAATTTATATATAAAAAAGTGGGGGTCAGGGGCAGAGTTCAATTGTTGGATTCTGAAAAAGATAAGATATCAATAAGTAACTATTGCAACATTCCCTTAGCAAGCTTTCTGGAGACCTGAACTTGCTGCAGAGAGCAATTCAGGATACATTTTTATGTGGCTAATGTCCAGTAGAGGTGTTCATTGAAAGCAGAAAATCCTATCATATTTCAGTTGAACTCCAATTATCCGAACCAATTGGGACCGGACCCCATTCTGATAATCAAAAATTTGGAAAATTGGATTTTTTCTGAAGAAGGGTCTATTTTAATTAATTAGTGTATGTATGCTAAAAATGGGAGAAAAAACTATTTTTAAAGCAGCCTTTAATTAATCAAATGAAAAGGCAACACTTTTACATGTTAAATGTACTTACAAGTGCTGTACATTAATACAGTATGTATGTACTGTACTGTAAATAAAAGTCATTGCTTGCTGAACATATTGGTCATTGGTCATTGATTGTATTCATCCGTTTTTGGGCAGCCAAGTCACACATCCACTTGACAATGACAAGTTGCATGTGTTAAAACTCGTGCTGATGCTCCATCCACTTCAACGCAGTGTTAAGGCCGGTAAATGCTTGACCAACTGATTGTCCCATGTCTGCTTTAACTCCGACATTAATGTCATCTTTGTTGACACTTACTTCTCTCACACTTTCAATAAGTTCATCGCCATCATTTAGAATTTCATATGCAGGGTCTGACGAATCTATATCTTTAGCACTAACTTCTGAACATCCAGGAATTTTCAAAAGAATGTTTCTGAATTCCTCAAGTTACACATCATCTCCATTTTCTCCTGTCTCTTCCTTTTCTTTTTCTTGAGCTCCTTTTTTCTTTGTCTCCTCCTCCTTCTCTTCTTCAGTTGGTATGCCTTTCAACTTGTTCCACGCACCTCTTAATGTGACTGTTTTAACCAAGCTTCCGCCACCATGTAAGCCCAATTTTATTTTATTTTAAATTTATTTATTTATTTCATTTATTTTTGGTTAGCCAACACACCTTCATCTTCGCCCTACACCAAACATTTCCCTAAAAGTTGCCTTCTGTAATGGTGTTTCATAATTTCGATAACAGACTGGTACATTGGTTGCAACAAGCTTGGGACATTTGGCGGTAAAAAGATTGTTTTAAACTGGCCATTCCCTCTTTCCAACAATTCTTCAGTAGGATAAATTAAGGCATCATCAACAACCAAAAGCATTTTACTGCCTTTCTGTTCAAAGAGGTTCTACTGTATCAGGCAAGAGGCAATATTGCAAAACCTACATGCCTAGTTTTCGACATGTAGCAGTTATGAAGCCACAAGCAGTTTGTTCAAGAAAATGGTAATGGTGCATTTTGAATATTGCCCTGTTTGCAAGGCATTGCCTCTGTAATGTGAAGGCCTATACAGTACTCCTTATTAATTGCTTTATTTTGCTTATTTTAGGACCTTCAAACTGTGGAAAGAGGCTAGTGAAATGATTGTTAAACACCAGTTTTCAATTATCTTAAAAAAGGCACATTTTACACATTGAATAAGTGCTTTAACATAATGAATCTAATATCATGGAACATTTTTTTTTTTTTAAATTTTAATGTAACCGTTTTCTTTGCTGTTAATTATCTTCTACCAGATTTTCAGCTGGCTCTTTTATTTTAGTCTCAAAACTTTTTGAAATATCTGTGTAGAAGTTCATGGGATCCAGGCTACTATCTACACTAGTTTCACAGAAAGAATATTATCTGAAAAAGAAGTACCAACCCCATGAATACCGAAGGTAAATGCATGTGGATGTTGAAAAAAGAAGTGTATCTTCCAAATTAGTTTTTTAAATATCTTTTTATGTCTCTAGCACAACTCCAGTATCATTGATTTTCAGCTGTTTAAATCCTTGTCCCAAATTATGAGACAACTTTTCTTGTATTTTTAAGAACTAATATTCTTCCATCAAAACTTTGTGTCTATCTATTAACTGCTCATAGTTTCCCCCCAACAAGCTTCAAGCATATACTGCTTCAATTCAAGTGGGTATTCAATAATAGTAGAGCACTTGTACTGTTATTCCCTCATGACTGATAGATTTCTTGATCCATGTAACTTTTTATAGAATGTAGAATGAATATTAATGGGTTCCTCAATTATTAATTTTAAAATCCTGATTAATTCCTTGGTCCATAGCCTGAAGTAGTGGTGTAGTATTGTGTGATAAATTAATTTTATTTGAGAGGGAGGGCGGATGCTGTAGTAAGTGGCATTAAGTAGCCTGTGATGCTATCCAGAAAGTAAGAGGCTTTAAAATTGAGAGTTTTTGTTCTACCTCTGGTATGAAACATTTCAAGAATCATTACTTAATAAAACATCTGTCATGTACACTTTGTTTGTGTGCCATATCTCTAGGACAAATAATAAAGGAAAGGGAAATTAATTCCTCACATACCAAAGTTGATGGCTGTGATGAGAGAAAACACGTAAGGCGGACACACAAATATAATATTTCGGTATTAACCTTCTTCATGTAGTAGAGAAACGAGCCATTTGGTTATGGACGTGTGTACGCACAGACTAAATTTAAGTGGCCACAGATAAGCAGGTTTGAAAGGTAATTTGGATAAATATTTGTAAGGTAATAATGGAAGTCATGGAGAGTCTGTGTACACGTCTGGTACCAAACGGCTTGTTTATCTATAGTCCGGTCAAAATAGATATTCACTCTTGCATAAATTCCCAACAAGCTGAAAATTTGCATGAACGGTGGGGATACCGTTATAGTGAAATTGTGAAAAGACCCCATCGATCCCGTGTGTGCAAAAACTTTTATACAAGGTCAGAGTTCACAACAATGGGTTTTTCTTAATTTTTTTAGTGAAACAGTTAGTTTTATAATAAAAATAGCTCAAACAAAAATTGTCGATCATGTAATTATCTACAAAAATTATTGTTATACTTTTCCCTAGGATTTACCATTTCTAAGAAATAGCCATTCTAAAATTCACTGATGTTATATTCTCCATAAAATACAAGAAAATTGCAGATTGTGGAGAGAACAAGATATCGACCAAAACCCCTTTTAGAAAATTAAGAAGTTCTTAATATTTGTTGACATCACACTATGGTACCGAAAAATTCATCATGGCCGACACTCGTTCCCAGGCTAGCGCAGCAAAACCAACCCACAACAAATCAACCGACGCGGAGTTACCTTACATATCGTTCCCAGAGTAAAGACCAGATGAAATCGAAAGAAAGACCTCCCCCACCTCGGGGCTCCCGCTTATATAGATGCCAGCTGCACACCACATGTATACAGACGCTTAGCCAAAATGTGTAAATGATTTAGATTATAAAAAGTGTTCAAACTTTTACAGTGTATATTATTATTATCTTCAAGATGCTTAAAGGATGTTTAGTGAGAAATTACTAGTGATTATTTTTAATTTTTGTTTAATTTGCGTAGTGATAACGACCTCCTAACACAATTGGGGATTTACCTAAACGTTTGAATTTATTCAATTTTTTAGGAATATTGCTGAATTTCAAATTACCTGGATAAAATTAGTGTCAAAATGGTCTACAAAAATTCCTGAGTTCAATGGTATAAATTTTACTGAGATTGGTGGCGAGATAGCGAAGTTACAGCTTAGACAAGATTTGGTGAAGTAACTGTTTAGAAGTCATATGGTTTTTCGTTAATAATTATTAACATATATTTTATATCGAAAAGGTAAAATTATCGGGATTTTCTTTGAATTTAGTTAGGTGTTTTCAAAGTTGTTTTATCTATGGAAGTGACTTGGTTTTGGTTGCAAATAAATATTAAGTGAACCACGTGTGTTTAGTGGCGAAATAATTTCAAAAACATATAAAATCTGTTCTGCTGCATGAAACATTCTGAAATTTAAATATGTGATACTAGATTTTTGGCTCTTTCAAAAAATCTGCTTTTTATATTGAGAAATTACAAGGAACCTATGATAAAAAATGTTAAAAGTGGGAGTGCATTTATCGAAGTGTTTAATAATTTATTTACATTATTTACACGCCTGGAACTACGAAATTTTAATGAATTTAACTTCCTTTAAAAGTGTTCAGAAATAGTGAAATGGTCACGTAGCCAAAATCTGTTGTTTACAAGTTGAATAATAATGGATTATCCTATTCCATGTTAGTTAAAAGTTTCTTTACTCTTATAAAAAGTTTATTTAGTGCTTTTATTCAATGTTGTGGGTCCTTACTACTTTTAAAATGGTTTATTTAATAAATTAGGTTGTGGTATCAGCTTCTATACGAAACGTTCCTCCCATAACCTGTGTGTGCAATGAAAACTATATGTTTACTATGAACTTACTTCCTCCCATATACTTGAAGCTAGGAAACTAGAATTTACCAAAATTCTAAGGTGCTTACATCACCAAAATTTCACTGTAATCGGATGATTGGTTTAGGAGCGCATAGAGGACAGACAGACAGACAAACATACATAAGTATATTGATTTTTATTATACTTATATTACGTGTCCATTGATGTACATAGACAGCGTAGCCATGGGGTGCAAAGAAGGAGCCTCCGCAAAGATGGTTTCTAGAGTGTCCTTTATTCTAGCGATCGGGCACACTCTGGGCAAAGCTTTATGCGGCCAATCCTTCTACCACTGGACCCAGACATGGAAAGTAAGTAAGTAGTGTTGCCATGCATATTATGGAGAATACAACTTTAGTGAATTTTAGAATGGCCTTTTCTCAGAAATGGTAAATCTTAGGGAAAAGTATAAGAACAATTTTTGTAGGTAATTACATGATCTACATTTTATGTCTGAGCTATTTTTTAATGAAACTAACTGTTTCGCTAAAAAATAAAAATAAAACCTTTTTGCGAGCTTTGACCTTGTATAAAATTTATTGCACACACGGGATCGATAGGGACTTTTCACAATTTCATTATAATGGTATCCCTAATGTTGGTGCAAATTTTCACCTTGTTGGGAATTTATGCAAGGGTATAATACCGAAATATTGTATTTGTGTGTCCATCTTACGTGTTTTCTCTCATTGCAGCCATCAACTTTGGCATGTGATGGGTTAATTTCCCTTTCCTTTATTATTTATATCACCTACAAGCCGCTTCCTTTTTCCTTAGTTTCATTATGTCTCTAGGACAGTGGTTCGAGTTGGGGGTTGTACCAAACATTGGTAGGTGATGAAGAGATTATATAGGGGTGTTTCTGGTCAAAGTCTAATTTCAGAGGCACTGAGGATCACTCCCATGCTTTCTGGCACTATACAAAACCTCTTTGGTTGCATTCCCATGATAATATGTAGCCAAAACAGGATTTGTTTTGCCAGCAATTTATTATCCAAAGAAAGAAGCAGATTATCAACAGTAGAACAGGCGATTTAAGATTTCTAATGACAAACAGGCACCAAATATTGAAAAATTAGTGTAATTACTTGGAGCTCAACCTTCTAATTAATAATATTTCTTTTAATAAAATGTGTTTGTAAAACAAACTCTGAATAATATACCACTATTGTTAATTTGTGTAATAAAGTAATTTTAGAAATCTGTCCTTGTTTTTCTATACGATATACACTTTACGTAAGAGTGGCATCATCGAATCACTATTCAAAAAGTGTGTTACGATCCCAAAAACATTAGAGCACTATGGGTTACATCACTTATTACAAGAAGGGGAGTCTTGTTTTTTTCTGAAAAGGTGGTGGTAAGCAATTTAAACAAAAACAAAACAAAAAATGGGACGGTGAGTAATATATTTGTATTTTCGAATAGGGGCTGCAGGCCATAAAAGGTTAGGAGCCTGCAGCCACTGTCTCTGCTGATGTTCCTTTGCTTGTAATTTTTACATTGTGCAATAAATAGTACACTTCAAAAACACTGAGCCAACCTTCAGAAACTTCATAGCTGGATGAAAAAAAAAACTAAGTTAAAACAATTTTTTCTGTTCTCTTGTTATTACACCTTGTAATGGAATTATTTTTACCCTCGATTCATACACATAAAGCAGCTTCATGTCTTCTGTGGCTGAATTTCTTATGTCTGACTCTGAATTCATAATCGTCCTTATTGTAAACGTTTCACATTGTGAGTATGAGCAATATAACACTTTTCATGTTTCCTGTTAATTCAAATTTTGTTTTAAGATTCATTACATTTTTAGACATTTAATTGGTTTATCATTTTATTTACTTTGATGACATAATTTTTACAAATATATGCACAATGTGTGTTTCATTCTTAAAGACACAAAATAAACTAAATTAAATTAAAAAACACAAACACCAAAAGAAACAAAATTAAAAAAAAAAAACAGTTACCTATGACTGCTGTCACTTATTGATGTGATACCTACCAGGGTACATTCAAACATAAGCTACTGTCTTGCTGGTCCTATCGTAGCTTCACCAGAACCCTGTCAGCTGTCATTTTTTTCAGGGTTCTAGTGGACGTGTGGGCACTACCAATCGGGGAACAAGACTTGGAAAAAGGATTGGATTAAAGGACAGCACACCAGACAAGAAAAAGAGACTGCAAGAAGGATTGCAGATTGGTACGTTAAACTTCAGAACATTAACAGGGAAAGTTAATGAGACTGTAAACATCATGTGCTTGAACTAGCAGAGACAAGATGGAAAGGAAAAGCCATGAAGGAACTAAGTAAATTATTTATATTTTGTTCTGTAAGGCAATGATGATGGCAATATAAAAGAAATGGGATTCGTAATGAGGGTAGGAGACATAGAGTTGAAAGAAACCATCAATCAGATTGTCATTCAAGAGGCAAAATTGTAGAGCTCTTGTCCCACAAGTAGGGATGTATGATAATGTGAAACATCAGTGCCCATGTAAAAAACCACAGAAAAGGTTTTAGGAAAGTAATGGGAAATCAGAATAATAAGGGGAAGTAAGTTGCTGGAGTTCTGAAAAGGAATAACTGGATCAGTGGGAATTCCTTCTACTGAAGTTCAGTGAGGAAAAGGATAAAAATCAAATTACTGTATTTTACAATGAAGTGTGAATCAGTAACAGCATCAATGAAAGGCATAAACGCCTGGACCTCGGTATTTGCTATGGGAAAACCAAATCTGGAAACTTTTCAGCTTCCTTTGAAGGTTAAACCTGGACAAGGCCATCCCACAGAAACCGATTCCCGATAACTGCGGTGATTTGTAGATTAAAGTTGTGATATCCTAAAAAAGAATGATGAACCGCAACAGCATCGATTAAAAGCGTTTCCACCTGGATCTCAGTTTCGACTGTGGGAAACAAAATCTGGAACTTTGCATTTCCTTTAAAGGTACAACCTGGACTGGGCCTCCTTCCACAAGAACTGAGTCCCAATAACTGCTTTGGCTCTTTTAAATTTGGACTTATTGTTCATCACTATAACCACTAGAAAAACGGACAGCCAAGTTTCAATAAGTGAGTAAGAAATATTGGGATCAAGTTCCACTGAAATAGGCAAGACAAGCCAAAACAAAAGTCCCTTTCTGGTATCATATGACAAAAATACTCCACATCCAGTAATCGACCAACTTAAAGGAGGGTGTAGCATAGGATTTGGTTGCCTGTCCTATGCTGCAAGAAAAACATTTGCCCTTAAATTTAACTACATTGCTGCCCTCATGGAATAAATCCAGCTTACTTCTGTACAGTGGTGATTTGGTTTGTTTTATCTTAACATGTACCCCTGGTTCCTCTCTTTTTACAATTTTCTGCTTTGTGTGTTTTCTACTTTGCCAAATGTTCTTACCCTTCTGAAAGAAATAGGTGAAAGCTGGAGGATAGGGTCTTTCAATAGGTTGCCTTAAAATGCAGTATCATCACATGGTTTATTGCTAGGAATTTCTTTATAGTAAAAATCTTGCTGAAACTCATCACAGTGAAAAGCTTGTTCGTGGAGTATTATCATCTTGTGCATCTAATAATGAAGCGAGCTCAGAAAGATGTGTGACATTACTCTGTGTCTGAATCTGTTGTGGTAACTGTTCCAGTGAGGAAATTTCCTTATTCAATTTGAGTACCTAAAGATTCGGAAGGCTGATCAATCTGAGTGTGTATGTGTTGAGTGTCCTGCCAAAATGTCTCCTCGAGTTTATTGGTTTGTGCTGCAAGTTGTACTCGATATTCTTTGTGAAATGATTCAAATTTTTGATAGAATGATTCAAATTTTTTATCGAATACTTCGAATTTTTTTATTGATTACTTCAAATTTCTTAGCCTGTTCCCCAAATTTTTAAATGAAATTTTTATCCTGTTCCTCTTGTGCTTCACGAGTTTCCTTCCTAAATAATTCCAATAACTGTATGACTTGGGATAGCTGAATTGACTCTGTAGGTGATAGTTGCACTTGGTGTACATAATTTGTGTCAAAAACCACGACATCATCACCACCACAAAAATCGAAATTACATTCAAATTATCCCATAATCAGACTTGAGGCTGTGAAACCACAGCAGAAAAAACATTCAAATCACCTAAAACTTCGGTTCCAAATTGGTGTGCTTACACACTCATAAAAAAGAAATAAACTGATGAGAAAAAAAATGTTGACGCTGCTAATAGTTCTTGCAAAAGGAATAAATGAACAGGACAAACAAAAAGCTCAAATGACACCGTTATTTACTGCAGCGATGTCGGTATTAATCGTCTAAATCAACAAATGAATACCATCTTTGCACCAAACAATTCTGAAAATCAAAGATTAAAGCGTGCAATGTCAACACATGAATAATATTTTCTCACCAAGGAATGTGGAAAATCAAAGATCGCTATCTTGCACTGAAAACCAGTGAACCATATCTTTGCACCAAAGTACTCTTTCTTTATGCTTACTATGATTGACTGTCTTGCTCGTATAAGAAAAATATGGCGTCAGCTCCATATTTCGGAATGTAGCAGCGACCAAATACACAAAATTTAAAGTTTTTGGCTGACCTTTTGGTTACCGAGACAGGAAATTCACGAATATTTATTATTACAATATCGCGACAAGCCACATAGACATAATAAACTTAATTGTCATGTACATGTGTAGTCGATAATATCACAACTATGTGATATTTCGATGTCTCTAAAGTGACCAGTTGCTACTTGGAAAATTACAATTTTAGCATATATGCAATTTGAATTTTTTTTTTATACAGCAATACTTCAGCAGAAAACTTTAATGCTGAGGTCGTAACTGCTGCTAGCAAACGTTTAACAAGCACATGGTTTACCACACTTATTATGATGACAATAAAAAAACTAACTTCTTTCTCCAAAATTGTACAAAACCTTTGCACCAACCAACTAATGCACTCACAATTTCGTATAAAAATGCTTTGAACACTGTGAAAACTGCACACGCTTTGTGGCCTCTATATAGCACCACAACTTCGCGTACTGTACACTTTTCTGAGAATCACATGAACAACACATATTGCAGCTGAGCTGCGCACTTATCTGCAGTTGAATGTTGCAGAGACGTCCATTCTGCGATGCAAGCTGCGAAACTGATGTCGGCAGGCCTCTGCTCAGCTGGATTGCGTCTTAGTTAGCTCGTAATCCAACGTGGTGAAATTGCTTAGCGACATCCTGCTCTCAGCAGCATGAAGTCTTGTGTCTCAGGAAACAGTGCCTCAGAAAGCAGCGTGAAAATCCACATTGTGTACCAGGGTTCTTACGGGCCTTAAAAAGCCTTAAGAAGGCCTTAATTTTTATTTTAATTTTTAAGGGCCCTTAAAAGGCCCTAAAATTTGCTGAAAAGCCTTAAAATCTTTGAAAAAGCCTGATTTTTTTAACACCGAGTTACGGCGTTGTAAATTTCACTATCCCGGCGACGCACCGATCGGCAGATTTCTCTCTGGCTCGACCTTGACCAAGTGCGAGTCAAAGTGCTTATATTTCAAGCAAGTAGTAGTCTTTGCACAGATCCTCTCTTATGTAGTTCTGCTTCGTACATGCCTGCGTCTTACATTTCTTGGCAATTTCTAACAAGTTTCTTATGTATATATTGTTTTATTGCTTCAAACCACTTCAGCTCATTTAATCCACATGATGAGCATCCATGGTTAGATATATTTTTAGAGAAGTATCTAGGCAAAGAAGATTATAACAGAGTACACAAAGTAATAAAAATATTGTTGCTGTTATCACATGGACAAGCTGATGTTGAACTAGGCTTCTCTGTGAACAAGCAGTTGGAAGTTGAAAATTTAAAAGAAGAGTCTTTAGTGGCTCAAAGATTAGTCAGTCAACATTTCAAAAATAAGTTGTTAATAACTAAGGAGTTAAGGATGTATGCAGCTATGGCTCGTCAAAAATATATTGCGTACCTGGAAGAGAAAAAAAATGCAAAGAATACAGGGATTCAGGGAGTGAAACGCAAATCTATTTTAGATAATTTGGAAGATTTGAAGTGTAAAAAGGCACACCTAGTAACTGCAATTAAAGATCTTGAAGATAATGCTGATAAACTAGCAGATAAAGCTGAGGTTATAGGGGATGTTAAGTACATCACACAGTCCAATAGTTTTCGACAAACTGCTAAAGTTAAAAAAGCTGAATTTGAGGATGTTGAAAGTAAAATTAAGGCTCTATTGAAAGATTTAAAAGAAAATTGACCTTTGTTTTTAAACAATGTGAAAATAAAAAAATATCATTAAAAAAGTGTATATTTTTTTTATTTAACCTGCATACATTTTAATGACTCTTACCATTATGTTTTATGTTTATCCTTATAACATGTTGTAGCTCATCTGGAAAGTAAACTTTACTCATATAAGAAAATATTTGATCAAATATGCCCAATAGGAACTACTGCTGTAACTCAAAAGATGTTGAAAAAGTTGTATTTAACCTCTTTCTTAAACCTATGGAAAATTTTTCATCTTTAAAGGTTCTTTTATATGTAGTCTTCCTCATTCAACATTATACCTGAAATCTGATAAGTAATTGAGCTGACAATTTGGCAGTCCTTTCTCTGATGTAACTGCTAATGTGCTATAATGTATAAAAACAAATTAAGTTAAATTATGTATTTATATGTTAGTAATTCTTATTACTAAGGTGGTACTATTTCTTTTTGCCCTTGTGTCAGTTTTCCGGGGTATAGTAGTTTTTATATTTTATGTTTATTATATGAAAAGGGAAAAAGTTTCAATATTCACTGTATTGTGTGAAAACAAAAGTAAATTTATTAGAAATTTATTGTTTATTAATTTATAAACTCAAAGATTATTTCATCATAATCTTAACATGAATATTTTAATTTCTTTGCTGTAAGTTGCATATTATTTTTTCATAACGTTTTAATATACGTTAAATATAGCCTTAAAAATATGAAAAATTGCCTTAAAAAGGCCTTAATTTTTCTTTTGCTAAAAGAGTAAGAACCCTGTGTACGATAGTAGGGACCAGTGTGTTCTCCCATACACACTGTCGGCGGTCGGATACAGCTTCAGCCAGGTCGAAAGCGTGGTTTTCGCAAAGACTAGATAAAAAATCTGTCTTCTCCGGTCTCTACACAGAGGGCATGTAATGATTTAGTTAGCTTGCGTACACTAGTACGTGTGTTGGCGATAATAGGTATGGTGGATAGTTGGCTTGATTGTTTAGGTTTGTAGATTCGATTTTTCTACGAAGTCAATTCACAGCTCGCTATTAAGTCCACATCTGATTTATTTACCGAGCACATATATCTATCCCATCCACCACCATCCTGACCATGGATAACAGTACTTCATTTCCTCCGATTGCAAGTTCTGACCACGCTTCTGACTACACACTATGTTATCTCTTATCACCAATGCTAGCTTGTCGTTCGTCTCAAAGCACTTCCCTAACATTATTAGTGGGCGACATTTTATTACTTTTAGTTCCACAATACAATTCTAAAAGGCCCTGCTGTAAGCTTTACACTACTCTTGCGGCGGCCACCTACTGACTCCTGCGGTTGCCTGCTATAGACTGATTCAACAATTACAATTTTACACCGCATGCCTTTGCGCTTAACAATGCTTCATGGCAACTTTAAGCTTTACAGATAATACACTTGGCTTAATACTGTCTCACCACAATGTTTCCAGGTGTGTATCCTTCATCCAAAATTCCTAGATTGTGTGCTTACTACGATCAGTTTGTATTTCTCACAAAAGTCTTAACAACCTGCTCAGTGTTGTAAAAAAACGGTTTTTTTTCTGGCTTGAAAAAAAACATGAAAAAAAACTTTGAAAAAAAACATGTTTTTTTTTCTGGGACATGTTTTTTTTCACAACTACTAAATCTCAAATTTGTAAGGCAGTTATCGTTTAAAATGACTGTTTTAGAGTTTATTCTAAGTACTTATCTTAGTTTAAAATCTACTATATTTTTCTGGTTCAGTAGGGGAAAAAAAAAAAAAAAAACGAAAATATTGGCAACATTGACTCAAATTTTCTTTCATGAACGGGGATTTCCCGAAGAGACTAGGTTGCGCGAGAAGGAATCCCCATTGTTTGGATTGATACTTGCTATTTGAAATAGTGCTGCCAGCCCTACAAATTTATCTGTAGACCTACAGATCTTTTTAAAAAATTAGGAATTTAAAATTTTTCCATGGTTTTTTGCCTCTTTTTATTACTTATTGTGCTTTCCTTATATTCGTATAGCTACTTGTTAACTCTCAGAGTATAGTGGTACTGACCCATTAAATTGTCAGTAAGGGAGCGTGCATAAACCACATAGCTCCATTTTGGCCTCCTGTGAACCCCCCTCCTCCCCCACGTACCCCTACATGGCTTTTGCCTCCCCCCCCCCCCCCCCCTCCCTATCCCCGTTCAAGTAGCACGTAGCTTTCTTCCCTTTTGATTCCAGAAGACATTTTGTACTGTTTCCTCTTGTCAGACTATTGTAAATTACATACGGATATAATTAACTGAGGGAAATAAATACTCACATGCTGTTGTGAGTTCAGTTCGTCATTTTAACTGTGAAAAATGTTACGAAAGGAAAGCAACATGGCCTGACAGTTTGCGCACGGTCCCTAATTATGAATCGTTTCCTTGCAAACGTTGGTGAAAACCAATAATTAAGAAGAAGTAACGCTCCTATTTTGTATGATAATAGATTTAAATTCAAACTTAAAAGACCGTAATACAGAACTATCGACGCAGTCTTTATGCACAGTGTGTACTTAGCTCACAATTTAAAATTGTAATCACAAAATCTTTTGCGTACAATACAAGAATAACCAGTAAAAGAAAATTTAACTAAATATTTCTGAAGTTATGGATCTAGAGGAGACAGAAGAAGAGACAGAAAATTCCGACACCGACCGAACTAGTGTTGGTAGTGCTGATACTAGTGAATGTGGTACAGACATAGAGGATGAATAAAATTATGTTACCTATATAGATACATTTATGAATCATTATGTAAGACATTATATGATTCAGTAAGATTTAAAACACACTTGTAAAATGGAAGTTCCATAAATAAAACTATAATTTATCAAATATATTGTTTTCTGAAAAAAAAACAAAATTTAGAAAAAAAACACGGGTGCCAGGTTTTTTTTCATGTTTTTTTTCACAAAGCTGAAAAAAAACATTTTGTTTTTTTTCAATTTGCAACTGTAAACCTGCTTCCTCCCTCATGTCTTTCTTCTAGACCAGTATTCTCCTTTTTCTTTCTCTCACTATCACATCATAGTCACCCATGATTATTAGATTTTCCTCCTTCTTCAGATATTGGACTCAATCTTTTGTTTCATTGTATATTTTCTTTGTTTCTTCATCATCTTCCTGTGATGTTGGCATATACACTTATATCAAGTGTGCTTGGTTTCTACCCTCATCAGTTTCCTTACTCTGTTGTTCATTATAAATCCTACACTAGCAACTTCACTGTCAGCTTCTGTGTTAATTATTCTGTGTTTCCCAGATCAGAAATCCTGTGCGTTCTTGCACTTAATCTCACTAATCTCAACAATATGCAACTTAAGTCATTCCAACTCTTTTTGTTTTTTTAAGTTTTCTAATCAATCTGCCACATTCAGACTTCTAACATTCCATGCTCTGATTCGTGGAATGTGTGTATCCATTTTGATGACTCCTCCGTGAGCAGTCCCGGAGATCTGATTGGGAGACTATTTTATCTTTGGAGTATTTTACCCTGGGAAAAGCCATCATTCTACAGGGTGTCCACAAATGAATATCGGGGTTTTAATGCTTTATAAGATTTATTACATTATCCTTACAGTTATAAATGATATGTCAAATGAAAGAGCAACTCAAACAGTTTTGTTCATTGGCACTAGTGCGCATGTGCGTGAAATGTTTCCGCTAGAATGCGGTAGTAGCAAAGATGGCGACTAGTGAAGAGAAAGCGTTGTGTGTTTTACAGTTTGCAAAGACTGAATCTGTAGTTACTGTGCAGCGTGCGTTCCGCATTAAGTTCGGGCGTGATCCTCCAAGTGACAATAACATCCGTAGATGGTATCATCAGTTTGAAGATACAGGCTGCCTTTGTAAAGGGAAGAGCGCGGGACGACCAAGGGTTAGCGAAGAGACTGTTGAGCGAGTGAGAGAGCCGTTCACTCGTAGCCCAAAGAAATCTGTTCGGAAGGCTAGTCGCGAATTAGAAATTTCTAAGTCGACTGTTTGGAAAGTTTTAAGGAAACGCTTGCAACTACGTCTTTACCGTTTACAGTTGTTACAGGCTCTAAAGCCTGCAGACCATGGTTTACGTGCCAAATTCGCTAACGAAATGTTGTTACATGACGATGAAGATTTTCTACATCATGTTGTCTTCAGTGATGAATCGACCTTTCACCTCAGTGGACATGTTAACACTCATAATGTGCGGATCTGGGGCTCAGAAAATCCTCAAGAGATCGTACAAGTGCAACGAGACTCCCCTAAAATCAATGTTTTTTGTGCCGTATCCCGGCGGAAAGTTTACGGACCTTTCTTTTTTGATGAACCGACTGTAACTGGTACTTCTTACCTTGATACACTAGAGCAATGGCTCTTCCCTCAGTTGGAACAATATGAACCAGAGAACTTCATTTTCCAGCAAGATGGTGCGCCACCTCACTGGCATTACGAAGTACGCGGTTGGTTGAACGTAACTGTACCCGACCGCTGGATTGGCCGCAAGGGGCCCAATGACAGAGCTTGCTATGCGTGGCCTCCACGTTCACTTGACCTAACGCCATGCGATTTCTACCTTTGGGATTTCATCAAGGATCGTGTGTATGTGCCTCCGTTACCAGCCGACCTCCTTGAATTACGACAGAGGATTGAAGCAGCTGTTGCAACAGTTACTGAAGACACACTGCTCAACGTTTGGGAAGAACTCGGCTACATACTTGATGTGTGCCGTGTGACAAATGGTGCCCACATAGTACACTTGTAAGCTTGTATATAAAACTGTTTGAGTTGCTCTTTCATTTGACATATCATTTATAACTGTAAGGATAATGTAATAAATCTTATAAAGCATTAAAACCCCGATATTCATTTGTGGACACCCTGTATATGTAATTTGGATGGATTACACAATCTTGCAATATCCTTTTGGTTTGGCTTACTGTTGCCTTCTGCATCCCCTTGCCATTGACCATTTCTGATTCATCTGCCTTTAGGGGCTGTTTCCAATCCCAAAGTCGGTGCCCTGGACCATTCTCTGCTCTTCTGCCCTCCTTTCAGGAAGCTGTTGGCAAGCATTGTGTGACTACTTATACTGGAAATCATTCAATCACCAGAGCCTCATCTGTGCAAATGGGGTGCATCAAATAAAGGAGAGGTTGACATTTGCTTGGAAGAGGCTAATATAGTTTCTCCCCAGCCCTTTCACCCCAATACAAAATAACTTTAAATTATTGCAATATTCCAATAAACATCTGTGGAATCCTACTTTTTTTTGTCTTATTCAATGCCATGATAGTTGAAATATGTGACATAATTATGTTGTTATTCTTGTTTTGATTGAAGCAAGTGACAAAACTGTAAGCTTTACAAGTACAAGAGATATTCCTCAGTTTATATGGCATTTGGGTGTTTTTTTTTTTACCCCGATATTTTCTTTTTTGTAGTTGTATTTACTTTTTAGTTTATTTTTCTCTGTGTTCAGCTATCCTTAAATGTGCCTACAATTGTGCTGTGCATTAGAAAATAATGTAAAGAAATACTCATTGTTAGTTGTGTTATGAGACTTTATAAACAGGCACACTGTTTTTTTAATGAATAGTGTTGAATAATGAACATGTAGGAATTTTTTGTGCCAGCTTTAAATGTATGGAATTGTATTACAATTTTGTGAAAACAAGTCTGGCATCTTTTCTTTTACAGGGCTGTATTCATCCACTGTGTGATCTACTCACAGTGATGGATGCTAAGATAGTGCAGGTAGCACTGAATGGGCTTGAAAACATCCTCAGATTGGGTGACCAGGATGCCAAAACTCATGGCGGCATCAACCCCTATGCTGTGCTCATTGAAGAATGTTATGGTATGTTGACTTTTTCCTATTTATGTTAGCCAATAATTGTTACCAATAATTACTTGTCATATTACTTCATCAGGCAACCAAGCTGGCTGTATTCCTCATAGTGGCGAGATTAAATGTTTTATAGAATTCCCATAGTCTTAAAAGTTGCGAGGTCCATTCGTAGGGGGAGGGGCATCTCCATCAAAATCTCACGTCATTTTACGGGGGGGGGGGGGGATTCGACCAAATCTCACAAAGTCTCACCAGAAGGGGGGGGGGCTGGAATTCTGGAAAAACACCTCACTTAATCAATGGGCGCCCCCCTTATTGTACGATGCAGATGTAATTAACAGTAGTTTTTAGAGTATTTTTAAAGGGTCAAGTTATTTTCACCTTTGATACAAAATTTGGATCACTATTACTAAAGTACTAGTAAAAAACTAAATTGTCTAATATACAATTAAGTTAGTACGTAATGTGGAATATAAACTGGCTATAGTTTTGCACATGTATAACTGTACCATCTGAATATGATAGGAAATGTTTTTTCATGTGTTTTCCAGGTTTAGACAAGATAGAATTTCTGCAGTCACATGAGAATATGGATATCTACCAGAAGGCATTTGACATCATTGAGCATTACTTTGGCAGTGAAGAGGAGGATGCACGTGTAGCACCAGCAGTGGATGCAGATGCGCAGCAGTACCAGTTCAACGCTGACCAGAGTGTGCCAATGGGTGGCTTCAACTTCTGAGCCCCAGGCTGGTAGGCCGCCATGGCTGGCCTCCCCCCTTTCAATAAACTGCTGATTGAAGACAAGATGTCAATTCTAATTCAAGCAGGAAAGAAAAGAAAAACCACGAAATTTAGTGTCCATATAAAGGCAGAGAATATGAAAATGCATCATGCTGAATTGATCGTACAAAATGCAAATGTGTTTAGGGGATGAGAATGTCCCTTATATTTTCAGTATGTTCTGTCACCTTACGGTTAGGGTGTCCCTTACGGTCACTGAATTTTGCTATTTTTGGGAATATCTCGTGCTCCAAATTTGACTGAATTTAATATACGTGGAAGTTTTAGAGAGTGAAATAACTCGTTTTTGATATAATTTGGACGATTACTTTATACATAGTCTATCTCCTTTCTTACCAGTCCACAACACATTTTTCTACATTTCTCTGCCTTTGATATCAAATGTAAATATATTTTTCTTTTCAGTGTTAATAAAGGCAAAAGTTGTGACAGCCCAAGAATACCGTCATGTGCTTAGTGTCACAGTTATCAGTTTATTTGACCTCCTAAACTTGTTGCTCTTGGCATTAATGTTTCATGGACAATGAGGATAGATTTGCTGATGAAGTTTTGAGATACTTAATGGACCACCAAATTTCAGCATTTCTAAAATATGCACAACACAACTGATGGTACTGTAGGGTATTGTCATACAGTTTTGTAGATTAGATGTTTGTGAAATAGTGGTAATAACTGAAGTCTGTGTGAATTCTGCACAATAACTTGCCCTTTTTTACTCTTGAAAATCAATAAAGGTAACTGAAGTTGTCAACTTGTGATTGTCCACATTAATTCCAAGAAAGTGAAAACTGATGATGCATGGCGGTTCTAACTTATTGTTCTCTGCAGGTGTGTATTAAAGTTTGACAGTAAATGTTTTAGATACTGGTTCAGTGTTATGTAAAAACTTCTCCATTCATTGTTAGCACATGGTATTAACTCAGAATGTGCATGTGTTCCTGATCTAGTATTTAAGATTTAACCTGTAATTTTGAAGTTTTCCTAAATCATTCAGCATATCAATACACGTTTTGGTTTATATAGTTTCCACAATGGGTTTGTCTTCCTAATTAAAATTAACTCAAACTACTTTCTTTTACAGTGGCACTGTAGAAATTTATGTAAATTATAGTTTTTAAATTTCTGATAATAGTATCATTATTTAAATCAGGCTGGTAATGATGATTACAAAATTGACAAGAAAACTGTATTAGTTGGAATTTGAGGGTAACAGATTATGTGTGATTGTTCCCATTTGTATTGTAGGACAATAGAGTAAGAACATAACACAGAAATGCTTTATAGAATACTAATTTGCTTATTTTGTTTTCAGTCAGGAGATTATGTTTTTTCTTTCACAGATTAATATTTGTTGCACAAAGTCTTACTCTTGTAGAATACAAACCAAATTGTGTTGTTTGATAATGAAGGCAGAAGTGACAGAAACCAATACAGTTATAGTATATCAAGTTTCTCTATGTATATATTTTGTTTTAAGTGATAACATGACTGAATATGACTGACATAATACATGATTACTTACAGATACTGCAGCAAATTGCGTCTGCTGTAGATATTAGGGATGTGGTGTGTTGACATTATATTAAAGGTTACTCTCACGATAATATGAGGGGCCCCCAATGTTATAAAAATTGTAATACTTTATAAATGTGATAATGAACATAGAAAATATTGTCAGAAATGGATAGATTACACAGGAAACAAATTAGCTTTATTTGTATGTAAATTATTTTGATATCACTTGGTGCTTTCAGTGAATTTTTTAAACATGTATATAATTACATTTTCTAAGGAAAGAATTCACTGTTGTTAAAAAAGCACTAGGAAGAAGTTAACTGTTCTTTATGTGTTTAACAAGAACCATACCTAAATGTTCCCTTCCTTTCTGTGTTTTTGACCTTACTGTATCATCATCTTCCAGCTTTGCTGTGAAAGAAATGTGTCATATTAACAAATATTTATTTGTACTGATTGACTTGGGCCACGTTTCTATTTCCATCCAGTGTTTGGATTGATTTGTGAAGTACAATTGCATGCAGCCTGTCAAAAGTGCATGGGAAAAATAAAAGGTGGATACTGGTACTTTTCTATTTGTAGTAAATTTATCTGTGATAAATTTTAGAAATATGTTTCAGTGTTCTTGTGGGAATTAATTTGAAAATTTATACTGCTATACACAGTATAATGTACTTTGAATTCCTTCAAGGGGCAAAGAGGTTTTTCGTTGTCGAAGAACGGGGCCGTTGCACACTATGTTTGCAATATTTTTGTTGAATATTTTTTAAAATTACTTGGCGAAGTAGAATAAAGGCAGTATTTTCGTGAAACAGTACCAAAAACAATGCATCTGTAACAGACTTTTGTTTGTAAATTATGTTTTTTTTGTAAGTTTATACAATGTTAACATATCGATGAAAATACTGTCTCACTGACAGCGGACATCCGCTCTTATTTCACCAGTGTACAGCTGTACAGTGCAGAAGACTAAATGTGAACCACGACGAGAAAACTCCTCGACAAAATGACTGAACTCTGTGTAAACGAGAAAATGTGGGAGTGTGATTCGTGTTTTCAGTTCCGTAACTGCCTTCTGAACTGAGCTAGTCAACTTTCAACCTCATACTATGTTATAAATTACAGCCCCCTTTGTAAGAGGAGTGTATTATACTTTCTCCTTTGTTTGACTGGACCTCATACTGAATTGAATATATAGATCAGGAAGAGTAAGATGTGTATAAAAATTATGTTGCTTGAAATAAAACAAAAACATTATCTGTATCTTTTTTTAATTGTGTGAATGTTTATTTCATCTCCTAACATAGCACCTCTTTCCATGTGGAACATTCTTGAAAACAGTGGCATAAATGAAAGGTATGGACTATTTATTTCCTGCAACTTGGGCAATCTTCAGAAGTTCATTTCCTCATACCAGACTTACAGTAATATTTGATGTGGTAATACAGATTATGCAAGTTGTTTGCAGTTGTAAGTGTATTGAGTTGCATCAACTTTCGTATAATTATTGCTGTTGTAATCACACTTCTCTGTTAAAAATTTCAGTCATGATCTTTGATGTGAGACTTTTGTTAGAAAAGGGAGAAAATTGTGGGTATTCCTCTATTCAGGCTTTCAGTGTCTCCTGCAGCATGCCTTGTCAATTTTTATACCTTTAAGTTTACAAAGTGTAGCATGTGTACCAACCAGCCAATAATGAAATAAATTGAGGGGTGAAGGCAGAATGCCAATGAATTTAACTCTCACCTTAATTTTACTGCAATCTCATTAAGGAATTTCTTTGAACTTCAATTTGACTTTACTGAACACAATGAAATTCACTTAATTTTGAGATCAGCTTATACTATGTTTAGTGTTGCCAGTTAGTTAGCTTTACAGCATTTGATGCATACAGAAATTGTACAGACTCAATCCTATTGAAGGCATGTTATTTTGTTATACTGTCTTATCAAAGTTATGGCTACTGTGCCAACAGTTTTCTTTCATTATTTATTCAAACTTAAGTCTCTACATCACTTTTAAACGGAACAAACTTGTGCTTCTGGTCCTAGCTACTGAAATTTGACAAAGGATCTTGAAGCATTTTTGAACTGATTAATTAGTTTTAAATGAAAGTTTTAGGAGTTCAGAACTGTAGAAGGAACCCACAGATTAAATACTGTATACAAATTCATGGCGATAAAGGGCAACTTTGCTATGTAGAATTGGCACCATAGTTCATCATTGAGAATTATTAAACCAGTCTAAAAGTGGCAACCCTATAATGACACCACAACAAATAGATCTAACCCATCTTATTAGGTGCTTGTCAAGTTCTGTTTTCTCAGAGAAATGGCAGCGTATTGGATCTTCTGTTATACGCATATTATTTTCTATTTGTGGGTTTAGAGCTCTTTTTGTCACTATTGTTTGGTTTTCCTTGCAATCGGTTATACTTGTTTGAAATTTCATTGGATATCAATTTTTTCCTAGTCTTTGTATGTCATCATCAGCAGACGTTTCCACTTTTGCGGTCATCCTTTACAACTTCTTCCAAGCCTGGCTGTCATTCCAAGACTTTTCCTCATCACTTTTCTCCACATGACTGCCTTAGCCTCTGCAGCTTTCTTCACTTTGTCCATCCATCGTGCCCGAGGTCTTCCAACTGGTCTCCTTCCCTTCCCAGCTGTTCAGCAGTGCTACTTTCAGTATTCTCCCCTCTTCCATCCTGATAACATGTCCCAACCAATGCATTCTTTATCTTGTTAGCATCTCTTCTAATGTCTTCCACTTGTATTCTCTCCCCGATGTTTTTATTTTTAAATTGTCTTTCCTCGTGACATTTTCTATCCCTCTCAGCAACCTCATCTCATCCGCCTGCAATCTGCTAATGTCTCTCTTTGTCCACATCCATGTTTCAGAACCATAAGTCAGTATGGACTGTAATTTACTTTATAGAGCAGAATTTGGCAACATTTCGTATGTTCCACCTCCAGATTACATCCTTTATCTGATGATACAATTGTCCCCTCTTCCTTACACTCTGACCTGTTTCTTCCTCAATCTTTCCGTTGACAGGGCCGGCGTTAGGGGGGGTTAAGCGGGGCAAAAGTACCCGGGGCCCGGGTGCCTAAATAAATAAAATCAAACACAAATTTTAAAATCTGCACCAATAATTTTGAATATTTTTGTATTAAAATTTTCTGAATTTATCAACAACAACAAAAAAAAAAGTGTAAGGGGGCATCCATAAATTAAGTGAGGTGAAATAGGGGGGGGGGGTCCGGCGAAATATCACCAAGGGGGGGGGGTCTACAGAAATATCGTGAGGTTTTGGAGGGGGTCCGGAAATCCGGTAAAATACCTCACCTATTTTATGGGTGCCCCTAAAGTAAAAATATTTGGGGGGGAGGGAGGGGGCCTAAGATCGCTTACCCTGGGCCCGAGAATCCTAGTGCCGGCCCTGTCCGTTGATAGTTATGTTGCTTCCCAGATACACAAACGATTCTACCCATTCCAATTTCTTGTCATCCAGTAATACATCTTTCAGAGCGCCAGTGTTTCTTGTTATCTTCATTACTTTGGTCTTCTCCACAGGCCATGTTTACTCATTGCAGTCCACCATTTCCGTAATTTTCTTTCCAGATCCTGCTCTGTCTCCTCCCATATTATGATGTCATCAACATATGCTATCACCTTCAGCTCTGTTGGATCTCTGTGTCCTTGAACTTCAGCTATTATTACATCTAATACTACATTAAACAGAACAGGTGACAATACACTTCCTTGTCTTACTCCTCTTTCGTGTTAAACCATTCTGGTTTACTGTCTATGCGCACCCAATTCTCACACTTCTCTCGATTAATGGGAGATAAGCCGTTGTGATTGGTCAGTTCCAGAGCCCTCGTGTAATGCCGCCGGTTAAGCAACGATGAGCGTGGTGAGCACTTGGATGGGTGACCGCACATGCCAACCGATAAGCAACGTGAAGCGTGGTTTTTACTTGGATGGGTGACCACTCAAGATACTTCCATGGAGCTACTAAATGCCATCCAGTTGCTGAGCTACGGGATGCAGCCACGAGATGCAGACATACAGACAGACGTCAATAACTGGGAAAGCAGTGGTCCCAGGTTGTGCGTGGGATGTTATTTCCATATTGGTGGTCAAGTAATTTCTTTGGCCACCTTAATCTATCATTATAGGTTGGCTCAGCTCCCAGTGCAGAGATTAAGGGTTATTTGATTTCTGTTCATTTGTGTAGAACAGTGTAGCCAGTTGTTTGGAATCTCGAAGTTTGGTGTAATCCAGTCAGTCGATGGAGGTCATCTGTCCTCGTGTCCTCGGTAGGTGATGAGCAAATCTGATGGCCCTATTTTGAATTGTTTGTAGTAGCTGAAGGTATGCGTGCACCGTGTTACCCCCCCCCACCCCCCCCCCCCACCCGACCGCAGCGTACTCCAGAATTGGTCTAACTAGGGCGGTGTATAGGCGAATCCCTAGGTCCGGTCTTAACTTAGATGTTGGATTTAGAACTGGGTAGAGTAAACCAGTCTCACAGATGCTTTAGCACTAACGTTGGTGACGTGAGGTTTCCACGTCATCCCTCTATCGAGTTTTACCCCGAGATATGTTGCTGTCTTCGTCAAGCTGATGTGTTCGCCGAAGAGAACCAAAGGATGTAATTGATGGAACTTTCTTCCTTGTTATGGCAATTGCCTGGCTTTGGGAAGCGTTGTAAGCAAGCCTCCATTTAGTGCCCCATTGCTGGATGTTGTCGCAGGCCTGCTGTAGCCTTCTTCGTAAGAGGTTAACATTCAGGCTCTTTGCATAATAGGCGGTTTCATCAGCATATAGCGCTTTCTTTACGCGTACTGTGGATGGAGTGTCCGCCGGTGTACAGACTGTACAGGACTGGGCCGATAACTGACCTCTTGTGGGACCCCAGCCGAGATGATCTTGATTGCTGAGATGCCACCGTCCATCACAACTTTGAAAGTTCCTGCCCTCAAGGTAGTTTTTCAGAAGTTAACATGTGTTTAAATGAGGCCCTGATGCCAGACGGAATCGAAGGCACGGCTGACATCAAGCAGAACTGCGCTGAAGTATTCCCGACGTTCGAAGGCAGAGAAGGCCTCTTCTGTGAGACGGAGCAGCTGCTGAGTGTTGAGTGATGTTTGCGAAAACCAAACTGTTCGTCAGGCAATAGCCCCTCACTGTCGATGACGGCGCGTAGTCTCTTAAGGTAGAGTCTCAAAAACATTGGAAAGCGTCGGCAGAAGACTAATTGGCCTATAGGACTTGGGGGATCTTCTGTCCTTGCCCGCCTTCGGAATGGGTATGATGTCAGCATGCTTCCAAATAGTTGGATATTCACCCTTTTGAAGAATTTCATTGTAGGCGTCTGTTATAAACTGAACGGCGATAGGGGCAGTTGACGAAGGATACCTCCGCCTATGCCATCATGTCCTGCGGCTTTCTTTACTATGAGGCTCGAGAGCATTGACGCGACCTCTTGAGTAGTGATCTCGTCAATGCGATCCTCTTCCGGGGGTACGGCTTCGAGGAATCGCCGCAGTCTTTCTTCCACCAGACGAATATGTCCTCGTCCTTAGGATCATTGACTGGCTGAAAATTTGCCTAAAAAGTTACTACCAGAGCTTCTGCCTTCTCTTCAGGCTCACAGACGTAGCTTATTTCCGACCACCAGGGGCGGGATGTTATGCCTCCTCCGGAGGAGGGCCTTCTTCGTGCGCCATGCGGACCCATCCTCTAAATCCAGGGTGGATATGAATTGGATCATTCCGAGATATTGTGCTTGTCCACTTCAGCCTTAATTTTCTCTCTGCATACGATTTATTATCCGCTTTGTGGCTGCATCGCTTGTGACGTGCCACTCTAGTCAATTGATTTTTGACGATAATAGCCCTCTCTGATTTGCGGAGGGAGTTGTCGCGAACGGATCGGCTGTTGCGTCTCGGCCGGGTGGACCGCAGCTGCAACCTTCGTTGATCCAATCCGTCAAGTTGGCCATAGCGGTGGATGGGCCGGATACAGCCGGTGGCGGTGCCTCTTCTATGCGCAGTGAGAGGAGTTCTTTGAAAGAGTGCCGATCTATGAAGTTGAGATTCCTGCATAGTCTGTCGGCTCGTGGAGTGACTTCTGCTGCCATGTAGAACAGAACAGGAATATGGTCTGACGATAAAGCAGTTTTTGTGACCAAAGCTATGTTATGTTGCAATCCTCTCGTGATTGCAATGTCCAAGACATCAGGCAGTCCGCGTCCGTAAATAGTGGGTTCAGTTGGACCCCAGTTAACGGCCGTCGTTGTTTTCTACCAACACGCAGGAGCTTCCGGCCGTTCGTGTTGGTGACGCTGATAGTTCCAGGCAGCATGTTTAGCATTAAGATCTCCCGCAATGAAAACATTACCGCGCAGACGAAGGAGGGCCGAGAAGTCGCTTCATGCCGGTGGCCTCCTGGAGGTCTGTAAGCTGCCACAAATAGTACTCTCCCTCGGGGAAGTCTCGACGGCGACACCAGTAGCTTCAATGGGCTCCAAAGGGTGGCAAATTTATCGGGTAGTGTTTTATCGTGTTCTGACGTATACAGCTATACCACCTCCCGCTTGTAGGATCGATCATGCTGTAACAAGAGTAGTTCGGAGCAGCGCTTTCACCCCCGTCTTGAGGTGCGTTTCATTTACGAGGCAGACGTCTATCCCCTCGGTCCCGTAGAAATTCTTTAACTCCGCCAACTGTCGCCAGAGGCCGTTGGCATTCCATGAGCATATGGTGAGATCCTCAATGGCGTTAGCCATGATGTTCCATGTTCGCTTGTCGGACGGCAATTACTGCCAACTTTACTGCCTCAGTGGTTTGTTTTGGTAGGTCGGAGATTTGCTTGTGGAGATCTTGGACAAGAGTGGTGACCGTCTGTAGCATGCTCATGAGCACCGTAGTATCGGCCTGAGGGTGTACCTTGTCGGGTGGAACGGCAATTCAGCTCGTCCGCTTTCTTGCTCGTATTTGAGGTTTCCATAGTCTGAGTTTTCATGTTTATCCCTCTGATCCTTCCTTGCATTCCGTGAATTACGTGGTAGGGTTGCAGATGCCTCCGCGTAGGTGGTTCCCTGAGTGGATTCCGGGGTTGCCTGACCCTGGTTCGTCTTTTTGTTGGTAGAATCGGTTATTTCATCCTCCTTCTTCTTCTTCTGTTGCTTCTTCTTGAGCATAATTGCGATGTAGGAAGCGTTGTTGGCTTTTGTTTCTCATTGAATTTGCTAAAGGCTTGGCATTTGCGATAACTTGCAACATGCTCTCCGCCACAGTTAGCGCATTTTGGGGAGTTTCACCTTTCTTAAGGGCGCATTCTCTAGTAGTGTGTTCACCAGCACCTTAACACATTTTGGTGGCATGACACAATGGCAGGAAACATGTCCCCCCTTGGCAATTGAAACACTGAGGTGGCCCTCGAGTGCTTCGTAGTTTTTCTGTTGTTACTTTAACAGAGCAGAGTGAGGTCATCTAATAATTTGCTCTGTTGTCAGAGAGAACCACCAAGAACAGCGGGATCTCTTGCCCAGTTTTAGGAGATCGCAGTCTGACGACTGTTCTCGCCACCATATTACGGTCCTCAAGCTCTTCTTTAATATATTCTGGGGAGAAGTTAAATGGTAATCCTCTTATGACCATCCTAATGTTTTTATCCGCTTCTGTTGGAAATGTATAGAAGGGGATTTGGTGTGTTGACGCATAAGCAGAGATAGCCTGGTGGTCAGCCTTAGTCTTAGGTAGAAGTTTGTAGAGGTCGCGACCGGCAGACCTCACTCCGCACTCGTTCTTGCATATCTTCTTTAAGATGGTGTACAGATTTCTGTAGTCACCCTTGTACGAAACCATAAGTAGGGCCGGTTTAGGTTCCCTGGTGGCTGTTTTGGGAGCACCGTCCATAGCTGGCCCGTCAGCAGTGAGCAGCGTCGCGAACGAGTTGCTTGTGCTAGCCGGACTTGTAGCTGTAGCTGTTTTGATGTTCAGTTGAGCCGCTGGGGCGGGTCGGCGCGGTTTGCGCCAGCCTTCATCTTCAGTTGTCCTCGATCTGTTGCCCTTAGGTGGTGGGGGAGGCATCTTGGTCCTCGTTTTGACGGAGAGTTTAGCTGTCCTTTTGGTTTGCCTGACCTCTTCCTTGTCATTGCCGAGGTTGTCCGCGTCCCTCTTGCGCGAGAAGATGGCCTCTTCATAATCCATCACCGAATAGTTGCAGTGATCATCAGGTTGGGCAGTGACATTAGCTGTAGCCGCACCATGCACAGGTCCTTCTTGTATGGCGATTTCCGAGGAGTGGTCTCCGTCGGTAGGCACAGCAGTGCTTCCCGCAGAAGACAAGTCTCTGTAGGTAGGCATGACGTCTTTTCCTGTAGAACACATGGGAACAGGAGTGTTGCGCTGGCCCCGTGTTAACACCGCAGGGTTCCTGGGGTCAGACACAACCCTAGCGCCCTCACCAGGGGGTTCCACACCGCACGGGGGTGGGCCGTGTGGTGGTAAGTCCCTATCACCTCGGAATGGGAGGGCCAAGGATCCCCAAAGAAGAACAAGTAAGCAATTTTGATTACCCTCACCTTCACTAAGCGAGACAGAATTAGCATACACGAGTCACAGAGAAGCATACACGCATATACCAATACTAGCTAGCAGTAGTGGGTCGTGCGTGTGTAAAGAGATGCAGCCAAACCGGTTTGACCCCGTCTGAGGCCGTGTGCATCGCCGACCAATCAAAGAGAAGCGTGAAGGTTCCCTAGGGAACAGGTTATTTATAGGAGCCAGGACTGGCTCGCGAGTCAGTCACAGTCTTGTCTTTTTATTTAATAGTTAACCTGATGAAGGCAACGATGGCAGTTGCCGAAACGTCATTAAAAGAATCAAATAAATCAATTAACCGGCATAAATCCCGAGAGTTATTTATATATATATAATATTTTGAAAAACTTTAAGTAGGAAAAATATAAACAATAGTGGTGGGAGGGATTTATTGGAGATTGAGGCCTGGAGCATTTCTGGTCTCTAGGGTATTCTGGTAGGCTAGTTCCCATCTACATAGTTCGGAGGAGGTTGTGTTGTCAGGGGAAACTCGGATCGCCTTAACTGAGAAACATTTGTTGAAATTATTCAGATTGTTGGAATTGGCATGTTTTGCCACTGGATGGGCTTCATTGTTACTATACACTGTCGTCTGTGGCCATTCATTCTGATGGCAAGTGGTTTATTAATGAAGCATATATACAAGCTGGAGAAATGGAGGCATTTGAGCTGATATATGAGGTGTGCTGTAATACTAGTAGCATGGCCAGTGGTGGGAATGTTTCATCTGTGTTAGGACTGGAGTAAGTGGTAGTAGCTGGATGCATGTTTTACAGTGGAGTTTGTTGCACAGGAATGATCGCTGTGGTAGTTTGGGGGAATTACTGGGTGAGCAGGCCCGCCGCTAGCTGTTTGAGCGCCCGCGTGCAATACCGATTATGCCGCCCCCTGTCTAACTACAGCCAGTGGTGGTGGATTTAGGAAATTTCCGAACCGGGTCAAAAAACTGTGAGATTGCCGCCCCTGAACATTATTTGCCGCCCCCATTGTTGCCATTCCAAGTGTCACCGGCCGAAGCAGCTGTTGAGCTAAAAAAAAAAAAAAAGGTCGCCCGCTACATACTATGCCGCAAATTTCGGGGCGGCGACTGTCAATCGCTCGTTTTGCCGCCCCCCTCGATGTGCCGCCCGCGTGCGGTGCACGCCTTGCACGCCCGCTTACGGCGGCCCTGTGGGTGAGTACTTGTGAATCAAGCGTCCCTCGAACGACTTTCCACAGTCCCCATTCCTCAACCAGCATACTTCTTCCTAGTCTCCATAGATGTGTCTTCCCTTTACACCAATATCCTTCATAGTCGGGCCTCAGTGCCATGGAACACTTCCTGGAAATGCGACCTCCTCAAAACAACATTCCTCATTTCCTTGGCAAACCTCATTCTGTGTAACAACTACTTTTCCTTAAACTCTCAAATTTACTACCAGATAGGTGGCATTGGTATGGGCACCCGCTTGGTACAATCCTATGCAAACCTTTTCCTGGGACGTCTGGAACAACAATTCCTAAACAATATTTTCATTAAACCTCTTGTGTGGTTCAGATATATAAATAACATTTTTATGATCTGGACCCACAAAGGGAATCGTCTAACAGACTTTCTCAACTCCCTGAATAACCATCCATCAACTTTACCTGAACATACTCCAGCAGCCATGTTACCTTTCTTGACGTTAACGTTTCCTTACATAATGGGCACCCACATACCTCTGTTCATATCGAACCCACAAACATACAATTGTAATTTTAACAGTTGTCATCCCTCCCACGCCAAACGTTTCCTTCCGTACAGTCTGGCCATCTGTGGCAGACGCGTCTGCTCCGATGAAGAATTTCTTTCCCGATACACACAATACCTGCCTGAAGCTCTCGTCTCCTGCATCTACCTCCGACTTAGTACATAAACAAATCACTCGTGCTACAACCCTTCCTGTGCACATCCACTCCAAGGCTGTACCTCTTGAAACTAACCGCAGCCCCGCTTTCATCACACAGTTCTTTCCTGGTCTTGAGTCAATTAACCTAATCCTTCGTCGTGGGCAGGACTTCTACGTTTCCTCCCCGGGATGTGCACCATTATCCATAAAATCCTTACCACTGCCCCACGCACATGTTTCAGCAGACACCAAATTAAAGAAATATCTTGATTCACAAGTACTCACCCAGTAATTCTCCGAAACTACCACAGGGATTATTCCCGTGCAACAGAACCCGCTGTAAAACATGCACTATGTCAGTAACTATGAATCGTTTCCATGCAACTGCTCGTGTAAACCAACGATTGAAACGAAATAAAGCTCCTATCTTGTTTGATTATAGATTTAAATTCAACCTTAAAATACCATAATACGAACTGTCGGCGCAGTATTTACTCACTGGCACGGCTTTACTAACCAGTAGCCTCTGAGAGTCAAATAATGCGCGCGTAACCGATATTCGAGAATCACAGGAGCCGCAGTTTAACAGTAGGAGCAGCAGAATTTATAAGAGAATGTTCAATAAATCAAATCAACATATTGTTACAGTTTTCCTGTTACAGGAGATTTGCTAAATTTAATGTCAACGAAGAAAACGTATAGTCCAAAAAAAAAAAAAAAAAGTAGGTATAATAGCAATGATGAAAATGACGCTGTACGAAACATCTATTTGGAATTACAGAACAGGACAATAATGAGAAAACGTATTCCGGTTAAACCGAAGCTAGAAACTACTCTCAGGTTTCTTGCAAATCATAACTGCTTTGAACCGCATTCACTATACCTAGAAGCACAGTTTACAACACATTTTTCTGATTTTAAAACTTTAGTTAATTCGCTAGAATACCTGGTTCGGATAATTTTAACTTTGTACCTGATGTCTTCTATTGTCAAAAATGGGTAATTCATATCGTTAATCATGTCCTCCTTAGCACTATCTTTTACTTTTTCTATTTTCATAAGTTTCAAATTTTGTTTTCTATAAATACTGTAGCGGTATGTGCCGGTGGGGAGGTAAGGGTGAAAACCTTTTACTTCTTTTTATAATTCAATGAAACCCTAGGCTGCTAATTTATTGGGTACTCATAATGGCGTACAGGCGAGGCTTATTTATCGTTAACATTGACACATTGAAATATGATAAAAAGAACTATGCAAAGCCTCTTCTTACAATTGCCAACATATTAACAAATAAACAAAGCATTAAAACAAAACCACTTTTATAATTAATCTTGAAACAAACTCCCAATGTTAATTGGCAAGCAAGAAAGCTTCACACTTGATTTTTTAAATGAAAGTTCCCTTCACAATGATCGGGAACCATAAATCAAATACAGTATTGACATTAACTGTATCCGATATCAAATGCCGGGCGCCAGGATAATTTAAATTATCCACCAAGTGTGGCTTTAAGAAAGTCTGCCCCAGCTAGCTCAATATTTGGGGGTGCGAGAACTCCTAATGATTCAGTGGTCGTTACAGGGCTGTACTCAATGACCGAATAAAAGTACCACACTGCACTGTAGAATTATTACCGTGACGGCGATGTATTTCCCGCGACGGCGGAATTACTACAGACCCTTGGCTATAGTGGACAATGCACCACGTCCGTCAGCAAGCGAACTGGATGCGTGCACAGCGACTTCACTGTACAAGACACGCTTATTGACCCTCAGGTTCGATGCCAAGACGGAGCGATCTCCAGCTTCGGAAGATCCGCTCCTTCCAGTCTGAAGGCTCGGAGTCAAGTCCTCTCCAGCGTCCGCCGGAAAAAGCCTCCTGTCGCTCGTGGTTTACATAGAGCAAAAATACACCAGCATTACAAAATGCAAAGGAAAGTCTCTCTCGATTGGTCCTGTCATTTTCAAGCTCCTACTTCCGGCTGTCACGATAGGCGAACATTGTCTTTCTCGATTCGTGCGAACTCGGGATAGCCTCGGACTTATTCGTCACCTGTGACCTTCAAACTGCCCGCTCGGAGACCCGGGGTTTGGATACGATCATTCACCCCAGTGTACAGTTTCCCCGGAGCCAAGGGATTATACCCTTGATCAAATGCGTGAGAAAGGGTATCTGGTGTCCATTGTCCCTGGCAGCCGCCGGCCTGTCGCGACAATCTGGCGCGTCTTAGCTGGGAGGTCCCAAAAACACTGACAATCCTCTCCGATAATTCCTTTCTTATTCTTTTTATATATAAAAATATACAAAATATTATATATAAAAATGTACGGAATGACCCATATTTGGTCATTCTGTTACAATACTCATTATGGAAAGATTTTAAAAATCAAGAAATGTTTCTTCTCCCCATTTAAAAACCATTATCTGTTGAAAACAACAACATTCAGAAACAAACAATTGCGATCGATCCCAGGAGAAGATTTCACTTTGATATTTTGACTGTTTACATGTGTCACTCTCGATGATTTATCCCGGTGTGACACCAAAAGTGAACGAAAAGTTGAACCCGAGACAACTTCTTTCATCCATCATCTTTAATGTTTCTATGTTTGCACAGTTCACTTTCAGACAAAAGGTGGAATGAAAAACAGCCTTCAGTCACTAGAATAAAATTTTTATTGTATTACACAATGCATTTCGGAGCCTGTGGATCCATCTTCAGGTGTGTAGGATGTTTACATTGGTTTTAAATTTTCTTAAGAGAGATTCGTGTCTTGTAAAGTTTGATCTTGTGCTGAAAAATTATTTCAAGTAAGTTTCATTATGAGAGAAAGGAGTAAAAATGAAAACATTGTAGAAAACTTACCAGAATTGACGGGATGCTGAATAATTAGTTTCATATACATAATTATTGCGGAGCACTGTACTAGCAAATAGACACGATGTATTAAAAAATTTAAAACCAATGTAAATACCATAGACACCTGAAGATGGAGCCACAGGGACTGAAATGCATTGTGTAATACAATAAAATTTGTATTCTAGTGACCAGGGCCGCATTTAGGCTCTGTGGGCCCCTAGGCTATACATGTGGTGCGGGCCCCCTGTCGGCAGAGGCTGGATTCTTAAATTTCGAAATATTGGAAATTTATGGGCGACCTTTTTTTTTTTTTTAGCTCTACTACCTGCCCAGGCGAGGGTTGTGGGTGGTGATGGGCCCCTCTTTGTGGTGCGGGCCACTAGGCTACAGCCTATGTAGCCTATGCTTAAATGCGGCCCTACTAGTGACTGAAGACTGTTTTTCATTCTACCTTTTGTCTGATCAATACAGTCACGTCAATACAGTGAATTATGGATAAAATTAAGATCAGTTCACTTTCCTTTCACTGAAAGGGTTCATCAGGAGTGATTGCGAAAAGTGAACCCTGTAAACCCGTCTTAAAGGAGGAATATTCAGATTTGTTAGCAGAGACTACAGTACTTCATTACTATGGTGTTCATAGATCTTTGCCATGAGTTACTAGGGGTATATTGCTGGGGTTATTTATTTATTTTATTTAGCGTTTGATGCTGCATGACACTTATGTAAACTTATAAAATGGAACTCGACAACAATTATACTGTGATAGTGGAACCAATAATATATATAGTTAATTGGGCAATGCCCTCAGCTGGCACGTGACAAGACCGGTACATCTGAATCGCCAGTCATAACCTCCATGGGCAGACCCGCCACTGTTTCAACACCCTTGTGCAATATCGATTATGCCGCCCCCCATCTAACCACAGCCAGTGGTGGATCTAGGAGTTTTCCGAACCGGGTCAATAAACAGTGAGATTGACGCCCCGAGTGTCGCCGGCCGCCTGAAGCAGCAGTTTAGCTAATTAAATAAACAAAAAAAGGTCGATCACTCGATTTGCCGCCTCCCTCGATGTGTCGCCAGCGTGCGGTGCACGCCTTGCATGCCCGCTTAGGGCGGGCCTGTCCATGGGCGTATCCAGCGAGGGGCAGGCGGGGGGAGGGGGGGAGGCTGCTGCCCCCCCCCCCCAGAAGAAAAGTCAAGTTGCCTTCAGTACGCTTCGACGAGTGAAGAACTGGCTCAGGAGCACTATAGGAGAGGAAAGATTGACGGGATTATGCCTGATGAGTGTGCATCGATATGTCGTGAAAGTGCACCGTGAGATATTGACAAAGTTATTGAAAATTTTTCAGAATCCGAGACGATTAATGTTTACATAAAAAAACTGTAATTGAGTTACGATCTTGATTAACTGCGTAGTAGGTCCTTGGATTACTATGTTAATCAATAATATAAATAGTTTCTTCAATCGGTTTGAGTTTTATTTTGTAAGAAATCGTCATGTTTCAGTACCCCATCCCGCTTCCTCGAAAAAATACCAGTTGCTCCCCCCCCCTCCCCCCTATTTCTGATCCTGGATACGCCCTTGATAACTTCTACAGCTTAACATTAAGAAGCTCAATCCAGACCACCGCTTCCGGCATTGTCGAGTTTAAATTTTTCAGTCTTCCATGGAAGGCACGGAGTGGGCAATCTTGTACAATATGTAACACAGTTTGTGCGACTTCAGCGCAGTCACAGTAAGGCGATTCCACCGAGCCCCAGATGTGAAGGGCAAGAAGCAGTTCTTTCCGTATCACATCTAGATCAAATTAATTCCTGGATATTTTGATTAGGGACTACTGAATTACACGATGCACTGTGTTGTTCTGCTGTTCAGCTAACTGCAGGACTGAATGAGTTGGATTTTAGAATCTAAGCAGTTTTTCAGGCAGGGCAGCGTGACTTCAGATGTGTTTTATATTGCCTTATATCCCCGTCGGTGGAAAGTGCCTCATTGTTCAGGATTCTCGATCATAGTTGGGTAAGGACCTTTTGCCTTATGGTGTGAGGTGGCATGATGTTGCTGAACACTGGATAGGTGTTGATACGAGCGTGACAATTATGACGCGCATGTTTTGGTGAAGCAGGATGTCCACCATCTGGTGTGAGAGCTATTGACTCGCACAGTAGAGAAGAACCAAGATTAAGGCTGTTCTTAAGCTGGGCGCACATTGACTCACAGTTGACGCAGGCGGGGCAACACATTTTCTGTGTCTCTATGGAGCGGAACAGCGCACATTGAGACTCAGGGCAGGGCAGCGCAGTACTGCGCCGCACGTGGCCTGCGCCACGTTGTGTTCACGACACAGAAAACTGTGCCACGCAGCTCACTTGTGCCGGTTTTTGCCGTAACACCTCTTGCGTTATTTAAAATCTTGCTTAACTTTAAAACCATTTTGAACTTTTTTTTTGTGCTGTCATCAGTCTTTCGACTGACTTGATGCAATCCTCCATCCCTTCCTATCTTATGCTAACCTCTTCATCTCTATATATCCCTTACAACCACGTTCTCAATTATCTGCTTCATATATTCTAATCTCTGTCTTCCTCTACAGTTCTTACCTTCCACTGTTCCCGCCTCTAGCAAATTAACCAATCCATCATGTCTCAAAATATTACCTACCAGCCTGTCTCTTCTATCTGTAAGCTTCCTCCATAAACTTCTTTTCCCCCCCATTATTTCCAAAACTCATTCATTTCTTATTTTGTCTGTCCACTTCATTTTCAGCATTCTTCTGTAGCACCACATTTCAAATGCTTCAATTTTCCTTCTTTCCGGTATTCCTAAAGTCCATGATTCGGTAACGTAAAGTGCTGTGGTCCACATGTAGAGTTTTAAAAAAGTTTTTTTCTAATTCCTAATCAATATTTGAAACTAAAAGATTTATCTTTTTCATGAAGGCTATTTTTGTTAGTGTTATTCTGCTTTTAACATCATTCCTGCTTCGGCCATCAGTTGTAATTTTGCTTCCCAAGTAACAGAACTCACTTACTTCTCCAATTGCATTCAATCCTATTTTTATATTTACTCTACTAGTATTGGTATCATTTTTGTTACATTTCATCACTTTAGTCTTGCTTTGATTTATATTCAGTCCAAAATCTTCCTTCAGTATTTTGTTCATGCCATTCAATAACTTCTCAATATCCTCAGCCCTCTCTGCTAATAAGACAATGTCGTCAGCAAATCGTAGCATACTGATTTTTTCTCCCTGAAAACTTATGCCACATGGAAATTTTTCTTTGACTTTCTTCATTGCTTCTTCTACATACAAGTTGAATATTAACGGGGATAGACTACAACCTTGTCTCACACCCTTTTTAACTGATGCATGTCTCTCGTGATTCTCTACTTTTATTACAGCCACTTGATTCTTATATAGTTTATAGAGTATTCTTCTATCTCGATACTTCAGACCTGACTTCTTTAAAATTTGGAACATCTTGTCCCACCTAACATTATGAAAAGCTTTTTCTAAATCAACAAATGCCATAAAAGTATCATTGTTTTTCTTGATCCGCCCTTCAAGTATTAATCTTAAAGACAGAATTGCTTCCCTTGTGCCGCGATTTTTCCTAAACCCAAACTGATCTTCACCTACTATCTCTTCTACTACACTTTCCATCCTTCTGTATATTATTCTGGTCAGTAATTTTGAAGCATGTGATGTTAGACTAATGGTGCGATAATTCTCACATTTGTCGGCTTGTGCTTTCTTTGGAAGTGTGAAGATTATATTTTTATTAAAATCAGTTGGAATTTTTCCTGTTTCATAAATTTTTGATATCAGCTTGAATAATCATTCGATTCCTTCTTCTCCTAGGTATTTAAGAAGTTCTGCAGGGATCTCATCAATTCCAACTGCCTTATTTGCTTTCACGTCATTCAGAGCTCTATTAAATTCTGTCCTCAAAACAGGCTCTCCTAAGTCATCAATGTCAACATCCTCTTCCTTTTCCATTACACTATTGTTCAAGTCGTCCCCATCATAAAGTTTCTCAATGTATTCTTTCCATCGGTTAGCTTTATCGTCTAAGCTTAAAAGAGGTTTCCCATCTTCAGCTTTAATGTTCACACCTCTTTTCTTCATTTCTCCAAAATTCTGTTTGATCTTCCTATATGCAACATCTACTTTACCTACGACTATTTCCTTTTCTACTTCTTCACACTTTTCTTCTCGGTCAATGGCTAGTCTTGATGATCACTAATTTCTTCGGTTACTTGACACGCTACAAGGTTATCATCAGGCTTTTTTTTTAGGAAGTACCTGGGCTCGGCATCTTTTGATTTCTGTTCAATATCCAAGATTTCGAGGAAAGTTTGACTAAATTATAAGGCTTGAAGGCTTCCTAGGCGTTTTGAGGTGCATAGTTAACCAAAGAGAAGCTTAAATAACATCAGTAGGCTTACTGGTACCTGAACTTTCTACATAATGAGGTTAGAGCCGTTTTCGAGAAACCATATACAAAAATTACTCCTTTTTTTTCAAAAAAAAGATCGTGTTTAAAACTTAAAATCAAAACGTTAACTACATATGAAATTTCATCCAAATCGCTAGATCCATTTGCGAGACCGCCTCATAAATTGCTTTCAAGAAAAATTCCATTATTATGTTAAATAGAAATCTTAATGCCAGTCAGGGAATAATTAATAATGCGAGATTTGTGGTAATTCAGGGAATTCTACGATAACCCTTGATGATGGATTCTTATGTAACTCGGTGAGAAAAATTGAAAGTAAAAAATATTTTTTAATATATATCGCGCTTAGTTCTCGATATATCGTATCTCAAAATTGACGTGGATGGTTGAAATGCGACCTGGACCAGAAGATAATTTCTCCATAGCCAAGTTTGATGATGAATTCGTTGAAACTCGTCGAGACAAATCGAAAATAAAGAATTTATTTTTCTGATATCTCAAGTGAAGAGGTTAGGATTAGATACTGGACCAGAAAAAAATTCACCAAAACCACTATGTCTATACGGTGGAAATGCACTTTCAATGTTTTATTTTGTTCCTAATGATTGTTGTTAGATTGTTAGGCTGAACCAGAAGAAACGTCGCAAAAAGCACAAGGAACTATACCTATAACTGATTTTTGACCTGCTATATCTCGAAAACCAAGCGAGATATTAAGAACATTTATTCTATATTTTCGATATGTTTCGTCGAGTTCTATAAGAATTCATCAGATTGTGACGTCACGGTAATCATAGAACATCATCAGTGCTAAATTCATTCACTCCGATAAAACTATGCTCATACCTTGCGTGGAAGTATTTTATGACATACTAACAACCACTTTTTACGGTCTAAAAGTAAACGATGATATTATTTTCAAAGAAGTTTCTGTAGAGTATCACCTCTGGCAAAACCAATGATATATTTTTAATTATCTTCCTTTTTAAATGTTTTACAATAAAAACTTGCAATGCTAATATTTCCACAAGAACTGTTCGTTTAAATATTCTTTGAAATCAAAGAGAAGCTATTTGTAGGCTTTCTGGTACCTGAATTGTCTACGAGATTGGGCTAGTGCCGTTTTCGAGATACAGAGTGAAAAAATTGTTAGTATTTTGTAAACTCGTTTTTTTGTAGGGAAGACAACTATTTAGGTAATCTTAAAAGTCAAAACATTATCTAAATATCAAATTCATCCATAGCCGTTTCCGGGATCCGAAATATATAAATATATATATATTTATTGTAGTAGGGCCTTGGTGGTCATGAATATTTATGGTTAATATTTATTAATAATTAACTTAATAAAGGATATTTTAATTTTGTTTTTATGAAGGAGTGAAAATATGGATTTTTGTGAGAATCTCGATGTTAGTTGGAATAGAGGAAAACTGTCACCATATGGTATTTATTTTCTTATCATTGGCGATTACAAGTCTGAGCGAATTTACCGTTAACATTGACACAAATTGGCAAAATCATAAAAGCAACGCTCAGAGGTACAATTAGCCATAATGAGCAAGCAAACAATTGTGTATTTACTTTTAAATCCATCTCAGATTTAATATGCAAGAAATAATGATATTTGAGAACAATGTACAATACAAGTTAGATGACCTTAGACATGGCTATCATAATACTGTGACTTTACATTTCAAAATATCATGGGTGCCACGATTGAACAATATGCCATTTGAAAATAACTAGTTGTGGCAAATTACGCCGCTAGCTCAGGGGTTTCTTCAGTTACAAAGTTAGAACATGGATCTATCCTCTCAAAGACGCTTAAAGGTTCATTTTCATGGAGTGCTCCATGAGATGACTTGGTCGTAATGAGTTACCATCGTAGTTCTGCGTCTGGTGTCTGCGGTGTTCGGAGATGACCCACGGTATGTGAGACTTGTCTCACAATGCGGATACAGGCACATACGTGTTGGTAATGCGCATCATCGCATTCCTGGCTGTGTTGCCGTGCGGAAGACACTCCGTCAAGCCGGCAGCGTCAGATTTCCGACACCAGAAGTCGGACTCAGCAGTTAACGAGAAAAGCCAACTTTTGGAGTTCACCAAAGAATACAGGTAGACTAGCCTAGAATCGAATCGAATGAAGATCGTCACTCTTCGATCTGCGAGGAAATTTCTGGCTACACCCCCTTGCAGTCTCGAAGATCACATTTAACAGAAAATTCCAAGGATTTTAAGTTATATGCTTGTTTGGATTGGATCTTCAGGTTGGCACCTAAAGTCACGCGATATCCCCATTATTTTATTTGCCCCGCGTATATCACATAGGTCGGATATATTCGGCTAAGTTCGGGGACGTCGCTGTGCTCGGGCGGCAGGAATTTCCCGCAAGGTGAGCAACCTCGTTGACCACCCATCCCCAGGGAGCAGAATGTGTCGTCCGGCAAAACCCTTTATCACTTGTGGTCGCCGTGGTTCGGGAAGGCCACGATTAGCTTCAAGCCTACACAGCTCAATAATTCTTTAATATTCGTTACAACAAGATACACTGAATGTTCACCATTGCATTACAGTCCTCACTTGGAATCTTGCATACTTTAGGAAATTACAAAAAAAAAAAAAAAAAAAAAAAAAAAACCTATTTAGGTGGTCACCCAAGATTTATGAAAATTACTATAACATTATGATTTATATAATAAAAATGCACATTAGAATGTGGCGACAGCGCGTCACGTTATAATACATATATATATATATATATATATATATATATATATATATATATATATATATATATAATATATATACATACAAAAATTGCTCATTTAAAGATATGAGATATATCCAAAATATTTTGTCCCTAGTGTTCTGCTTTACCACTTATGTAAATCCTCCTTCCGTATTTGCAAATCTCTGTTCCCTTGTGTTATTAATCTTATTTCCTACCCAATTTACACCTCGTAAATTTAAATCCCCACCAATAATGACCATTTTATTCTCACCTCTGAAATCTGAGTATGAATTTAATTTTCCCACAAGAGCCTCATCTTCATCTGTCATTCTTCCATTGCGTTGAGCAGCCATCACCCTGATTTTTTTCTTTTTTTATTACCCCAGAAATCTACCCAAAGTAACTCATGGTCATGATCTATGAACACCAGAATGTAACATAACAAGCGTCTGCGCCAGGTATCTGCGGCAGACGACCCTTGTTAACGATGTATTATCTTTGAGTAATAGTAAGTCAGTCTGTCTCTGACCGCCGGACGAGATTGTTAGCGCGGAGGCACATTTCGGTCTAACAGTTTGGAAATTGTTGCAGACTCAAGTAAAGTAGTGAAGTGATTTATATAAGCGTGTGATGACTAGAATTTGTGATCCGGAAGAGAACACTTTTCTTAAAGTGGCTACATGTGGTAGATCATTTCTGTTGTAGAAACTCTTTATCCTACGAACTTGTAATTTTCGGTGAAGTTCGATTACTTATCTAAAACCTCATATTTGGTGGTGGTATTTTTCCGTTGAGTGAGATAACTGCATCTTAACTATTACAATAAAGTCACTTTGTGTGAAGTTGTATATAAACTGTTGAACTGTTCTTTTTATTTAGTGAACCCAACGCTCGAAATTTACCTAAACCTGGCGACCGCGGCATAAGAACCTTTTTTCTGTTTAATGAACTTATTTGTGTTTCTAAGAAAGTGACTGTGGGCTCCAAATCAGTATTCAAAATTTAGCCCAACATAAAGCATTTGTACCCTTGCATGGCGACTCAGTGACAGGACGTGTGGTTAAATAGGCATCTGGAGGAGAAATTAACTTTCAATTCCCGAGCATACACACGGGGATAAAGAGGACAAAAGATAAATTACGGCGAAGTGTGAATAAGGCGACAATTAGGCGCGAAGACGACAATAGTCAGAGTGGAAGATATACCACTACGACGACACGAGCCAGTGAGTCAAAGACGGCGAGTGAAGATAATCTACTTAGAGACCAGTTGGAGGTGGCGCTGCCCAGTGGGGAACTGAGTAACTCGACGACAACTTCCGAGCAGAGCCGACAGCAGCCGACCGGGCGGCTGACGTCTACGCGGAGCGGACTTTCACGAGGGTGTCCGGGACCAGCCGAAGGAAGCCGAGCAGGAACAGCTGATCCGAGACAACCCGGGGCCATCCGAGGGGAGCCGAGCAGACCTGAAGGGAGACACCGGAAGCTAAGTGTGGGCTGCTGCTTGCAATTTGCCGCCAAGCGTCTTTTCCTGTCCGTCCCGTCCTTTTAATTTTTTTTTTTCTTGCTATTTCAAGTCACGCATAGGAAGGAAAACTGAGTTGAGTTTTTCTCTCCTTTTTTTGCCCATTCCTTTGTCATTCTGGTGACACTTTATGCATGTTGACGCTGCAGAAGTAGTTTGATTCCAGTTTGCATGCGCTTAGTTCTGATCTAGTGAACGCGTTTGTGAAGAGCGGCGGTGTGTTGAAAGCGACTAAGTAACTGAATTTATTGGAGTTTTCCCGGTGCATTTATAACATAAACTTACTGAAATGGGGGAAGAGACGGAGCCAAAATTGGCTGAAATGCTTACTAGGGTTTTTGAATCCTTTATGGATAAATTTGATAAGAAATTTGATTCCCTTATTGATAAATTTGATTCCAAATTTGATTATTATTGTACTAAGCTGTCCCCCCAAATTTCCGAGTTAACAGAACAGGTTAAGTGGCCAAATGCAGACGTAATTTTACAAACAGGGAGTGAAGGACTAAGGAAGATGAAAATTCAGGAAGATGTTTTTTTATTTGATACTATATTAGGGGATGCCTTGAAGAATGAAGGTGAGACAAATTATAAAGGGGTTAGGGCTGTCGAAACAGATGTTCGAGAATGTCAAGGGGAGTTTGTGGAAGAAAATATACGAGAGAAAATTTTTGAAGTAGCAGATGGAATTTTTTGTGATACCCTTGCGAAGGAGAAGGCTAAATTACGGGAGAATGAAGTTATAAAAATTGAAGTGGAGGGATTTTTATCTGTAACTACCGGAGAAGTAAAGTTGGATAGAATCAAAGCAGTACGACAGCCATATGGCTTTGACACTAGTGACAGGAGCGGGAGCAGTGGCCGACAGTCAGCGCATACTAGCGTATACCGGAGCACTGTTGGAACCCGAGCCACAAAAGATTTGACCTCCGCAACACTAGCGAGCGCGGAAAAACAAGCGGGCGAGTTGTGTTACGCACGGGAACGTGATAACCTGTCAGAATCACTTACTTTCGATGGCGAGAGATATCAAGGAGTTACTGGTATAGCAAAACAGTCTCAGTTTGTAGGTGAGGAGAATGAAATCGACAGAAAATCTATACGGTGGAAAACTAGTGAGAAGGATAAAGTTGACAGAAAATTCATACGGTGGAAAACTAATGAGCGTGGGCAAACAAGTGTTAATTTACCCGATTGTGACCAGATGGTTAAAAAGGGAGGAATTCTATCCTGTTATTTCTATGTTTTTTTTTCAATTATCAATCCTTTTTCTGAGAGAAATTTCTGTACTACTATAAATCCTACTTTTTCCTTACCTTCGAAGGCGCTAACAGTGGTATACCAGCCCGAAGAAGTGTGGTAACGTGAATAAAGTGATGTGAGTGATGTGGTGACTTAGAGCCGAAAGGTGTACAGGTCATTGACCTGTGTGTAGCTGGTGTTTACATCAGGAGTAATGCTTCTGACAGCAAGTGGTTCGACTTGCGCTTGAATACTAATTTAGGTTGTCTTATTATTTGGTGTGCTGTGTTTTTTTTTTTTTGGTCCTACCATTTTGTGCTTTTTTCCTTATGTTTGTTGTTTCTTAATTCTCATGTACATAACAGTTTTCCTATATGTCTCTTGAATTTAATGTGTAAAATGTTGTCTGTGAAAAACGGGAAACCACCAGTGTAGAATTTAAATTGATTTTTTTGTTCTGATAATTGATATGGCCAGACATGATCAATTATCACAAGCTGTTAGGGAGGGAGTGTAACATAACAAGCGTCTGCGCCAGGTATCTGCGGCAGACGACGCTTGTTAACGATGTAATATCTTTGAGTAATAGTAAGTCAGTCTGTCTCTGACCGCCGGACGAGATTGTTAGCGCGGAGGCACATTTCGGTCTAACAGTTTGGAAATTGTTGCAGACTCAAGTAAAGTAGTAAGGTGATTTATATAAGCGTGTGATGACTAGAAATTGTGATCCGGAAGAGAACACTTTTCCTAAAGTGGCTACATGTGGTGAGAGGAACTGTAATCAATGTGGTAGATCATTTTTGTTGTAGAAACTCTTTATCCTACGAACTTGTAATTTTCGTTGAAGTTCGATTACTTATCTAAAACCTCATATTTGGTGGTGGTATTTTTCCGTTGGGTGAGATAACTGCATCTTAACTATTACAATAAAGTCACTTTGTGTGAAGTTGCATATAAACTGTTGAACTGTTCTTTTTATTTAGTGAACCCAACGCTCGAAATTTACCTAAACCTGGCGACCGCGGCATAAGAACCTTTTTTCTGTTTAATGAACTTATTTGTGTTTCTAAGAAAGTGACTGTGGGCTCCAAATCAGTATTCAAAATTTAGCCCAACATAAAGCATTTGTACCCTTGCAAGAACTTCAACAGTTCACCAATAAAACCCTTATTACTTGCTGTATATTTTTAGCATTTACCTCTTCCTTCCCAGTTTTAACCTAATTTGTTATTGTTTCAGCAACATCATCTGTTTCTTTAACATCTGTGATTTTTCCCATTGTGGATCTAGTGTTAGTATCACTTTGATCATCTATCTCCATCCCTTCACCAGCAGCCTCTAACCTAAAAAGGGCATAGTCTTGACCCCATCATCACTGGAAATGGGCTCCCTTACCACTTTAGCTAACAACTCAGAAAGTACTCCCTTTCCCCTTGTATTGAGGTGTAGACCATGCCTAGTGAAACCCCACCTACCAACGGTGTTCACAGGTACAACCCCCAAAAAAGAACTAATGCCTTTCCCAAGTAGCACTTACGTTTCCACATTTACTCACCTCACAGCATAGTTCAATTGTGGCCGGTCATGGCGACTAAGGACCTGCATGAGTTCCACCCTTGTATGCTGCGCCTCCTACACCACCTTCCTCAGGTCACACTCTATACTATAACTCGCGTTTCTATCAATACTATTCCCCGCACGTCCCACTATCACTACTCTACCATCTTTAGTGAAACTCTTACAAAGTGAAACTATATCCTCTATTAACTGACCTAATGTTGCACTAGCTTTGAAATAACTTATGACCTGGTAACCTGTGCCTAATTGATCCTGCAGAAGAGGGCCTACGCCTCTCCCATGGCTACTACCTGGCAGCAGAATCCTTTTTTTCCTATTCTTGCCTTCCACTCGCTTATTCCTAAAGACCTGCTGTATCTTACCTACTCCTACATCTCCATGAGGCTTATCTCCTCCTGACTCTGGCAACAGGTGAAACCTATTTTTCCCCAAAATTTCAGAAGTGTCTGGATTCTTCATCCTACTAACCATATTTCTCCTACGACCTGTTACCAGCCCCCACCAATGTTTCTCATCTTCCTTCAACCCACTATCTTTACTTTCTGCCTCTATACCCTGAGCCTCCATAGGCTAAGCCTCCGTAGGTTGAGCCTCTGCAGGTTGAGCCTCCGCAGGCTCTGCCTCCACAGGCCACGCCTCGGTTGAGCTCCTTCTACTTCTTACTTCTTAGACCTAAGTGTACCGTTTCTGCAAATTTGTCTCTCGTACTAGATTGTTTCAGTTTATTCACTTCCACACTGTTCTTTTTATGCTGCTTCCTTATTCGCTAGAATTTCAGCCTGCATTTCATTACTATCAAATTATGGTCAGAGTCTATGTATGCTTCTAGGTTCACTTTACAGTCTAGCACTTGACTCCTGAATCATAATATAATCTAGCTGATATCTTCCTGTATCCCCAGTACGTTTCCAGGTGTATAGGTGTGTATCCTTCATGCATGGTTCTTAAAAAGTGTTTGCCACTACTAGCTTATATTTTTCACAAAATTCTAACAAACTGCTTCCTCGCCCATTTCTTTCTCCTTGACCAAAACTTCCTACAATATTCCCCACTTTTCCTTCTCCCACTATCGCATTCCAATCACCCATGATTATTAGAATTTCCTCCCCCTTCACATTTTGGATTAGTTCTTCAATTTCGGTGTATATTTTCTCTATTTCTTCGTCATATTTCTGTGACATTGGCATATACACTTGTACTAATGTGGTTGGGGCGGGCTCAGTTTCTAAACTCGCCAGTATAATGCCGTCACTAAACTGTTCATAATAACTCACCCGTTTCTCTCCTCTGTTATTCATTAGAAATCCTACACCAGTGACTCCATTGCCAGCTTGTGTGCTAATTATCCAGTGTTTCCCAGACCAGAAATCCTGTGCATCTTTCCATGTAATCTCGCTAATCCCAACAACATCTTCCGTTCTAGATTTTTTAACTTACCTGCCCTATTCAGACTTATAACATTCCACGCTCCGACTCGTAGAATGTTTCTATCCATTCTGATGACTCCTCCCTGAGCAGTCTCCACCCGGAGATCCGATTGGGGGACTATTTTACCTCCGGAATATTTTACCCAGGAAGAAGCCATCATGATATATGTAATTTCTGAGGTTTACATGTACTCGGGATGCCCTTAGGGTCTTTAATGCAGTGGTTTCCCGTTACCTTCTGCATCCCCATGCCGTTGATCATATCTGATTCATCCGCCTTTAGAGGCCGTTTCCAACCCCAAGGGCAGGAGGGTGCCCTGGACCACTCCCCACTCTTTCGCCTTCCTTTCGGAGGCCGTTGGCAAGCAGTGAATGATCCCTTATACCAGGTATCATTCAGTCACCAGAGCCTCGTCTGTGCAGACAGGTTGCGCCACGTAAAGGCAAGGTTGACATTTGGTTGTAAAAGGCTAGTATAGTCTCTCCCAAACCCGTACACCCCCATTTTCAACTATGGCACAAGAAAAATGGATTAATGTTGTGCGTAACCACCCTGCGATTCACAATTCCAGTCACATTAAATACATAAAAATTAAATTTAAACAAGAAATTTGGACAAGGATCACCAAAGAACCCAACAGATGGCTAGTAAATTCAGCATTTATTTATCATACAATTTTCACTTTTATTTTCTCTTTTTGAATTCATTTTTAGTATAAAGATTGATAAATAGGCTACGCTATTATTACATTATTATTTTTTTCTTGTTAGTTGCACTACATCATTCAATAGTGTCCCGAGAAACACTGTTTTACACGCTTTTTTATTAGCTTGACCTGTATATGTGAATGAATGTAAGGGAATGTAACTCCATTTTGACCCACTTCCAGATGTCCGAGCTGTTTGAAATTTTGCACACATATTAAGAACCGGTGAAAATAACAATAATTTCATAGCAATGTCCTGCTATTCTCATTACTTTGATAGAAACAACAGAAAAATCGATGAATGTCGTAGAATTTTGCAGTTTAATTCTAACCAAATTCCAGATGTCCGAATTTTTTGTAATTTTGCTAATGTATTGATAACTGATTACAATACAATAATTTAAATACAATAATACAATATTCTCAATACTTTGACAGTAACAACAGAAAAATTTTGCACGCGTTTTAAGAACCATTGACAATACAGTAGCCTCTTAGCAATGTCCTGCTATTCTCGTTACTTTGACGGTAACAATAGAAAAATGGTTGCATGTAATGGAATCTTTCATTTCAGTGTTTACCCACTTCTTGACATCCGAATCGTTTGAAATTTTGCGTACTTATAAAGAACCGATGAAAATTCAATAATTTCACTCTCACCGCGTTGTCAGTAACAACTTAAAAGTGGATGAATGTAATAGAAAATTTCAGTTCAATTTTCACCCACTTCAGAAAGTCCGAATTGTCGGAAATTTTGTACAGATATTAAGAACCGATCACAATCCAATAATTTCATTTCTATGTCTTGGTAATCTCATTACTTTGACAGTAAGAACACTAAAGTGATTTAACCGTCTTATGACAGATGTGGCTCATTTTCACCCACTTTCCGCGTCACCCGTCGTGGCTCAGTTGGTTAAGCCAAGTGATTGGCGAGCAGACGTTCCCTGCTCGAATCTCGGTTTCGGTTGGAATTTTTGCGGATATTATAAGTGGCAAAGATTAGGCTAATCCACAGTTCGGATTTCACGTTAAACTGCAGGTAACCTATACTTGATGCGATTGCCGAGTTAGGCAAAAGCATCCGCGCGGTGGCGGCTCCAGGATTTTAGTTTGGAGCGCGGGGGGGGGGGGGGGGGGGCTAGGATTTGATTTGGGATCCGACACTGCAGCCGCGACATTAGTGCACAAGCGCATCAATTCAAGAAACCTTCGTCATTTGTCGGCCGGACCTTTCAGAGATTTCCCGGCCAATATCGCCATATGCATTTAATTTAATTACCAACTTCCAGGCGTCTTAATTTTTCGAAATTTTGCACGCGTATTAAGAACGTTTAACAACACAATAATTTCACAACTGTAACATGGTATTCTCATTACTTTGACATTAACAACAGAAAAATTGTTTTGTTGCGCAACCTTTTACACATACGCAATTGATGATACTTTGATAGTTTACAAGCTACTACGATAGTGTCTGCAGTCGCTTAATGCGATGTTGAATAGTGAGTATTTGAAACATCGTTTTCAATTACTTCGCACTATTATAGAACATTTGTCTTCTACATTTAGTCTGCTATTGGACCTCTGGTGGAGTTGACCATTTAATTGTACGTTACTTATGGGAATAATAATTAAAAATAAAAACTACAACACAAAGAAAAAGAGAGATTGGCGAAGAAAAGCCTACAGTAAGAAACATACTTTTGAAACAATCTGAACTAAAAAGTTAAAAATTGTAGTTTAAAAACCTAAAAACACGCTTTCGTGGTAATGTGAACTAAAAGGTTAAAAATAATCTTTAAAATTAAAGATTTCGTTTAACAGAGATAGGATGTCCCACAATTCAGGACAAATTAATTTTTTGAATAAGCTTAAAGAAGTCACTGATTACAAAGTTATCTTTAATGTAAAAAAGCGTGGGGTTCTCTCTACATAACTTTTTACAAACAGCCAGCGACAAAAAATATATGACAACTGACCCCACGCTTTTTTTACATTAAACTAATTTTGTAATCCTGAATTGTTGGACGTACTATCGCTGTTAAACAAAATCTTTAAATTTAAAGATTATTTTTAACCTTTTATTTCACATTCCTACGAAAGCATGTCTTTAGGTATTTAAACTACAATTTTTTCCTTACCGTGGCACACGTCCTACTGAAGCTCCTCTGCTTCTACTTCCTCTTCCAACCCCTAACGAGAGAGGAAGGATTCTTGTTTAGACATTTCCCGAATAATTTGTTGAACACTGTTTTGTTTGTTCCAAGTGTTTCTTATGTTCTATTATGTAGTTTTACTCTTAAAAATATAATATGAAATAAAAGAGAATTACATTCTTACAAATGCCATGTACCATCAAACGCTAAACAATTAAATAAATAACCTCAAAAATATTGCCAGATTTTCTTCAGTTCCAATAGGTATTTGATCGTTGTCGAGAAAATAACAGGTTGGATTATGCTGTGAATCGCCGCTCGAGTGATCCGAAAATAATGCATAAATCTTTTGAGAATTCTCTTGTCAATGCAAAAGCCAGATGGCTTTTTTTTTTTCATACACTCACTTTTCCATAGTTTTTATCTAAGTTACCAACTAATAAAGCAATAAAAATTTTATAAGCTCGGCATCCCAGTCTGATTCAGAAATCGAGGTTTTGCATCGACATGTTTTTGGTTATGTTTTTTTGTCGCATTTTTCGCACAACACAACAATGCTTTATAAACTGCCGCACGAAACAGCTGCGGTCTAATACACGCGGGTAACTGCCCCACACAGGTTCTGTGTTCGTGCTGCCCTGCCCTGCTCTGCGCTGCCCCTTCAGCACCACGCAGCTCAATGTGCGCCCGGCCTAAATGTGTTTAAATCAGCTTCCCATGAAGTTCCAGGCGACCAGGCGACCGATGAAGTGTTCCGACTTTTAAGCTTTACAGCTATATTCTGAAGGTGCTTTTCATAAGTGAGAGATTTATTTAATGTTACTCGAAGGTATTTTGGGATAGTTTAATATTTCAGCAACTGGTCTCTGAACATAGTTGGCCGGTAGTTCATTTGTTTGTTGCTTAGATGTAATGTAACTACCGACCTTGGTGGGTGAGCGGTTAACGCTCTGGCCTCGCATTCGGGAGGACACCGGTTCGAATCTCCGTCCGGGCATACAGATTTCGGTTTTGCATGGTTTCCCCAAATCACTCCAGGCGAATGCCGGGACGCTATCTTCAGAAGGCCATGGCCAAATTCCTTCCAGTTCCTTGTCCCCAGTCCCATCCCATCTCTAATGACCTCGACGTCGACGAGGCGTAAAACTATAAGTAAAAAAAAAAAAAAAATGTAATGTAACTATTTTTGTTTTCTGCGTGTTAGTTCTTCGAAAGTAGGCGTTCATTTCCTGATGGTTGTGGGTCAGGATTTCTTCTGCCTCTGAGAAGTTAATTCTTTGTACTGTAAGGTTGATGTCATCAGCGTATACAAACTTGCGGGAGGCAGAGTCTGGCAGGTTATAAGTTCACTATTCGATTAATTTTATGATAATTATATTATTATATTGCTGTACCTTATCGGTTAAATAAACGTATACTTACTAACCTCACTGAAACGTTGGACCCGAAGCGAAACGACTAGAGCTGTTGGCTATTGTGAATGAGGTCACGGAAGCAACCGGAAAATTTTCAGAGTGCCCAACTGTTAAAAACTATTAAATCTAATGATGATCAATACATTAATTCAACGATAATTTATACATAGTTGATAGTAATACTTTCTTTGTTAGTTTTTTTCGAATTTAAATTGGATGATGTGAGCAACTGACAAGATTTTCAACTTCTGTGCCGCCCTTACCTTTTGAATTTTCAGTTTCGAGTTCACGTACAATAAACAAGTAAAGGTTCTGGTTCTTGCAACGAATTTTGTAACTTACACTGATAATTCTTGATACGTGTCAATTATTTTGCCACAAAGTATTTTAACAATATTATTTTCTCATACAATCACAACCATTCACATCCATAAAAATTATTTCAAATTGTTGTAATTCAATTGATGTAATTGCAGGAGGACACATTGAAGAGGCAGAAGTTTCCATAATAGCATCATAGTTTCTTTCGCAGTGAGCAATGTAACCAGCAAGATAATGAAAGCCCTTAATTGAGCAGTCCAATCCTTCCTTATATGAAGTCAGATCAGTATCAGCTTCAAGCGAAATATTCACATCCTGAAAGTCAGTTTCACCGTCAGTCGTAGCCATGGTTCAGATACAAAAGGTAATTATAATCATTAGTGTATTGGCATGCCCCAAATCTGTGTAATAAAATTTGTTGTAATCACATGTCTCCTTGGTGTTGCAATTTTAACATACAGTGTACTTTTTGCTTAGCTGCCAGTCCTGTCTCACTGAAGTTGAAGATTTTGACACCTATGTAAATTATATCATATTTGGTGAATAATGAAATGAAAGGCGCTAAGCAGCAAAAATGAATAACAAATTAGGATAGGGGCCACGAACACACAGAAAATAGACAAAAACACACACGGTATAAAAATTTTCAAGTCTAGGTTTCAGCTGGTGTTTGATAAAGATTTAAGGAAAGTGGGAGAAGCCAAACTAGTGGACAGGAAATACTCGAACATTTGGAGGGGATGGTTCTGGGGAAGAGGTGGAGGGTCAAGTGTGGATGATGGTTCGAATTTATATAGACTTGGTTCAAGGTGGTCCTGATACCCCTGTTCGCTGCCAGGAGTGGCAAAGTGATACCGCCAGCCGGAGTGTGTGGCAGAATGATGGAGAGTCGCGGACTAGTTTGGTATGGTAAAATATGGGGGTAGGTGAGAAGGTGAGTCCTTTGGAGAGTACAGAGAGTTGGGATTCAGATAATGGTCAGGAGATATGTTTATAACTGACAGTGTAGGCTTGGGCATAGGGCTTGAATACAGAGAGCGAGGTGTAGGTTTTAAAGGGGGATGTTGACGTATGTTGAGGAGCTGGGCAATGGACGGTTTGGAGGAAGTCTGAGGAGGCTGTAATTGGGATTGGTAGACCATTGGCTGGTGGGGATCAAACTGCCCCAATGCAAGATGAGACTTCAGTAATTTGGACAACTTCTGTAAATGCTTCTGGACATGTATACGCTAGAATTAACTGATTGCTGTAAAATCTGCTGTAAAACTGGAATTATTTGTGGGAATGGTAACATGAGTATTTTGTGAAGGGATTTGAGGCTTCCAGAGTGTTGGTTTGTTATCGTTAATTAACGAAGATAACAAAATTGCAAAAATGTAACTTTTAAGTTAACCTAAAAATCATTAACGTTCTTCTTAACTTCCGTTAAATTGAACATCCGTTAATTTTAGTCCGTTACATTCGTTGTTGACGTCATTTTATTTGTTTGAATTTCACACCACGGCACGCTGGTACTGGGATGAGTCATACAGTGAACAAATTCGACAATGCGAAGTGCGAGTGTGATACATAATCATACAACTGTTATTCTAGGTATGGCGTGGGTGTGATCAGGAACGCTAAAGTTGTGGAGGGTTTGTATTTTAACTCTGCAAACCGGCGTACACTACACGTTTCAGATGCGATCAGTGATTGATTTTGATTACTTTTATAACCTAACTTTTTTTCTATGGGGAATATAGTGCCACTTTTTAGTTTGTATTGGTTTGCATTATGATAGTGAAGAAAAATTGATATTCGTTACCTGATTTAATAATTGAAACTGAAGATCTAGAATCTGTTAGTAAAATCAGAAACGCTAGCAATAGCAACGAGAAGATTAAAAATTCTTGGCCACATTTATGCGATTATAGTGCATTTAAATCAAGATCGAGAGAAAAATTGATTTATGAATTCAAACTGTGTTTGAATTAACTTTCTATAATCAAGATTCACGTTTCTAGCCTTAATAATCTTAAACAATACATGAAAAGGATGCATAGACCTAAATATTTACAATTTGAAGAAAAAGTATAGGAACAGTCATGTCGTGGGAAAAGGAAAAACCATTCAAAGCGCTGTGGATTCTAGCGTAGATAGCAGTAAAAGTATTTTTTTTTAATATCCATCTGCTAATAAAAAGTTACGTCAACGAAGCATTGGTGAATCTTTTGGCATCGTAGTCACCGACAGCGGCGTACCTCAAGATGGTGCGGACCAATGCATTGTAAACTTTTTCTTTGCAAACATGATTTCCCTACGTGTTGTAGAATCCGATACGTTTGAGAAGTTGATTAAAACGTTGAACCTCAGTAAGAACTCAGTTTCCTGAGGGATATTTGGTAGACGTATTGTAGATGTTAAGTTTTAACGAATAAATGTAACGTGCGTTAGATTTTCAAAACTGTGGCGCCTTAACGATTATCGAAGTTAACTTTTTAAGTAGCGGATTAACGAAGTTAACTTTTTGATTAACTGTGCCCCATATATATACAACCTTTTTGATCTAACAGAAGTTGAATCAATTTGAAAAGTCATACATATGAAATAAGCTAAAAATAAATGGAGATATGCAACTTTGGCAGCCCGATGCCGATATTAGTATTGCCGAGCCACTGAGAAACAATGCATGTGATGTTAGTGTGACAATTTCTTGATCATGCAAATAAAACCTGAAGGATTACATCAATCATCCTATATTGATTGGATTAATAACATCCACAGAACTAGAAGCGGGGATTAAATACCTTGTTTTGTTTGTTCATGATCTGTTTACTGATAATCATCTTGGCTAGTCACTAATCCACCATGGTGTCTTGATGAAATGGAAATATTACAGATGTTACATATCTATGTTTGCTTTTTTGGGCTTCCAGCTGTGTCAAATTTGCATTCTCAGGTGATGTTTTGGAAGCTAGTACTGCTTTAAAAGTTAAGCCACTGCTCAAAATCAACTGAAGTTAGATACATTGTAGTCCATGCCACGGCTGAAAATGCCATTGATAATGGGTATGAACCGTTGTTTGAAAACATGTCACACCTGTGCCATGCAGATAATTTTTGGGACAATGTAGTTAAATAAGCAATAGTGATAAGATATAATGTTATAAATAGGTTTCTGATCCTTAGGACAAGTCATATTTTTTCCTCCCTTCTTTTTGAGCTGAAACGCTGAATTAAACACAGATTCAACGTTTCTGATTGTATGTAAATGTATTTTATATAGCATATAAATGCATATTCAGGCCAATTTCCTAATTTCGGTCATATTGCAACAATTTTTATGGTTATATGTTCATATTTTGAGGGAAAATATTTTGGACAGAAGTTATAGATGATAAGAAATTAAGATAATTATTGTCAGAAATATACTCCTGTTATATATTGGAGAAAGAAACAAAACTAATTGTCACTGAATTGGTCAGAATTCACCAGTCAAAATTTAAACTTATAAATTATTGTCACTCTCTGAACGTTAATGTTCCGTCTGACTTTTAAATTCGACAATGCAGCGGCAGCATGCCTGTTTCGAGCCGCGTCAATAAACCAATGTCTCACTTGCAACGGTAACGCGGGAGTTGAGTCCACTGCAGTGACCCACCAATGAGTTGAGAGGAACCAATTGTCTTCCTATGGTTCAGTACGACAAACTGCTGCTTAACAGGAAACCCTTCCCTACCAAGGTCAGGTATTCCTCGCAGGGCCGCATTTAGGCTTTGTGGACCCCTAGGCTATTGTAATAGGATGTCTCGAGTGGTTGCTGTTATATTAGTTATCCAACATTACTAAAGATTTTCATTTAACTTTAAGTTTTCTTGTAATCGAAAAAGGGGGGGGAAGGTGATTAGCTAGGAGATGTTAATTCTAGCAATTTATATCAGGTTCTGACACCAGACAATTCTTTGATTACGCAGAAATTACCAAACTGCGATAAATTTCACTTAATTTAATTTAATTGCAATGGAGCACAGGCTCCGGTGGTAATTTCCCTACATCCTTCATCCACCTACATTAGCCCTCTACAAATTTTATCTTTAAATTCTTTCAAAGTTTTCGGTAAATTATTCATCTTTTCTCTTGGTAACTCATTCCAATCCCTGACACCCTTACCTAAAAAAGAGAATCTTCCCACACCCTTGTGCCTGAAATCGAGTACCAGCTTGTGGTCATGGTCATCTTTTCCCTTCCGTGCACCACTTTTCATACCTATTGCAATATCTTTCCACGCCTCATCGGCAGTATATGCCCTGTACACTCCCATGACCCTCGTGGAGTATTACACCGTTCACTCTTCTCTATGACATTACTTCCGTTACCAAAATACTAAATTAACAATATTATCATGAAACACAATATAATAGCAGGATGTGGGTTGTGGATTCTTTAGTCTATGAGTGTTAATTTGAGACCAAACAGTGGGAATTAAGTTACCAATCATTTAACAAAAAACCTAACATACATTTTAGCCCGTTTCCAACTAATTGACCTTAAGAGAAAATGACAAGTCTTTCCATTAATAACTGAATTTACTGCTCAAAGGTTAACACATAATTACTGCCTTTACTTTAACAAAAGCTTCCTAAAATCAATCACTCATTACTTCACAATAACAACACAATTTGGTCTCTCTCTCTCTCAACAAATAACCACTGAATACAACGACGACTGCATAATTCTTATAACTGGCGGCAACGTCTACCAACACATATAAACGGAAGCTTAACCAACCAAACAAGTTATACTGGGGCAGTTTGAGCTACTTTACGACTTGTTATCCACCTTAAAGGCAAACCGAACACTTTAGAAATGACCGCGACAACGACTGAATACTTTTAGAGACAAACTAACTGACTTGGAGACCAAACCGACTAACTTTGAGAGCAACTGAGGAGGGTACTGCGCAGGGGCGTAGCTACTATGGGGCTAGGCGGTGCAGTGCACCGGGGCCCTCACGCTCAGGGGGCCCCCAAGCATACCTCAAGGGGCCCCTAAGCGCACCTCTAGGGGCCCTCAAGCGCAGTTTAGAGGGCCCACGAGCCTTCACGGCAAACTGGCGACCTTTTTTTTTTTTAGCCCTCGCTGCTTAGGGGCCCCTAAAGAACAATTCAAGGGCATACATCCTCAGTTCTGGGGGCCCCTACCAGCACACAAAGCAAAAAAAAAAAGGTCGCCCGTCTGGCCTGAGGGCCCAAAATAATTTTTTTGCACCGGGGCCCTTGTTGACCTAGCTACGCCACTGGTACTGCGCGCCTTACCTTCTGTAAGCGACTACATGATTACTGCGTGCTGTTCTGAAAAGAATGAAGACAGACTGAAGCGCGCATGCTAGTTTTGTAGCGAGCCTAAAACTGCTGATGCAGAGCGTCCCTCGTGACTGCTGCGTGATAGCGCATCCGCTCTGGCTGCAAGCAGCTACTTCTACGCGACTTACAATGTACAATGACGTACCAATTTCAATAAAAATTAAATCCTGTTGTCTATCATCTTGATTCCATTACACTATACATGTGGTGCGGGCCCCCTCTTTGTGGTGCGGACACCCAGGGTACAGCCTATGTAGCCTATGCTTAAATGCGGCCCTGATTCCCTGCCTACCAGACACTACGCGTCGAAACAAGCACAAAGCCTTTGGCCACTCACGCACTGTCACAAATGCTTTTGAAAATAATCCTCAAACAATGTTAAATCTGCAGTGGATCAGTCAGTACCGTCAACAAAATTTTCTGAAAGTGCGAAGTCACATAAACGAAAATAGAGAGGAGTATTTAGCACAGATGAAGGAGTTCTTTTCAGTAAATTATGTGAAACTAAAGTGACTGCAACAAAACGATTTCATGTGCAGCAGCGTTGCAATACATCAATACACAAGAATAATGTATCACGGCATTCAACTCGACAAAGCATAAAGTGACTTTTTTTTCTTTTTTGATACATCTACAGCTTCGTCATCTTCCAAATAATCAAATTTTTCTAAATAACTCTGTGAAATGATGGTATCAGCCAAAATCCTACCTAATAAAGTAAACAATGAGCATTTCAAAACCATCTAGGAGAAATACACAGCACAGACGATTCCAACCGAATCAACATTGAGGAAGAACTATTTACCGCCTTGTTATGAAAATTTATTGTAGACTATCTGAACTAAGATATGCACCAATTAGGTCTGGGTATCAATGGATGCATGTACTGATGCTTGTGGGAGATACGTTGTGAATGTTATCGGTGGAACTCTGCTTTCTGGCAGACCGGGTGATACATTTTTACTGGACTGTGAAGTTCTTGAATCAGTAAACCACTCAACAATTGCCACCCGTTTCGATAATGCTATCAAACTGTTATGGAACGGTGCAGTTAAGCGAAAAAATGTCTTACTATTTGTGACTGACGCTGCGCCATACATGGTAAAGGCTGGAAAAGGTCTGAAGATGTTATATCCTTCGTTAGTGCATTTAACTTGTCTTACTCATGGATTACATAGGGTTGCCGAGGAAGTAAGACTAAACTTCCCTGATGTTGATAGGTTAATATCAAAGTACTCGGGTGACCGATCTAGGCTCGGCATCTTTCGATTTCTATTCAGTATGCAAGATTTCATCAAAATCCTTAGAGAAGTTTGTGAGAAATTAATTTTTTCGTGGACTGCACCACCTTCGGAACCGACGCGAAATTGGTAGTAGCCTGCTGAAATTTGGTTTAATTGCTTCGTCATTTTGTCCTCTTTACATTTTCGCTCTTGCTTTGCGGAAAACTTGCCAGGAATTTAATTAAAATGCCGAAATATAACAGCGTCGCACGGCCTTTAGATGCCGTCAGCATTGAAAAATCAGTGATAGTCTCTTAAAATGTTGATTTAATCCTTTGTTGTAATGTTTTCTTGCCGTTTCAGCTTTTCTACGTTGCAAAAAGTCGCATATAATTGACAAATAGACAATATTTATCCGAGTTGTAATACGGTGATGCCCGCCATATAGAAACGAGCAGTCAGAGATAATCGATTTCTTCCATTGTAAACAAATACGCTATTTCCGATGGATGCCGCAGAACGCAAAATTGCATAAAAATTTTCTCTTGGTCCTGGCTGTATTTCAACCTAACCACGAAATCTATGACGAAACGAAACTGTTTAGTTTGATATGATCCCTGTACCGATAATTTTTTTTGTTATTTATGCAGTGCTGGTAGCATTTCGCAGTTGATCAGCTTCATATTTCAACATTTTAAATTAAATTTCTAGTGACTTTTCCGCAAAGCAAGAGTGTAAAATGTGAAGAGAAAATGTTGACGAAGCAATTAAACCAAATTTCAACAGGTAATTTCGCCAAGGTTCCGTGAGTGGTGCTGCCCCTATTTTATCTATTTTCAAGAGCTGCTCATGTAATAGTATTAGTTTGGATAGAAGGAAGCATAAGCAATTCTTATCAGAGTTAGGATGGCCAGTTCGTTTTCTCTGGAACCTACAATTTATCGTAGAATCCCAACCACAGAACGCCCCACAGTAGTTCATATGGTTAAATACATTTCTTAAAAATTCTTGCTCCCACCAGAATTTGAACCCGGAATCGTAGCCAGAATTTTTTAAGAGCTCGTGCCTTTTCCCCACTAATTACATGTGAGCTGCCAGGGAATGGTCGCGTGACATTAGATTTTTTTTTTTTTTTAAAAAAAACCCAGTATCTATTTTTTAAATATCTAATTTTTAAATGTTTTACAATTAAACTGGTAGTATTTAATGATAACCACTTTTTCAATATTGTTTTCAAGGAAGTTATGTAAATATAAATATCAATCCTGACAAAGCCATTTTTTAAATATCTTCTTTTTAAATGTTTTACAATTAAACATGCAGCGCTAGTATTCCCTCGAGTCATCTAGCATACAAGAAATGTTCGTTTAAATATATGAGCTCCTTGAAACCAAAGAGAAAAATATTAATATGCTTCCTGGTACCTGAATCATCTACGAGATGATGTTAGAGCCGTTTTCGTGATACCAAGAGCAAAAATTGTTCGTATTTTGTAAAATTGATTTTTTTTTTTTTCCAGGGAGGAATACTAATTAGATAATCTTAAACATCAAAACGTTATCTAAATATGAAATTTCATCCAAATCGTCATAGCCGTTTCCGAGATCCGAAATATATATATACAAGAATTGCTCGTTTAAAGATATAAGATAAGATGTAAAAAAGATTTTTGTCTAAGCTACAATAAGACTGGTAAAATTTAAAGAGGACGCACCTTCCGTCACTCTTCCACCCCAACCAATACTTACTCATTGGGTCACATGGCTCGATGCAGTTAGCTATTACTGTGATTATTATGAAAACACAAAGAAATTAGTTTCTAATTTTGATAGCAGTAAAGCATCTTACATAAAAATTGTCCAAGAACTCTTTTTCAGAAAGTTTTCTTTTGGCGTACATAAAGTCAAATTTTTCAGGCATCACAACTGTGATTTCGCGTCTTGAAGAAATTGCTCTAGAATTGAATGAAAGTTTGGCGGTCATTAAAAGCCTGGAAAACGAGATAGGCCAAGCAGGGAGCAGTGTAGCTAGTTGCCCTAAAACAAATTTGATAAAGTGTTGCATGGGAATACAGGAGATTTTTTTTTTTTTTTTTGGAAAATTAGTGAAATTTTCTCGCATTCGGGAGGACGTGGGTTCGAATCCCCCGTCCGGGCATTCAGATTTGAGTTTTCCATGGTTGCCCCAAATCACTCCAGGCGAATGCGAGGACGCTTCCATCAAAATGGCCATGGCCGAATTTCTTCCCGTTTCTTGTCCCAGTCCCATCCCGCCTCTGATGACCTTAGCAGTCGACGGGGCGTAAAATTATACATGGTAGTGAATCTGTTTTAACTGAAGACCACCCACAATGAAACTGAAGTGACCTGACTCTGTTTAAGTACGCTCCCATCACACCTTGTGATATTTAACAAAGCTTCTCGCTCTACAAGACGGTTTTAAGTGACAACCGGAGAAAATTCCTTTTCGAGAACTTGAAGATGCATATGGTGATATACTGCAATGATTTGCAGAGTATGGATGTAGATGTAGAGGTAGATGTAGAATGCTGGCATCAAACAAGAATAAAAAATGGTGTGCAACAAATTTATAATAAATTCTCATTTTTAAAAGTATAATTCTAGTAATCCATTGTCAGGTATGTATTAAAATTTGTAACTACCTAACAAAATTTGTTCTTAGAACCACGAGTTAGATTAAATGGTATTGCATATCATTTTTATTGTCAGTTTCTATGTTCATTCAAGCTGGAAGTTAGGTCTTCGCAGTTTTTAAGATAATATTTACGTTCCATCAGCCTTCAGCATTCACCTGGAGTAGTATTTCGAAAATTCGTATCAAAGTTATTTATTTTCGGTTAAACTGTTAAAATTACGAAATTTTTCATGAGGACTAAAGTTAACGTTTGTTGCAAGATCTAGCGATTTGAAAAGTTTTAAAGTGATAGGATTATTTAAGTTGTCAAGGTCAAAATTGGACGATGAAACATTCAGACGTGAGATTTCATATCTGATCAGCTTTCCAGAAGTTACCTATGGGAAAGAGGAAGTGATTGATTTTTCCAAGATCCGAGTGATCGCTCAGTTGGCCAGTAGTATCGAAACAGTCAACGCGACACTAGGAAGGCCTCAGTGTTTCAGGAACCTAGAGCGTGATAACATGTAGCTCAGTCAGTCGGTCAGTTTTCATCTAGAGCACTACTGTGCTACCGTGTTGGTGAGATGTAGTCATCGCAAAGTTTTAAAGTTTTAGTGCAATGCAGTTTTGAAGTAGTATTACGCCATGTGCCAGCACATGTGCCACAAATTTGTTGATATGGAAATAGTCTGCAACATGTTGCGGCACAAGTGCCGGGGACAGAAATGTGCCAAGTGACTGCGGGACACAACATGTGCTGCAACTTGTGCCACAGCCCATGGAAACAGACTGCAGCATGTCCCAGGGACATGTGTCGTCGTGCGCATGAGCACTACACTCCTTCTGGGCAGCACGTGTTTTCTTGTCTGTGGTAATCGTACTTTATTTCAGGGGCGTAGCTGCTATGGGGCTAGGCGGTGCAGTGCACCGGGGCCCTCACGCTCAGGGGGCCCCCAAGCATATCTCAAGGGGCCCCTAAGCCCACCTCTAGAGACCCTCAAGCACAGTTTAGAGGGCCCACGAGCCTTCACGGCAAACTGGCGACTTTTTTTTTTTTTTTTTAGCTCTACCGTCGTCAGGAGACCCCTCACTAAGGGCCCTCGCTGCTTAGGGGGGGTCCCCATCCTCAGTTCAGGGGGCCCCTACGAGCTCACAAAGCAAAAAAAAAAGGTCGCCCGTCTGGCCTGAGGGCCCAAAATAATTTTTTTGCACCGGGGCCCTTGTTGACCTAGCTACGCCACTGCTTTATTTAAAGTTTTGTAGTGTTTGTTTCAAGATGGAGTGGTCAAAGAATAATGTAACAAAGCTTTTAGAACTCTATGAACAGGAGACAGTTCTGTGGAACATAATTGATGCGAACCACAAGAAGTCGAACAATAGAAATGACACCATACAACAAATTGCTGATATTCTGGAATGCAGTATTGAAGAAGTAGAAAACAAATTCACTCTCTGAGTTCCAAATATTTAAGGGAAAAATAAAATTGAAAGAGCAAGAAAAGTGGCGCTGGTGCTAAGGATGTTTCTAAAACTAAATGGCAGTATTTCAATTTAATGAGTTTTCTGTCAGTTCAGTAACAATTGAAAATCATTTGCAGTCATTCTTACAAAATTCACAACCCACTTTGGAGACGTAGGTCTGCCATCAAGCTCCTTCTGAATGTCTTTTTGCTACCAAAAAAAGAAAACCTCCAGTCCACCATCTCAGTCGCTTTCACCTGCCATTACAACAAAAGCTGCAGTAGTTGAGTTGTCCATATCGCTCAAATATTTGAACCAGCAGATCATTCCACTCAAGAAACTGGAAAACACTGTATCTGATTCTTTGTACAAACATCATCTGTAGTCTTCCACTCGAGACCTTTTTATAAATGTTGCAGATGACCCAGGCAATTGGAAACAGTTGAACAATTACATGCAACATGTGCCGGGCACAAGTTGCGTGACATGTGCCAGGAACTTGTCAGAATGGAAACCTGCCTTTAAGTGTCGGTCGCTTGCTAACCATGTGTAACAGTAAGAGCGCGTGACGAACTTTTACATACTTTCAAGTGATAATCAATTATACTTCTGAACTATGGGCTTTGGATCGCAAGCTTAGGCTGTTCAGCTAATGTCCATGTCAGATCTTTCAAGAATATTATGATTTTTGAACAACTGACTCGTGAACATTATTTACCTATACCTTTTCTTAGCTTGAGGTAAAATGAAGCTAAGTGCCGACCTTTTCATTATAACTAAACCATAGCTGGACATTATAGAAGGCTACACATGGTCAAAGCTAAGACAGCACATTATGGTTAACCTCCCATCAATGTTTTGGCTCTTATACCATTGTTTTATAGGAACAAGAAAATAACTTTCTAAAAAACTTTTGCAATGATACAATGAGTGCACAGAAGCAAATTATGCTGTCTACATGAAAGTGACACTGCTACATAAAACATGCTATAATGTACATTTGTTTTAATGTATAATAAATTTAATGATAGGTCATATTTTGTCTCTTTTAGGTCATATTTACCCAATTTTAAGGTGATATTTGCCTGCATATTTATCATTTTTTTTGGTCATTAAGATCCAAACTCTAGATATAAATCAGATCAAGGACTCAATCATGGAGCCAGCTATAAAATTAGTACAAGTCACATGGAGTCACACCATATTGGAGCATAGGGTAATACAAACATCACCAGCTGTGCGGTGCCTGGCTCAAAGGCTCCTCCCCTCCCTGCTGACAGCTTTATGTAATGGACTACTGAGTGGCTAAGTTCAGTTGATGTTGGGTTGTGGCTTGATAATGGAAGCAGAACTACTTTACAATATATCGCCTGACAAAGGGTGTGGGAAGATTCTCTTTTTTAGGTAAGGGTGTCAGGGATTGGAATGAGTTACCAAGAGAAATGATGAATAATTTAGCAAAAACTTTGAAAGAATTTAAAGATAAAATTTGTAGAGGGCAAATGTAGGTAGGTGCAGGATAGGGGGAAGATGGGTGTGTAGGGAAATTGCCACCAGAGCCTGTGCTCCATTGCAATTAAATTAAATTAAATGTGAATTTGATTTGGCTAGAAGCCTGAGAAGCTTTCTTTTATTGTAGATGTTATTTTTACCAAAACAAAAACAGGCCAGGACCATTTAAAAATATTTCAACAATTTCACGAATAATTGATTACAAGAGACAAGATTGCAACTGCAAAATCAATAGCTAAGTCTGAAAAATATAAGAAAGTATATTTTACAGATGTAAAAAAATTTCAAAGGATGCTTTTATAGGTATCTAAAGAATAAGTACCATTCTTTCAAGCACCAGAACATCCTACGGAAGAGAAATGGAAATTTTTCACAAGTATAATTAGGGAAGATATTGACAGACATATACCAAAGTGGACAAGCACAGAAGGGAAAGGTTCAAAGTGATACAGATATGAAGGGAAATTCTCTCTCAGAGAACAGAGGAGGCTACAAGCACACTTCAGAAACCTTAACTGAGTTCAGAGGACAAGTGAAAAATATGAAGCACAAGACATTTAGCAATATCACTCAAAATTTGTTTTCACAAAGCCTCAAAGAGAAACCAAGAAATTTTGGTTAGACATTATAAAAACCTCAGTTGTAATTCCTACAGGGTACCAATTTCTGTACCATCATTTAAACAAAATTAATGTGATTTTAATGAAAGGCACAACAAGGCTAAAATCTTTAATACCAAATTTAAAAATTCATTTACTAAAGAAAATACAGATTCCATACTCATTTACCCACATCTTGTAGAGTTAGACATATTCATTAGAAATAGACCCATGAAGGTAATATAAAGCAACTGAAGATTCTTAAACAGGGGGGGGGGAGGCAGGAGGGGGGTAATGTGCCAGGTCACAATGGTATTCCAGAAAGTATATCTTCACAGTGCATGCCTGAAGTCAAACCATTTCTGACTAATTATTATTATTATTATTGCAGCTATTTCAATCCTTATTTCAGGATGTAGCCTCTTTAAGTCTAATAAGCTATATATTAGAATTTAACTCTACATAGTTTAGTTGTAGTTCTTTCCAGGCTGATCGATTTTGAGCCACCCTCTTCCAGTTCACGCCTGTAACTTGACGTATATCCTTATCCCAATGATCAGGGGGTCTTCCTCTTGCTCTTTTCTGACTAATATATACCATAATTTTATATGGAAAAGATTAATGAAATACACCAAACACTCACCAAAGATGAAGGGAGGAGGGCAGCAGAAACATGAAATAATACACAAACACAGAAAACACAATATTTTGGGGTTAACCCTTTGTCAAGTAAAAGAAACAAGTGGCTGAGCTCACGCAAGCCTAACAGTTAACACAGCCACTCATAGAATCTATGAGTGCCTGTTTTGACCGTAAGGCTTGCGTGAGCTCAGCCACTTGTTTCTTTTACTTGACAAAGGGTTAACCCCGAAATATTGTGTTTTCTGTGTTTGTGTATTATTTCGTCTTTCTATTTCCCTCCTCCCTTCAGCTTTGGAGAGTGTTGTGTGTATTTCATCTATTATTTCCATATAAATATTGTCTGATGGCAGTTTCCATTTTTTCCAAAATACAATAAATTGTTAGAGGAGGAAAGAACACCTCCCATCACGAACATCACACAGGTTACTTCCATTTTCAGAAAATGAGATCAAAGAGACTTGGGCAGTTAGTGACTGATCTCTCAAATGCATGTCTGCTATAGGTTTGTTGCTCATCATAAGCTTAAAAGTCATAAAATTCTTAGATGACAAAAAGTTAATTGCACAACATGGATCTCAGAAGAATCAGTTCTGTGTTACCAGATTAATATTGTGCAGCCTCATAAGGCATTTCCAGTGGCTGCATATCAGCGCTACAAGAGTTAACATTTCAATCTCCACAAGACCATTCGTAGCATTAAATTTAACGAGTTATGAATTCAACAAAATTTTGTCATTGATGATGCCCTAAACCACAAGGGCAAAACGTGTCTGTAGAAGAAAATAAAATTCATCAGAAGAGATGTTTGTAGACAGAGGTTATTATAAAATTACTGTGCTCTATTTTCTCATGACACAATGACAGTAATTGAAGTAGGATTGGAAATTGACACTTTTTTTGGTTTTGTTTCCAGAAGGCTTTTTACACTGTTCTAAGCAACCATCTGTTAATAAAAGACTGACCTTATGAAATAATGTAACAGATTTGTGAATAAATATGTGATTTCTTGGTATGCAGTCACCATATGTCATCATAGGAAGACAAGCATTCACTTATCTAGAAGCTGAATTGGAAAGTATAATAAAACCACTTATATTTCTGATATCTATAAATTATTTTGGGTCATTGTTATTAGCTGAATTTTTTTTATGGCTTTGTATCTCAATAGAGGTAGAATAAAGAGGGAAAGGGAAGGAATCTGACCATGACATTTTTTGAAAGAACCATCACGGTATTTGCCAGAAGTGATTCCGGGAAACCGTGGAATCACTTACCAGAGCATTAGCGGTAAGTTTGCTGATAATGTGCTTACCAATATAGCTAATACTGAAGGGTTTTCCTGATTTACATGTGTAAAACTAAATTGTGGTAAGTGTAAGTTAAGGTGTATAACAAATAAAAATATATCACTGGCCGTGGTAACAAAGTAAAACATTCTATTATCAGGAAGGTCAATCCTTAAAGTAGTAAGATGTATCAGTACAAAGCAACATGAAATTTGAATAGCATGTAACAAAGGTTATTAGAAAAGCTAATCATAAATGGTGATTCATAGGTAAATCTCCATTTCATCATCATCATTTTCCTCAATATTATTTCAAATATGTTAGGACAATACGCCTTTCATTAACGGTTGTAATAAATTACACATGTTATCCTTCATGTAATCCTTTTTTACCAGTGGAGGGTTTACTTTTCAGGATTATGTTTTTTCTAGTTTGTATAAGTTTGTATACATTTGTCAAACATGTCCTCCATCATGTGTATCACCAGAGTTTGAGATTGCTATATATATTAGAAATGAATAAATACTTGTACAGATATATGCTCATTCTTAATATTAAGGTTAAATGATATCAACTTCATTGCTATCATGTTATGTATATTAAACTTTTGGAAACTAAAACATGGGTTTGCTGCTAAGTTGCTGTCAGAGTAAGGAGAGGGATTGATGTTTTGATTTTATTTTTACGTTCTTGCAAACAAGACAGCTAGTATATACAATTTAAATATTGTGTGAATTTGTTGTGTGTTTTGAATTAATCATTAAATGAAAAAAAAAAATGGTTATAACATTCAGTACACCACATATGTTTATCCTTGTACAGGTTCATTTTTCCAAGGAGTCAAATCAACACTGGGTATCGACTCACTTACACAGTTGACTCGTTGGTTTCTGAAACAGAAAAATATCAGCATTCAGCACATTTTCTCAATTCACATAGCTAACATAGGGATTAATATCAAAAGAAAAGACAAAACCACTCATCACTCACCTAAGTTGAAGGGACAAGGGCAGTAGTGACAAAAAACACTCAATATTTCAGGCTATTTTGTGTGTCTATGAAGTTTTTGTTGTTGTTGCTGCCCTCCTTCCTTCAAATTAGTTAAGTGATGGGTGATTTTATCTTTTCTTTCCATACTACTATAGCCTGATGGCATTGCTCCCTACTACATTGTTGTTAATATAGAGATTAAATGTTTAGTGCTAATGCTTAATTTAAATTTCCTCCAGAGTTCTTGAGCCTAGATTTACTTTTTATTACAGAATTAAATAAAGAATTCTAAACTATTTATTTTTGAAAGCAGCTTCAGAGAGTCATGAACTAGATGTGTAGTTGGGTAGATCAGAAAGGAAGGAAGACAAAATTGAGAAACAGTGATACTTATTACCTATATTAAGAGAAATTATAGGTTTTGTCCTTTTATTGTTGAAGGTCTAAAATTTAAATATTATTATCTACAGATAGATGATGATTAGTTAAAGGAAAATGGTTTAGGAAAATGTGAATACAAACAAGGGTAAGTGACAGTGGAAATTATTGCAGAACACAGTTGGTAACCAATGTGGGAAAGCAGCTAGGTAAAGAACGAATGGAAGATAGGAGACGTGAAGATTGTGCTAGCCATATGTGTGTTATATGCTGGCATGGGGCCTGGGTGGGATTAGGGAAAAAATTATGAGTAGGAAGAGGAAAGCAAAAGCTGAGACATTTAGCTTTACAATAGGGTGGCAAGACTGTCAAGATGTCAAGGGCTCTTGGCTGGAGGGGCCCCTGCTGCTCCTTCCCTTCAAACAGTCTCCACCAACTAAGGCAATAATGGTTGCCTCCTTCCTCTAGATCTGGCACTGAGTGACAGCCCCTCCTGATGAATTTGCCAAAGAGTGTCTGTAGGCCAGATAGTTAGTACTGAAATAAGTTTAAAGTGATGAAGTGAAGGAATTTAAAATAAAAATGCACGTTTGATACACAATAATAAATGAATGCTGATATCAGAGGTAATGTGATGGAGAGCAAACAAATAGATGAAATGTAAATTTATGCCTTGTGCTTTCTGGTTTAATCTTCCCATTTTCAATTTTGAATATGTTTTTGTTATGTTTATGGGTCATGCATAGTTTATCACTTAATATTCTTTACTTTTTATACAAATAAAATAAAATTCGTTAAAGAAACTTATTTAATTCCTCTAAAACACACTAATGCCCATGCACTGTTTGAAATGTGTTTTACAATGTAATGGAGGCAAATGGAGATGAGTACAGTCTAAAAAAAAGACCTCAAAGACAAATAGACCAGCCAAAATTAGGGTAAGAATTCATTAAAATATTTCAGGCGCCAGACAATTTTGTTGTTGTTGCCACGTGTTATGAAAGGAAGTGGGGGAACATCACCGAAGTAAAGAATGTTAGAGGGTATAAATATTAATAGAAAAAATTAAATAGGAAAAATTAGATTTAAGATTTATAAAGTCATGTACGTGAATAAATAATAATTTTTGGGGTTATAGGAAAGGTCTTATCTGAGACTGAGGCCAGGGGGATGCCTGGTATCAAGGATATGTTGATAAACCTATATATCAACTAATACAATAGAGGCAGATGAGATTGTTTGTAAAGCATGAGGCATGTTCGGTGATGAAAAACATATCCCCAGTTGTTGGAATGGAATAAATGGTAGCAGCTGGGTATATGCTGCATGTTTTGCAGTAGCATCTGTTTCACCAGAATGACCCATGTGATAATGTTGGAGAATTACACGATGTGTACTTGTGCACTAATATATTCTTGAGATTGGGTGGGCTGCTGAAGTATGTGTGTGGTGTGATCAGCAGGATTCTGTGGAGGAGGATCGGGGAAGGAATATAGGAAGTTATGCCCTTGATGAAGGATTAAATTTACCTAAAAACCTCAAACCCAGGAGAGAACTGGATGACAAAAATTGGACTGCTGTTAGTTTTAGTTTTATGATTGGAGTAGTTATGTGAAGAATGGTTCATAGCATGAAATATTTGCTTTTGTACTTGTTCAGGAGGGTAGCAGTGGGAAAAGATTGCTTGTAACAGGTTTTGGAAGTATTCAGAGAAATATTTTTTCATCAGAACAGATGCATTAGCCATATGGATGGAAGGGAACGTTTGGCGTGGAAGGGGTGACAACTGTTAAAGGTTCTGTTGTAGATGCTGTTGATGTTAACTGGTTGGCCAGGTAAAGTTGATGCAGTGGTTATTGTTTAGAAAGTTGCAGAAGGCTAATAGGTGCTTTTAAATTTGGCTCAAGATCATAAAAATAACATCTATGTATCCACACAGGAAGTTTGAATGAGATATAGACAAGGAATTGTTGGTTTAGATGGCCCAGGAACATGATTTTATAGAATGGGGTCATATGTGTGTTGCATGCTTGATGGAAAACTTGAGAGTTGAGGGAACTGGTATTTATGAGAAGTCTGATGGAAGAGGAGTCAGAACTGCTGACAGACTTTCAAGGTAGTGTGGCATACTTATTATGAATAAAGGAAGGTTCTATACAAAGGGTCCATCCATCACAGCTGAAATCTATTCAGAATGCAAGCCAAATGCTGCAACTTTAGGTTGTCAGACTTGTGGATCTTGGAACGAAGGCTCAAGATGGGTGTGTAGGGATTCTGCAGAGCAAGGAGAGACAAGGACATTGATTAGAAGCCTTGTAAAAGGCCCTGTAGGTCAAGAAAAGTGTGTACTTGCTTACAAACTAAAGTGATAGGATATGGTGTAAAAGAGCTCTTTCAAAACCTCAGCCTCATAGTCTTTGTGGTCGAGCCCTTGTCAACTGGGAGAATGATGATGCTCTTTTTCTTGGAAAATCCTCTTGTGGCCTGGATTTCAATGAAACTGATCGGATCCAACAGTCAGCCAACCTGTGCAGATGTCTTGACACCTGATGAAGACGACGGAGCTAGTCGTCGAAATATCGTGTTTTCAAAACGCTATCCGGCGGTACACCCGTGAAGACTTCATTTCAAGGTGGGTCTAGTTTGGATGGAAGTTTGAACTGCTGTAGGGTGGGGTTGATGCTTGTGAAGAACTTCTTCGGCGCTTTGAACGAGAAGGTGATGGCTTCCTTGCAAAAATTGTTACTGGGGACGAAACCTGGGTTCACTTCCACCAACCGGAAATGAAGAGAGCGAGCAAGGAATGGCGCCATTCCTCATCACCAAAATCAAAGAAGTTTCGAACAGAACCATCAGCAGGGAAGGTTATACTGACTCTCTTTTGGGACGAAAAAGGTGTCATTTTGGAGCATTACATGCCTAGAGGGACCACTGTCACCAGTGGATCATACATAGATATCCTAAAAATCATCATCGGCCTGCAATCAAATCAAAGCGACGTGGATTGCTGTCATCAGGTGTCCTTTTGCAACATGACAATGCAAGGCCCCACACTGCCCGTACAAGAGTTGCAACAATCACAGACCTGCATTTTGAGTGTCTTCCTCATCCACCATACTCACTAGACCTTGCCCCAGGTGATTTACATATGTTTGGACCACTCAAAGAAGCAATGGGAGGAAAGAAGTTCCGTTCTGATGAAGAGGTACGCCACGCGGTGCATGAGTGGTTGCGCGGATACCAAAAAAAAAAAAAAAATTTCTAAAGGAATTTATGCACTTTGTAAGTGCTGGAGGACTTGCATTGAGCATGGGGGAGATTATGTTGAAAAGTGATACAACTTTGTACCACTTCTGCACAATAAATAATATTTAAAAAAAAATATTTAAGGTTTTCATTTGACTCACCCTCATAATATGAAATGTGCTGAAATATAAGACAGGATTGATACAACACCACACATCCCAAGGAAACAGAGAGAGGAACAAATATGGTGAGAAATAGGAAAAAAAATATGGTAGAAATATTCAGCAACAATAACCATCCAGAATTTATTTAAATGGAAAAGTGTAAAGCATGAAAATAAAATCTCATAGTAAAAATGCTGACTATACTACACTTTGTAGGTTATTAATGTTTTTGCGAGGTGTCGAAAACTTCCCTGGAATCACAAATCCCCCTGAGCTCTGGAGATTGGAACTAGCTTACCAACAGAATAAACCAAATATGGCGTTATATTTGTTTGTATGTTTTGCATTTGTTGATCCCAGCACTGTCTCTATGGTAAGTGAAGGGTTGATTTTCTCTATCCTTGATTAATTACAAACATTAATAAGGTAGTTGACAATTTTCAAGAGATAATGGAAGACTTCACATAGATAGAAGTCAGGGAATCACTCTTCCATGGCATTCTGTAAAATATTTGAGAGGATATTGATAAAAAGAAAGATAAGGGAAGTGGTGGAAAATGCAATATGAGAAAATTCAATGATGGACTTAATATTTGCAGTAAGGCAGTTATAAGAGAGACTCTATGAGAATGAAAAAGACATAAACTTGATGTTTTTGGACATTGTAAAAGCATATGACAACATCTCCAGAGAGAAAGTTTGGGAAATATTGTAGATTAAAGAAGTTAGCAAAGGATTGATTATGAGAGTTAAAGGTATGTATGAGGGAAATGAGATTTCTGTAAATATAAGTTTTATAGGGGCATCATGGTTCAGATGAGACAATAGGTATGGTGTGTAAAGTGCCCTCTCCACACTTATATGACTTGTTATTAAGGATTATATAATAAACAAGAAGTAGCAAAGTTAAAGTTATCATCCTGCTCGTAAGGAACAGAGGACTGATTAACAATCATGGTCTCTAATTTTCTTTTGATGCACCCATACAGGTACAACTGAACAGTGGGCATAACAGATTGACATATTATGTAACCACATATCAGTGCTGCACACCACAGTCATCAACCATAAACAGAACAAACATATTAGCAACTACAACATTTTGAGGAATGTGATACATCAAAATACCACGGGAAGGGAAAATGACTCATCACTCACCAGAGTTGAAGGCAGTGACGGGAGAAAAACATTTATCACGAACACAAAAATATACGATATTTTGGTCTTAAACATTCTTCATGTTAATGAGAATGAGTTATGTGGTTCGGGAGGTGTGCACACGCCAAAGTTTCCTACATGACTGAGTGGATTGTCAATATGGCAGTGGGACTAAGGTGTTATATCACAAAGGTGATAGAACTAGTAAATACCAAAAGGGTACGGAATGTAGAGACAAAAACAAAAAATTGGGGAAATAAATATAGATATATAAATTTTGAAAAAAATGTAGTTAGTTAAATGACAATAATGCTAATACTGAGTGATACATCAAAGAAAGGAATTTTATCAGTGGTTTAGGTCAAGTGGGTGTCTGGTATCTAGAATATTTTGGTATGCAAGTTCCCATCTCCAAAGTTCTGAGATGGCGGTGGTTTTGGGGAAAACTTTGACTGCTCTCATAGTGAAACATTCATTGAAGTTGTTGGAATTGTGGTAGTTAGTATGTTCAGGTATTGGCAGATATAAATTGTGGGTGTGGACTGTTTGTCTGTGGCCATTCATTCTGGTCGAAAGTAGTTGTTTGGTCAGGCCTATATAGGAACTTGTGCAATGGCGGCAAGTTAGCTGGTATATGATGAGGGGTGTGGAGCATGTGGCATGTCCAGTGATGGGGAATGTTTCCCTGTGCTTTGTTGTAAATTGGCGTTGTATAATTTTGAAGTGATTTTGTAATGTGTTATATTGTCATGTGACTTCGCAGAATATTTTAATAGTGGACTAATACTGTGTTTTATGTCAATTTGTAATCAACATGGAGGCAATTAGTTAGCAGTGGTGCTGAATTAAGTCTTAAAGAGGGTAAGAATAATTCTAATTTTGACAATGAAGATTCCGGGTTTAGCGAGCGCGTAACTGCAAAGGGCGGGAAAGTAGTTATTGACTTGCATAGTCAAGCTGGTGTGGGGGGAAGCAGAGTGGAACCGTTGACCAGTGGTGATATTAGTGTAGATATTAGAAGTAATGATATCTGTGACACTGAGTCAGAGAATTACATGGAAAGAAAAATTACAGATGAAGTGCAAATGATGAGGCAGGATACGTTGTTAAAAATGGATGAGTGTATTCGTCAATCCGAAGAGAGCTGTGACAAGAAGATAGAAAACGTGAAGCAAATATTAAAAGAGAATATCAACACAACGGTGGGAAAGGAAATAACGATGGTGTATGATTATGTGGGAAAGCATGTGGAGACTACCAAGCAGAATTTAGTATGACGTTGATTGACGCAAGTGTTAAAGGGGAAATGTAGAAAAGGTTCCACAACGCATTTTTGTGTCACGAGCCATTTGACTCCCTTCATATCTAACCAATATAGATAAATGAGGTATCAAATTAAATATTAAGGTCTCTGCCGTGGTAACATTATATTTTAAGAAAGGAATTTTTCATAATTCCACCCTTAAAAGGCAAAAATTTCAATATTTCTAAAATGCGTATTTTGTCTCAAGCCATTTATCTCCCTGAATATCTGACCGAAATTGATTAATGAAGTAGGATTATGAAGAGTAATATCTCAGCTTTGGTGAAATTATAGATTAAGAAAGAATTATTTTGGAATTCAACCATTAAAGGGAAAAAGTATCAATGGTTCTACAATGCATTTTTGTGTCACGAGCCATTTATCTCCCTTTATATCTAACCGATATAGATAAATGAGGTGTAAAATTAAAGATTAAGGTCTCTGCCATAGTCACATCATATTTTAAGAAAGAAATTTAACCCTTAAAGCACAAAAATATCAGTATTTCTAAAATGCATTGTTTCACATCTTGAGCCATTTATCTCCATGGATACCTAACCAAATCGATAAATAAAGTAGCATTATGGAGAGTAATGTCTCCGTTTTCGTGACATTATGTATTGAGAAAGAAATTTTTTGGAATATATCCCTTAAACGGAAAAAGTATCAATGGATCTACAAGGCATTTTTGTCTCACTAGCCATTTTTGTCTCACTAGCCATTTTTGTCTCACTAGCCATTTGTCTCCCTTATAATCTAATCAAAATAGTTAAATGAGGTATCATTTTAAAGAGTGAAGTCTCCATTGTGGTCACATAACATTTTCAGAAAGTATGTTTTCGGAATTTGACCTTTAAAGGGCAAAAGTATTCTCATTTCCACTACGCATTTTTGTGTCACGTGACATTTATTTCCCTTGATATCTAATCGAACTCGAGAAATTAGGTGTTATTTTAGAGCTTAATGTTTCCGTTTTAGTCACATTATATTTTTAAATAGGAATTTTTCGGAATTCGACCCTTAGAGGGCAAAAGTATCATTATATCCATAACGTGTTTTTTTGTTGTTTTTTTTTTGTTACAATCCGCTTATCTCCCCTCATACTTTACTGAAATCAGTAAATGAGGTACCATTTTAAAGATTAAGGTTCCACTTAGACAACATAATCAAGAACAAAAATTTTTGGAAATTGATCCTTGAAGGACAAACGTAATAACTTTGAAAGTCGCGCATATGAGACACTTCAGAGCTAAGCTGCTAAATAGCAGCAGCACATTGCACAGAGATATTAATAAACTGCTTCACTGGTGTCAACAAGGATTGAACACGTTACCAATAAATAACAGCACCACATATCACAGAGGTTTCAATAGAACGCGTGTTTTTTGTTTTCTGTTTTTCTCTACAATTCCTATGTAAACATTTTATTCGTGAAATGTTCTCACAGACTACAATCACAGCTACACATATCACAAAGATTCTTTGCGTATTTTGTATGTGTTAGTTGTGATCTGTTATGGTCAGTGACAGTTTGTCATACATATGATTTACGCGTTCAAAAGTTTTTCCTAATTGTTTCATAATATGTTGTAAGTATTTCGTTACGAATCTATTACACTAAACAAATAAACAATTGCTACAAATGAGGCAGTTCTTCTTTCATCCTAAACAAACCACAAACTTTACTAATCACTATATTCGCGAAATTTTCGCATGGGTCATCTAGTTAAATATTATCAGAATGCCATTTCTTTACTGCACCAGATTCTTCTTTTTTTTTTTTTTTGCATACCCATGCTACTGATAATTTCTGTTTTATCTGAAAAGTTAAATTTTTATATCTATACATAACTATCATGTACAGCAATATAGAAGATACGTAATTTCTTTCTTATATCTCAAGAACAAAAACTGAAAACACATAAAAATAAACCATATAAAAATATTTTTGTTTGTTATACTTTTGAACTTAATACTGATAACAACATTTTACAAAATAAACTTACAGATATGATGCTTGTATAAATGCTAAAGGCTGAATCTGTGCCAAATGATCCCCATTGTCACATAGTACACGTGCCAAGCTTGATTTTCGGATGCTGTCTAGCTGAGCTGCAAAGAAAGTATAATTTAATATTGAAATACTTGTGTCTTTATTTTCTATTTGGATAGTTATGACAGTAATAATATCTTTTTGTCAATAAATTCTCTTGTACAAGTTTCTGACACTATTAAGCACTGGAGAAACATTTTGTTAAAATTATACAAAGTTTATATTCCTAAATACTGTTTCAAATAATTGTACATTTAAGATATCTATCATACCTTCAGTGAAGGAGGATGGCTGGCTTCCTTCTTCATAGAAAAAACGATCACCTCGACGTAGCCTAGCAAACTGGTCACCGACAAGGCACACAAAAGTCGGTCCAAGCAAAGCTCCTGGTAAGGGGCGCTCAGCAACGGCTCCAACATACAGATCCACTTCATCGACAGAACTGTAGAGTCTTTTCAGTGTAGCCACAGCCTGCAACATTGTTTCAGTTCTTCAGTTTCTCTCTTACATTAAAAATTAACATAAAACAAAGTATTGCTGTAAAATGGTTACCATGGGATTATGTGACAGTATTCGTTTCAAGGAGGAATGTTCCATTTAAAAGCCAAAATAAAAGTGAGACAGATTCATTAAAAATTTCTCTATACATTTCAGTTAGCAATTAGATATGTATTTTCTATGATAATATACACAATGAAGTAGGAAAAAATGGCATAAAGCATTATTGAAATTTAAAGGAAAGATATGTATACCCATCACTTACCATAGATGATGGAAGGATGGCTATAATGACAAAAATCATTGCACAAAAAACACAATAGTTCTGTCACAGCCCTTATTCATGATTGTAGATGAAACATATGGCTCTGTTTGCATTTGAGTCAACTCTGCTGAATGAATGGGTTGTTTATGACTTTTAGTTCTGAGTGGAGATGGTGAGGGTGATGAAAGCAATATCTTTGGAAATGTTAAGTATAGAAAGGAAATTAATCATAAGTGAAAATAATAAATATGTGAGAAATGAAAATACTGTAAAACGGTTATAATAAGAATGAAGATGGGTGAATAAACTATACCTGCAAGAGATGGTTTTACTAGGGTGAGATGGTAAAGAGGCAGGGTAGAGGAACAGGAGGGTTTCTGGTTCCTACAATGTATTGGTGAGCCAATTTTCCCCTACAAAGTTCAGGGAGGGATGTGGTTTCTGGTAGTACTGCAATGGCTCTGACTGTAAAGCCGTTACTGAGATTGCATCAGTTGTGGGAGAAGGGATGGGAAATAAACAGAAATATCATCTCTCTAACACACCCCACGGTTCAGACCCTTATAATAGTTACCATTTTTAAAAAAAATAAATAAAATGCAATTGGCATCTTCATAGTAAGCATAGCGTTTTCTCATAATATTTCAGCAATATGTCTCTCCATTGCCATCTTTATGTGAAGATTAAATAACTTCATATTACAAAATAGTATCATTAATCCCTCCCAGTATGGTTTTCAGAAGGGGTTATCCACTACCTCTGCTGTAACTCAGTTTATACATGAGGTTTTAGAAAAATTAGATAAAAAACATAAAGTTGCTGGATTATTCCTAGACCTCTCAAAAGCATTTGATTGTGTTGATAACCACCTACTACTTCGCAAATTAGAAAGTTATGGAATTAGAGGACTAGCTAATAAACTACTGTCATCCTTCATCCAGAATAGACCTCAATACACAGAAATTTATTTTAAAAATGGCAAATCAGTAAGTAAGGTAAAATCAAAAATGGGTGTAGTTAGATGTGGTGTCCCTCAGGGATTTGTACTTGGTCCTTTACTATTTGTTTTGTATATAAATGATATGGATATACCAAATAAAAGTAGCATTATAACATATGCAGATGACTATAGCAATTTGCTGGGATAGCAATGATTCCACATTAGAGACAACTGCTAATAAGACCTCAAATGAGTTATCAGAATACTTTGATGTAAATGGATTAATTTGTAATAAGAAAAAAAACATGTTTAATAAAGTTTGAATTAAGAAATCATGATATAGACAATAAATTAAGATTAATAACTAGTGAAGGAAGCATCTATGAAACATATGAATACAAGTTCCTAGGAATATATGTTGACAAGTTCCTAACATGGAAGCCACATGTTGATTTTGTATGCAAAAAAGTGAGTAAAGGCATTTTTCTAATCAACCAGTTATCAAAAGTCTTGGACAGCAATATTCTAAAAACTGCATACTATGGAATAATCTTTCCACATATGATGTATGGTATTGAAGTCTGGGGATCTTGTTGTCATATCAATATGCATCGATTGTTACTGCTGCAGAAAAGATGTATTAGAATAATGTAAAAGCTAGATAGAAAAGAATCATGCAGAGAAATATTTAGACAGGAAAATATTCTTACAGTATTTTCACTATATGTATATAGGGTTTTACTATTGATTCAAGGTAATCCTCACTTTAACCACACAAATAGTGATATTCATAAATATAACACTCGTACCAAGACAGACCTTCATATCAAAAGACATAACTCTAAGGCAGCAGGTAAGAGTGTCTATGAAATGGGAGCCAGGCTATATAATAAGCTTCCAGCTCATCTAAAGATATTGACTGGGAATGAATTCAAAATTGGAATAAAATCTTATCTATGTAATAAGGTCTTGTACAAACTTGATCAATTGTAAAAAATATATGTATGAATGTACCTATAGTATTATTTTGTCAAGCTCTCCTAAAGATATTGACTGGGAATGAATTCAAAATTGGAATAAAATCTTATCTATGTAATAAGGTCTTGTACAAACTTGATCAATTGTAAAAAATATATGTATGAATGTACCTATAGTATTATTTTGTCAAGCTCTCCTAAAGATATTGACTGGGAATGAATTCAAAATTGGAATAAAATCTTATCTATGTAATAAGGTCTTGTACAAACTTGATCAATTGTAAAAAATATATGTATTAATGTACCTTTTGTATTGACTTTGCTAGAAACTTGTACCACAAGCATATTGGCAATAAAAAATTATTATTATTATTATTATTATTATTATTATTATTATCTGTACAGGTCAGAAGATTGGAGCTTTATAGCCCACATTATTGATTGGCTAACATGACAATGGTTGGGCATTAATTGACTGACATGGCAATGACTGGGCATTGGGGTGTGGATGACAACAGCTCTGATTGACAGTAATCTATGATGCCTATAGCGTGCTGTGGAGTATACAACTCAAAACGCTGATGTTGCACATCCTCATTAACTGGCATCCAGGCTTCGCTGAGTTTGTGACCATAACCCTAGTCGATACATTGAACACAAAGTGAATTTCAACCCTTTTAGTGAAAACAATGTTCCAGAAGCTCTTGTATGTGTCAGCATCTTAGCAGATTCAAGGTCAGAGCCATGTTCAAGGTTATGTTCTGCCACTACAGATTTCTCCATCTGTCCCAGACAAATATGTCAAATTCTGACAGTGTTGGGTAATGCACCCCTTTATCTTGTAAGCATCTTAGAATTTTAGTAAATTCTAGCCTCACACCTTTAGGCATTAGAGGGAAAGCTTACTCTGTAGGAAAAGATAGTTTTCATTTCATGTATAGGTTATGGGGGTGAAGCTTTATATAGCATAAAGATACTGTAACCAAACAAACTAAATAAACCCTTTTAGGAACTATAAAAGTATTCAAAAAACTAATAAATGCACTGAATAGACCCTCTATAACAGAAAGAAAACATTAGTTTGGGAGGAAATAGGTTAAATCACTCAAGTTCAGTTTCAAGTAATAAATTTTGCTATAAGTTAACTTCACAGTTTCTAAGCCAATTTGAGTGCAGTAAAGACTTTTAGTAGTTGCTAAATGCCGGATATAAATTATGTATAATAATAAATAAACTTTAAATCAACCGAAAATTAAATAATCATTAATAATACAACTTTGGAATTATGAGCTTCTACTTTGGAAGTATTTTGTCATTTTAAACCGATTTACGAGCAAGAAAGTAACTCAATATTTAATAAACCAACTAAATTAATTTTCTGTAATAATATTAACACCTTTTACTAACCTTAAAGATGATAATCCAAAATAATCCAGTTCAGCACACAAGCAATTCCTAATATTTCGCATTTCACTGTTTTCACACACTTTCGAGCAGAATAAAGTAATTTTAGGGAAGTAATAACTCAATTAAAATATAAATTCACTAAAATTTCGTAGTTTCTGAACGTATAAATAACTTAAATCAATTTTTAATACCTCGTCAGATGCACTTCACTTTTAACAATTATTATCTCAAAATCCTAGAGAACTTTCGAAATAAAAAGTAGATTTCCGGGAAGACCTAAAAAGCTAATATCACATATAATAATTTCAAGTAATTACAGGCAATAGAACCGATTCTATAGAGATCTTAAAATTTAGTTTTCATTACAACCATGTGGTCAACTTAGAAATTATTTACAGCTGTTTACGAGTAGATACAGAGACGAGATAACTTTCAGAATGCGTAATTTAATTCAGAGAATCTCTTGGTAATTTTATATTTGTGATAAAAGTAATAGAAACAGAGTTATTAAATTAAATCTGAAATAACATTTTTTAGTAAATCTTACACACCTTGTAATTAAACTATCCGTGCATCAATTTTAATAAAAGTTACACCAATAAACTCAGGAATTTTGGTAGAACATGGTGATAATAATATTATTTGTGTAAATTGTGGCTTTATAAAAATGACGAAATAAAGAAGCTTCCAGAACAATAGTAATTCCCCAAGGTAGGAAAATAGTTCATTCCTACGCTAAAATCTTTTGAACCAGATGCTTAAAGTTAATCACTAAATATCCATTATTTCACTATTATGAAAGTATAAACACTGTCACACTTAAAGTTTCGTATAATTGGTTAGTTACTGAGATATTTCCGGCCTAAATTTCCTAGGTGTTAGCGGAAAGCTGCGTTTTGGCTCTGACGTCAGTGAGGGTATAAAACATGACGCCATGTTGAGACGACATCTTTTCGGGTCTGGAAGCTATGCTATCATGACGTGCTAGGTGCGTGTGCGCTGGTGAGTTGGTAGCTCAGGTTTTGGGTTGGTACTACCGGGTCGGCCATCATGGAACTTTGGCTTTGGGCGCGGCACTTGTTTTCTTAACATGAACTTGTGATCTTCATCAGGGGTCGGTCGGTCTAATCTTCTCTCCACAATCTGCAAACTTTGGAACGAGTGTTCGATTTTGCCTAATCAACTTTAAGAATGCTGTTTGAACTTTTAATTCCATTTAAATAAACTTGAAGAATTTTTGGGAAAGTGAACTGTTTTATTTATGTAGCTGTGGTACTACCTTTTCAATATTTGAGGTCATCAAATATTGTGGCGACCTTAAGCATTATAGTTGAATATCCTGGCAACATGGTCAAAGCAAATTAACATATTCAGTAAGTTTTCATCGAACAGTGAGGTGCTATCAAGAGTTTAAGTTAAGGCACTTAGGCGATACTCAACCCTGGTATCGGCCTATGTCCTTACAATCTGACTGATGTAAGTTTTCCAACATTCACAGGGAATAAACTGCCAGCTTACTATGGGATCAAGATCATCCTCAGCAGAATGCAGGAAATTTTTCAGTTTTAGAGGTGGTGGGGATATTAATTAGATTTGTTGCCAGATCACTTTTGACCCTCAAAATTGTAGTACAAGAGTATAACAAGAAATCTAAGCAGTTTCTTGGCTCATTATTGCTGTTATTAAGCTTGAATTTTGGTTTCTGGAATGTCAATCTTACCTGATATTCTGAGTACCTGTTTCATTTGAAGGTCTGTTGAAAATGCCAAAACACAGGCTTAATAACAACAATAGTAAGCCACTGGACCACCTAGGCTTCTTGCTGTTCTCTGTTGCTACATCACTGAGGATTCTGGCAAGAAATGGGGTTACTACCATTTTCCTACACCACTAAAAGTAAAAATCATTCTACACACCCCTAAGGATTATCTGCCATTTGTTCACCAGGAGTTTATAGTATTTCTTGTGAATGTGTAGAAAAATTACATCAGCCAGATGGCATGATTTTGGAACATGGCTGGAACAGAAGGAGAAATCAATATTTACAGAAAATAGATTTGGACTGGAACATGGTTTCTTCTGTGAAGATACTGGTGCATGCCAGAGTAGGAGAGTGTTTTCATTGAAGTAGTTAAAATGAATCTTGTTAATTTGGATTATGATTGTCAAATAATTGAAGCCTGGATACCATTTAGTGAGGCTATTTGATTCTGAGTTGTGAACTGTATGGTACACTAAAGACAATTGAGACTACTTTTGGTACTGCTTCTACCCCCAACTTCACTAAGAACTAATGGACATTAAAACAACCATTCATTTGACTAGGTTGACGCCATGAACATTGTTCAAACCTAGTCATGTTCTTAATCTTTTACAATGATGAGTAAGGGCAATGGCTGATTTGAGTGTGTGGTGTTTTTTGTCACCACTCTGCAAGTATGTATAAAAATACAAATACTGATTCTGGTAACATTTACTTCATTTTCTGTTAAATTAATTTTGATTTTATCTACAACTAGGGATTTTAAAAACATAACAAAACATTCTTATTGCTCTCTTATCTTCTAATATGGGGAGTATAGTGGACACAAACTTCCAATAGTTGTAGTTCCTTCAAATCTGTGGTCTCTTAAAATGATATAAGGATTTTTCTACCCATAAATGGATATGGTGATGATGGAAATCTAGTGCAAAATTTGGAAATTCAAGAAAAGACACTAAAAAGATATTTATCACATGGATTTTGATCAGAATGCTTTTGAAGCTACATAATGACCCAGAATTAGGAAAGTGGGGTGGTACATCATTTCTTATTTGTTGTATGCTGCTCAAGGATTTTTTTTTTTTTTAAAACGATGTTTTGAATGCTAGAAAGGTAGGCCAGTCTGTTAGGGTTAAGAGAAATAGTTCAGTTGAGAGAATATTCATATGGGCTGAGTATAAGCAAACTTTAAGGAACAAGGGCCAAAATGTTTTATCTGATCTATGAAGTCAGAGTTAAGAAGCTCTCCAAAAGAATGTTTTGTATAAAAGGTCAGTGGTCATAATTAAAATTTAAATTGATACCACATAGTTGTTTGGTGCCAAATTTGTACTGATCCTTCAACAATGCCATACACATTTACTTCACTGGTAGAGAAGCTCCTAATTCTAAGTTCAGACAAACTGTTGCTATATGGGAGCACTCTGATAGCACTGACCATGAAGTAAGAATTAAAATTATTGGTGCCACAGGAAATGGCATGGACAGTTACTGGGAGATTTGGATTCTGGGTGAATACTGTCTAAACCATGGGTGGCCAACCCAAATGATCTTGCGGGCCACTTTGGAAGTGCATCAGAACCCTGCGGGCCGCATATAAAATTATATATCCCCACTAGAGACATTTTTTTTTTAGTAAAAAATTGAAACATGAGTTATTATTGTGGTTACTATTATTCTTACATGTAAACAAAGATAATATAATAATAAAGATACTAAACACACATTGTAAAGAAATATATAGCACTGAAAATGGAATATAAAAAATATTTTGTAAAAGTGTGATGAATCTCGCGGGCCGCAAAAATGTTCAAGGCGGCCACCCCTGGTCTAAACAATCCATTTCACTTCTTTCTCCGGAAGACCTATGTAACCATTTCCTTTACCTCCTTCCAATATAAAAAAAAACATGACAATTTGGGATGCCCTATTGTTGCATGGGTCTTTGAACATATTTATTCCTTGGCGAAACAATATCTACAACCCTGTATAGTCTGTGAGCTCCTCTCCCATATCCTCTTTCATATTTCCAATATGCTCAAACCTCTTCCTTTTGACTGCATCCTGGTTACAATTATTATTATTATTACTTGTACTCAAACATTCCTCTCTGTCATGAGCTCAGTGCCATGGAACATTTTCTAGATCAGTGCTCTTCCAACTGCCACCTCAACACATCTTTCCTCGCCAATATGGCTCACCTGATACTGAAAACAAGAACTACTCCTTCAAAAACAATATTTACCACCAAATCTGTGGCACCACAGTAGGAATCTGCATGGCCCACTCTTATGCTAACCTCTTCATTCGCTGCCAATAACAGACATTTTTGGAGAAAGTCCATCTGAAACTGAGATTCAAAGAGGATATTTTCATGACCTGGATACATGAGGAAAACAACCTTCTCAAGTTCCTAAACAATCTCAATATATTTAGCACCAAGAACTACACATGGGCCATCTCTATCACCCATGCCACTTTCCTGCTTGTGGATTTGTCACTCACCAATGGCTATCTCAGCTCCTTGGCAGTCAAGGGAGAAGGTATCCACTCACACATCAAGGGAGAAGGTGGCTTATGCTGTCTATTGGTGGAGTGTTGGTAGGGTAGGGAAAGACCTAGAGCCAGCACATTTAGCTTGCAAAGATGTTATTTTTACATGTTTCACTTTGGATCTATGCGAATTTGGCTATGATTAACTGAAATTGATTGATTACTTTGGGGGGGGGGACTGTCATATTTTGTGTAGGCAGATAATTTGTGAATACTGGTCAGCTTTATGCAAGTACTTTTGGAGGACTAGCTGGGTGATTTGGTGAAAAAGGGGGAGGGGAGGGTGTAGCTCTGGAGGAAAGCAGAGACAATCTCAAGTCTTTCCCAGACTACCTGCACAATGAGAACTCATTGCAAAACTTTCAGCATTCACCTTTCACTGCCACATTCTCCAATGTGATCACTGGAAAAACTCTTCCATTTATTGTACAATACACCTCATATACCAACTCACCTGCTTCCACTAAACCAGTTCATAGTAAGGCCTCGCCGCTAAACTTCTTACAGTCAGAATTAAATGCCGCAGCAAACAGTTTACACCAACTTTAGTTTAATTTAATTGTGATGGAGTTCACAGTTTGGTGGAAATTTCCCTACACCACCAACTACTTCGACCATCCAGTAATAGATCATCCAGTTACCACAATTAAAAAAACTTAAACAATGATTTCACAGTGATGGCTGTCAGAGCCTTCCCAGTAAATACTGAACTTTGCACATGTGAACTACCTTACCAACATATCCTTGACACCAGGCATTCCTCTGGCCTCAACCTATGATAAAACCCTTCTAGTAGACCAAGCACTTATTGTTACTACTCACATATATATAATATACAAATCTTATTTTTTTAAAAAATTCATATTTATTTCATCTTATGTTCATTACTTTTGCGATATCACCCTATTTCCAGTGATAACATTCCCTTGTAAATATAGATAAACACACCCTTGAAAATTTCCCTTTTTTTTAAAAAAAAAGAAAGAAAAGAAAAAAGTAGCAGCAGCTCATTCACCAATTAGTGAGATGTTACTTGAATATGAGCAACATACATCTGCATCCATAATTTTGTCGAGGCCATCCCATGATGTGGCTCGTTCCAGGTTGCACACTTCTCTCCAGTCATTGTAGGGTGGTAGTCCATGATCTCTTCCTCTTTGGATATTGAGTGCAACTAAATCTAAACCAAAGTCAAGGTCACCTTGGAATAGATGATCAGTTAACTGAAACAGATAATTTTTTTCTATGTATAATTAACAATAACACTTATTGAACATTATAAAAAGTTTAGCTCAGAACAAAGAAGGAAAGAGAATCACATCACACCAATCCAGAAAGTGATGAAAGTAAACTGTTTTTTTATAACAGGATGGAACAGGAATTTTATGGCCTCGAGGTATTTCTTTAATGCACTATTTGTAACAACAAAGACAAATCCCATTAACTATGACCATTGTGATTGTAAATTGTTGGCATAATACTTTAATACTCACAAAGTTGCTTGATTCTTAATAAAAGTATTGTCACCACCCAGAGACTTAACTCTTAGAGTATAAACTGTTATCTGTTTAAACACCAAGTTAAATAGGCAATACATTTGAGGTGCTTAAATATACACTCAATAAAAGATTAATGATACATTTAAAAGTTGTTTTTTAATTCACTTAAAACATTCTTTGCCAACAAAGCCACTGATTATTAATTGAATCTTTGTATTATCCTCATTTTACAAGTTATAGCTAGAAGCATGAACAATGATCACATTCAAACAGCACAACCCCTTCAGCTTATGTCCTTTATATTCAATGTAATATACTATAACAGCTATAAGCACATTCAAAAATGAAGTTTACTGATCTCCTTCAGTTTTAAATGACGCATTATCATAACTCACTTAATGATCCACTATGAAACCAATAATAACTCACAATTCACCATCGAAACCAACCCTGAAGCCAACTATTCCCCGCCCACAACGAGAGAGTCATGTGGACCCAAAAATCAGCCTACTACTTTTCTATTTGTCTGTCACTAATGTGACCTGATTCAGCTAGTCCCTGATGGTCTTCTCCAAAACCCCATACTAAACCAACTACCAACATGAATCTTTTAAACCATTTTACATTATTATTATTTACCTTCCTAATTCTGCTCAAAATACTTCTGATCCTCAGAAATTCAAAGGAAATGTTTTTTTCATCATATTTTCAATAATTACTCCTAATTAACTCATCTTTCCTTTAAAACCTCTCATTTACTTCACGTATTTCGATTATTGTAGAACATTCCTTTCATATGGTTACATATAAAGGCAAATCTTTTCCCGTTACAAGGAGTGCAATGTGGAAAACATACGAAAAAAGGTTGGTATACATAGAACAACAGTTAATATAATCAGATGTTAATCATTGTATGTGCAATCAGTTTGCTGTAATGGAATAATTGAAAAATGCAGTAGAAACAAACAGCTACTCCTAAAAGCTTTGTTTACTTCTCAACAAAAAATGTATTTATTTCTCTATAAAACAAGAAAATAATGCTGCCTTGTGTTAATTTAATAAAGTGTGTTGCATGTAAAAATGTAAACTCACTTCTTTTGAAAAGAAACGATCCATATGTTGACATGCTTGAGTAGAAAGTCCTCGTACAAAATTATCTAATGCTCCTTCCTTGTACAAAGTAAAAGGAACAAACTGATTTTTGTGGAGGGTAAGATTTTGTTGCATTGTACCAAATCGACTAAGGCCCCTGAAAAGATTTTGAAGCCAATATTAAATTAAATTATGACTAAAGAAGAACATAAATTTATATATGTCTTAGCTACTTACTCCAGTGTGCTTTGTATAAGGCTGTGTCCAAACCGGAAAGCAGCAGTTGCAAACACATTTGTGATACCAGCATTTAAATTACTGTCATATATTTTCGAGTAACCCGTGTTTCTTGGGTTCAGTTCAAATTTTTCCATATAACCTTGACCTAGGACATGAATATCAATCCAGGATGATTATATTTAATGTTTTTTTTAAGTAGTTTTTATTTGCTTATTTATATATCATAATTTTAATTGTTAAAACAAGTTATAATTAAATCTAACAATGTTTTAAAATAACTTTAAAAAATCAACACCATAAATGGTGTGATAATGTTTTACAACAATGTTAAGAGGAATTATGAATTAAAAAATTTCAAAGCATACTGGGGGATGAAGAAGGCAATAAGTTATGTTTTCATAATTCATGTATGTTCTGAATAGTTGGATCAAGCCAGCTTATGCCACTTTGTTTTATGCAAGATTTCTGGCCTCTCAGTGCTGGTCGAGACATTCATGTTTTTCTTTAAACTAAGGAAAAAGCAAACTGCTTTATGCAATATAAATTGCAAGGAAAGGGAAAATGGACTCATCACTCACCAAAGTTGAAAGCAGCGACGGGAGAAGAACATATATCACGAACACACAAATATACACAATATTTCAGTTATTAAACGTTATTCATGTTGGAGAAGATGAGTCATGAGGCTCGGGAGGTGTGCACAGCCGAAAGTTGCTACACGACTCATAACCGAAATATTGTGTATATTTGTGTGTTCGTGATATGTGTTCTTCTCCTGTCACTGCCTTAAACTTTAGTGTGTGATGAGTCATTTTCCCTTTCCTTGCAATTTATCATGTTTTTCTTTGACAGATGTACCTCTTTATTCAATCTAACCATCAGATTTCATCCTTGAATCAGATAATACGAGGGAGTAAACTACACTGCACTTGCGAACGTGCTGTGGTTTACCTATGTGTAGTGATAAAAGCCATGGTTAATACAGTTTTGCTGCTGAATGATAGTTCTTTTATGTCATTTGGTTTGTGACTCTGGAAAAGAACTATAATACTAACCTGGATCAGTTATGCAATTTTTGAAATTAACTTAAGGTGTCAGCTAGAATAATTCAAATCACTGAACTTATGTATCATGTTTGTTTTATTCAATTAACTGTTTGATTTGTGTGACCATTGTCTCACTTCTATTTATTTGAAATGACCCCATATGATTTAAAGGTATTTGAAACTAATGATAATATGGTCTATTTACCAAATGTATTTGGCTGACATTGTTCAGTTTTTTTTCTGTTTATGATTTCATCCTTTCACTAACTACCAATTTAATGATGAAGTAATTTTTTGCAGGACAATATTTGTGACATAAAATTTTTTTATTCTGCATGGATGTAAACATACTCAGCTGATTAGTGTTGGCAAAATCAAAAGCCACGCATTCTCAAATTTCATATAAACATTTTTTGTTGGCTTGAACTTTGAAAGAAGAAATTTTATTTTATTGACTACAAATACGTACCCAATATTATTGGCAAAAATTCATTGTATGTGATGTGCTGGAGTTCAGCTCCTACGATCGCCGAGCCTCCTGGAACAGTGCTTCATCACTCCAGTGGGGATTCAGAGCTGACAGTTGCCTGGCTATACGATTGTGCTCTCTCATCCACAGAGTGTGCATCACAGTGAGATCCACTTGCTCATTGACACGGGAATCTCCTGTAGCGTTTCCAATTTTCTATTTTTAATTGGATTTTACAAATTGTACATTTAACTGAGATATTGCATGAAAATTAACACAAAGACAAGGAAGATACCATCAAAGTTCAAAGAGGAAAGGCAAAAGACTACAGCCCATTTAAAATTACGCAAATAGTGATTAAAAAAAACCACACACACACACACATACACATAAACACTATTTAAAAAGAAACACCAAAAATAACAGAAGTCAGGAAGTGTATTGGTATTTGTATGGAAATGTTTAAATTTTTTAATAGGAAAAATGTAAACGCCAGGTGTAAAACATATAAATGATGAATATACAGCATCAACCTTGGTTTACATGGAGAATTCCAATTTTAATGTAGGTTTACCACCTCAAAAACTTAAACAGTGGATAGTTTATTTATTACAATGCAAATATAGGTATGTAAGTAGGCTACAGATCATACAGGCCATCACAGATTAATAATGATGACTATAATAATATTAATACTTTTCCAAAGCTATCCACTGTTCAGTTAGTATATTATTCCCATTACCTCAAAATGAACAAAATTATTGTTTTGTACCGTAATTAATGCAACAGGTCATGTATGTAAACCAAATGTGCTTGCCATGTGCCTTGATCCTCTTTTATAGAACTAAGGGGTAAACAAAAATGCAGTAAAACGTGTTAATTATTCACTGCAGCCAGTGGTGTAACCAGTGGTGGAAATATACCTTTGAGAGCCTGTGGAAAATTCATTTAAAGGGGGCAGCAGTTCCTCTCGGGTCCATTCAGGTGGGGAACAGGAGTCCTTTCTGGCTGGGGGCCCATGACATTTTGCCCATCCTGCCACCCTACTGTTATGCCACTGATTGCACCCTTCCTGCTTAAGCTTATGTAAATGATGTATTTAACTTATGTACTGAATGCATATGAGCTTTTTTAGATTAACTCCTCCAACTAATAGTCAGCAATTTTCCTTTACACAATAAGACACCCAGTATTTTGAAGAACATTTTGCAGAGCTCCCAGGCAGCTACCTACTGATTATATTGTTGTTACTATTTGTGTAACATCCCTTCATACAAACATCCCACTTTGCCATGACGTGAGGCCTACAGAACATTCTTTTAACCAGCGCCATCGTAATAGCATTTCTCTAACTTCTATGGCACAGCGAGTTCTTAGTACTAATTTCTATTCTTTAAACTCAAATAATTATCACCAGATTTTAGGCACTGTTGTAAGTACCCATGTCACTTTAACAAACACTAAAATCTCCTATGGCAATCTCGTACAGTTATTCTCAGGTGAAGTTACTCTCAAAATTGTTTTGTGGCTAAAATTCATGAATGATATCCTTGTGATATGGACCCATAGGGAGAATAACCTTCTGAGTTTCTTTAACAACCTCAACTCTTACCATATTCTGAATTTCACTCAGTCCTATTGCCACCTTACTAGATGTTAATTGATCACTCTTAAATGGTAACATGAATACTTCCATCCATACAAAACCAACCAATGTTCTACAATACTTTTATTTTGATTGCTGCCATCCATTTAATACAAAACATTTTTTTCCCCCTAATGTTGCCAAGGTCTCTGATGCAGGTGAACATGTTCTGACCAAGTATTCCAACGACATTCTCTTGGTTCTCAGAGAGAAGCTGCATCAATTAATGAAAACCTAACATGCTGTTGCTTTCATGAGAGGACTGTTTGTCTGTTGCCTCTGTCGACTGTATGTATAGCTGCAGTAATCTTGCACATGCTAATTAGCAGTGATGTTACAGAGGTTGCCGTATCCATTCATCATGTATTTTTCTAAGTAAATATAACCAAAAATGGTGAAGCTGCACCCACTATCAGCATTCCTTTGTTGGATTGCTTCTGTATTCCTGAGCTTCCCTAACTGACTTAGGCCACCATCTACTTTCTTTGGCCACAATGCTGGTGTAATTAAGGTTAAATGTCCAATGTTGACTGATTATTGACTTATAGCAAAATGCTTATTTTATTGTTTTTTAAATGTCTGATATAGCCATTGAGCTTATCCTTTATGGCATGTCCTATTTCTTCAATGTATACTTGGCCACAACTACAGGAAATTTGATAGACACCAGGTGTCTCTTAATGTTTCTTCCTATCTTTGAAACTTTTAAATAAGTTGGATATGGTGTTGGGAGCATTGTAAAGAGGGATGGATGTTCTTCTTCTTATGTAGCTTACCCATCTTATTCGTCACACAGTAATACGAGGGTCATCCACAAAGTAAATTCCGTTTCTATTTTTATCTGTGGCATTGCTATGATCGCAGTTCTGAGCATGTGTGGCAGATACTCTGACTCAAGGAAAAGTCATGTACGCCATTTTCAGACCACTGCTGCTAATGTGTGCTTTGTAGTGCTTCTTTATAATGTCAGCCGTAATTGTAAATGCCGCCGTGTGTGAAATCAGATCTGTGATTCGTTTTCTAAACACAAAGAAAGTTTAACCAAAGGAAATTCACTGGCAAATCTGCAAGGTTTATGGACAAAATGCAATGAGTGATTCAATGGTTAGGAGATGGCTCAGAGTGTTCAATGAAGGACATGATCAAATGCACGATGAAGAATGAAGTGGATGCCCATCTGTGGTTACTGATGAACTGGTTCACACAATTGAAGAGAAGATTAAGCACAACTGTAAGTTTACACTTAGTGCCCTTGCTGTGGAAGTTCCGCAAATCTCACGATCACTAATTCATGAAATTGTTACTGAAAAACTGAAATTTCGAAAACTTTTCTCACGTTGGGTACACAAAATTCTTACTGAACAACACAAAAAAACAACGGATGGGCAGTGCACTTCAGTTTTTGACACGCTACAATGAAGAAGGCGATGGTTTTCTTTCTCAGATAGTCATGGGGGATGAAAGTTGGGTATACCCCTGAAACAAAACAGCAATCAATGGAATGTAGGCACACTTCATCCCCAACGAAGGATAAGCCTAAGCAAATCTTGACACCTCGAAAAGACATGTACACCATTTTTTTGGGACAGAAAAGGCATTTTGCTTACTGATTTATTACCATGAGACCAAACAATCGATGCACATGGTTACTGCAAGACCATTAAGAAATTGTGCCGCGCAATACAGAACAAGCGCCAAGAATTACTGTCAAAAGGTGTTGTTTCTTTCCACGATAATGTCCGACCTCACACGGCGAATGTGATCAAACAACTCTTACGGGAATTTCACTGGGACGTGTTTGATCATCCTCCGCACAGCCCGGACATCGCTCCTAGCTACTTTCATCTCTTCTTATACCTAAAATCTGTCCTTGGTGGCCAACACTTCAACGATGATAATAAGCTGAAAGAATATGTTACCACATGGTTGAATACACAGGTGGCAACCTTCTATGAGGAAGGCATACAAAAACTTGTGCCACGCTATGACAAGTGCCTACAAAATTTCAGAAGCTACGTAGAAAAGTAGTTTAACAGTTGTAGTTTTTTTACAATAAATATTTTTTCTGTATCTGTACACGTTTGTTTTATATAACCAAATGGAACTTAACTTTGTGGATATACCTCGTACATGGTAGGATGTCATCTGACTTAATCTGTGGTTTGTTGTTCTCGCAATGTGAGATAAAGTTGTGCAGTCAAGGGTGTACCTAAACTTTACTACAAGCAGTAAGGCTGTAGCCATTGTCTAAAAATGTCTCCTTTAAATTCCCTCTTTTTTTTCAGCCATGTTTCCTTCATCACATACTGTGCATGTGCAGAGAATTAAAATTTTTGAAATTCTGTTTTTTACTGCAGGATGATGGAGGGAGTCTGCACGGAGATAGCAATTGATATGTGCTGGCATCAAGTATACTCAATGACCCAGGCAGCCATCTTCCTTGTTAATAAGACTTAAGGCTTAGTGATGTATCCTCTTTTTTGTAGACGGCTCGATAAAGGTGTCATTATCGAGCACCAGTACAAACACCAATAACCTACTGAAGAAGAGCTTCCACCTCTAACCTCTCCTTGCCTCCGTGCCACTGTCTATTTTGAACCACCACATACAAGAGGTGATGTTTAACTTCCTATTTCTTTTATTATTATTATTTTGATTTTATTTTGTTTACTTATTTACTTTTGCTTTCTAAAATTTATGTTATGAAAATTTTAATGTATTATTCTGCACTTTTGGCAACATTTTTCATTGCTTAGGTACTAGCTCCAATTCACTGCCCCCCTCTCCCTGTCCTCTGTTTGCATTTACCCCCACTATGTTCCTGACTAACAGTCATTCTGTCACCCTCCATCCATAGTGTTCCGCTGTTGACCAAGTCTCAAAATATTCATTGCTTTTTCTGTTCTTGTGCTTTTTCATGTGTTCACCCCATGAAACCATCATCTAAGGTAAGTGGTGGTTCATTTCGCTATCCTTTTTTTTTTTTTTTTTTTTTTGTAAAGCCATTCTCTACTTAGCTCCTATTGTTTCCTGGTTACTATACATATGTCATTACTGAAGTCCCATCTTGCAGTGGGACAGCCTCTTCTCTACCAGCCACTCATCCACCAATCAAAACTGCAGCCTCCCCTGATATCCTCAAAACTGTCCATTGCCCAACAACTCTATACCTCCTCCTTTCAAACCCACACCTCACTCTCTGCACTCCAGCCCTGCTTCCAATCCTAAACAGTCATGAACAGTGGCGGAAAAAAAGGTCCCCAAAATCGGTGTCATCGGGGATGACCTTGGTGCTTTTGGGGGGGGGGGCTTCAGCCCTCTAGGCCCCCCCCCCTGGATCCGCCACTGGTCATGAACCTGTCCTCTTCATCACTGTCTGAACCCCAACTCTCCGTACTCTCCAAAGGCCTTACTTTTTCTCCTACCCCTACATTTGACCATGCCAACCTAGTCCGGGACTAACACTCCATTGGCGGTACCACTTTGCCACTCATGTCAGGGAACCTGGGCCTCAAGACTACCTGGAACCCAGTCTCCAAAAATTCAAACCATTCTCCATACTTGACCCACCACCTCTTCCCGAGAACCATCCTATACAATTTTTTTAAATGAATTCTTATCCACTAGTTTGACTTCTCCTAGTTTTCTGAAGTCCTTGACTATTACCAGCAATCTCAGCCCAGCTGAAACCTGTGCCAGAAAACAACTTTCGACTAACCCAGACCTTATCATTCTACCCGCAGACAAGGGCACAACCACAGTAGTTATGAATCACAGTGACTATGTGGCTGAAGCCATTCGTCAGTTATCAGATGCCAGTACTTACTGCCGCCTTGTGAAGATCCCACACCAGCAGTCAACAAAAAAATATGGGAATATGTACAGTTCAATAGGACCCTCCAAAGTCTCACCCCACAATCAATCTCTCTTCTTACGCCTCAAAATCCACGTACGCCTAGACTTAAAATACATAAGCCTGGCAATCCAGGATGCCTATTGTTGCGGCTTATGGATCTCCTACTGAATGAATCTCTGCATTGGTGGACCAGTACCTACAACCTATAGTCTCTTAGCTCCCCTCCCACATCAAGGACACACAACACTTCCTTCTCTGTCTTTCCACTGTGCCCACACCACTTCCTTCCAGCTCCATCTGGTAACCATTGGTGTCACATCATTGTACACACACATCCCACATTGCCATGGTCTTAGCACCATGGAACATTTTGTGGATACACGCCCTCCGAACAGCCGCACCGGCACATCTTTCCTCACCACCTTGGCTGAACTGATACTGTACAATAACTACTTCTCCTTTGAAGGCAATACCTACCACCAAACCCGTGGCACTGCCATGGGCACTCGCATGGCCCCCTCTTATGCTAATCTCTTTATGGGCCACCTGGAACATATGTTTTTGGTGAAAGTCCCCCTCAAAATCCTCCTGTTGCTGAGGTTCATAGATGACATATTTATGATCTGGAAACATGGAGAAAACACCCTTCTAAATTTTCTGGATAAGCTAAATACCTTTAATAACTCACTGAATTTCACATGGACCTACTCCCATACCCAGGCCACATTCTTGGGTTTGGGGCTGTCCCAATGGCCACCTCAGCTCCTCAATCCACACCAAACTCACCAAATCACAGCAGTACCTTAACTTTGACAGTTGCCATCTGTATCATACCAAACGTTCCCTCCACTACAGTCTTGGCATTTGAGGCAGTCATATACCGGGTGTCCACAAATGAATATCGGGGTTTTAATGCTTTATAAGGTTTATTACATTATCCTTACAGTTATAAATGATATGTCAAATGAAAGAGCAACTCAAACAGTTCTGTTCGTTGGCACTAGTGCGCATGTGCGTGAAATGTTTCCGCTGTGATCCGCTAGAATGCGGTAGTAGCAAAGATGGTGACTAGTGAAGAGAAAGCGTTTTGTGTTTTACAGTTTGCAAAGACTGAATCTTTAGTTACTGTGCAGCGTGCGTTCCGCATTAAGTTCGGGCGTGATCCTCCAAGTGACAATAACATCCGTAGATGGTATCATCAGTTTGAAGATACAGGCTGCCTTTGTAAAGAGAAGAGCAAGGGACGACCAAGAGTTAGCGAAGAGACTGTTGAGCGAGTGAGAGAGTCGTTCACTCGTAGGCCAAAGAAATCTGTTCGGAAGGCTAGTCGCGAATTAGAAATTTCTAAGTCGACTGTTTGGAAAGTTTTAAGGAAACGCTTGCAACTACGTCCTTACCGTTTACAGTTGTTACAGGCTCTAAAGCCTGCAGACCATGGTTTACGTGCCAAATTCGTTAACGAAATGTTGTTACATGACGATGAAGATTTTCTACATCATGTTGTCTTCAGTGATGAATCGACCTTTCACCTCAGTGGACATGTTAACACTCATAATGTGTGGATCTGGGGCTCAGAAAATCCTCAAGAGATCGTACAAGTGCAACGAGACTCCCCTAAAATCAATGTTTTTTGTGCCGTATCCCGGCGGAAAGTTTACGGACCTTTCTTTTTTTATGAACCGACTGTAACTGGTACTTCTTACCTTGATACACTAGAGCAATGGCTCTTCCCTCAGTTGGAACAATATGAACCAGAGAACTTCATTTTCCAGCAAGATGGTGCACCACCTCACTGGCATAACGAAGTACGCGGTTGGTTGAACGTAACTGTACCCGACCGCTGGATTGGCCGCAAGGGGCCCAATGACAGAGCTTGCTATGCGTGGCCTCCACGTTCACCTGACCTAACGCCATGCGATTTCTACCTTTGGGGTTTCATCAAGGATCGTCTGTATGTGCCTCCGTTACCAGCCGACCTCCTTGAATTACGACAGAGGATTGAAGCAGCTGTTGCAACAGTTACTGAAGACACACTGCTCAACGTTTGGGAAGAACTCGGCTACAGACTTGATGTGTGCCGTGTGACAAATGGTGCCCACATAGAACACTTGTTAGCTTGTATATAAAACTGTTTGAGTTGCTCTTTCATTTGACATATCATTTATAACTGTAAGGATAATGTAATAAATCTTATAAAGCATTAAAACCCCAATATTCATTTGTGGACACCCTGTATTGTCCAACTAGAAAACCCTTAAGGAGTATTCAGCCTACATCTCACAAAACATTTGTATCCCACAACTATCCCCCAGCTTTGGTTCACAAGCAACTTTCAGGAGCCACATTGCAACCTGTTCAACCTACTGACTGCTCCAAACTCCCAGAAACCAGCCACAGTCCAGTCCTGGTTAAACAATATTTCCCCGGCCTTGAATCCATCAACAGAATCCTTTGGCAGGGTTATGATTTCCTACTAATCTGCCCAGAAATGAGATCCATTCTTCCAAAAATCCTTCCTGGTCCTCCTAGAACTTGTTTCAGCAGGCCCAACCTCAGCCAACTCCTAGTCCACAAACACAGTCTTTCCCATCCCATCAGACAGCCCCAAGGATCTTTCCCATGCAACAGACCCCACTGCAAGATGTGTGACACACACCATGCCTACACCACTTTCACCAACCCTATCACTGGCCTATCATAGGACACGCCACCTGTGAAACCTCCCAAACACTGCTTGGCTTCCTATGTAGGTTTGACTACCAATCCATTAGCCATAAGAATGAATGGCCACTGACAGACAGTTTTCACTCAGAATCCAAAACATCCAGCAGTTACACATGCCATCTCCCATAACACCAATAATTTTAATTCTTGTTTCACGGTCCGTGCTATCAGAGTCCTCGCAAACAACAGCAGCTCCTCTGAACTCAGAAGGTGGGAGTTTGCCTGCCAATACAAACTAGGCACAAGGCAACCTCCTGGTCTCAATTTGAGATAATACCCAGTCTGTACTTTTCCTTCCCTCTATCCACTCCTTACCTCCATGCCCATTGTCTATACTGAAACACCACATACCAGAGGTGATGTTTATATGTATAGATTATTTTATTATTATTTTCGATTTCATTTTGTTTATTTATTTACTTTCACTTTCTCAAATTTATGTTATTAACATTTTAATGTATTATTCTGCGCTTTTTGCAATATTTTGCATTGTTTGTGTACTAGCTCCAATTCACTGTCCCCCTCTCCCACCCTCTGTTTGAATTTATCCCCACCACATTCCTGACTAACAGTCATTCTTGGAGACAGTATCATACACCATCCTTCCTCCATAATGTTCTCCTGTTGACAAAGGACCAAGTCCTGAAGGAACCATTTTTTCCCCCTGTTCTTGTGCTTTTTTATGTGTTCACCCCACGAAACCATCATTGAAGGTAAGTGGTGGTTCAATTCGCTATCCTTTTTTTGTAAATCCATTCGCTACTTAGCTCCTATTATTTCCTTTGTTATCTTGTAAGCTAGATTTCCCTTGCACTGTTAGAAAAGTCATCACTGGGATCTCTAGCATGATCTCCTTAACACACCTCTAATTCATACCAGCAGTGTTGCATTTCCAAAGAATTTTGATTGTGTAGTCTGCCAGTAGCTTTCAGGGTAGGATGCGTGTGGCTTTTGGGGGCTAGTCCCAGATACTAGTGTTGTGTGGGCTCCAACACTTCTTACAACTGCCCAACTTGCCTAAACGGTGAGCACAGCAATGATGCCTGGCAAGCGCATCATAAAACCAGGAGCACTTTTAATGGAATGCTCCATCAATTGTGGGCACAGTGGAGGCGGTGGCCGGATACGATGAGTCTATAGTAACCGAATTGGTTTTTGTACAGAGAGTTATGATAATAAAGCAAATGTACCAAGAATGGTTTGGTTTCCTTTTATGTAGCCTAAGGGAAACATTTCTGCTTAGTACTGCAACATTAGAAGTGGGATCATGTTGACTTCATGCAGGAGCAATTTGCTTATATCAGAAGATAAATACAGCATATCTGGTCCTCTGAAGTGATTAGGATAGTAATTACATGTCAGGTTCAATGCACCACTACATGAGTACCATTGGTAGAAAACATTTACTAAGGAGAATACCCCCAGCCAAGGGAAAGAAGCACATTAAAATAGAAATCACTACACCAGAAGAAAGAAGAAGAATGTTTTTATCCAGCTCTGTGGTAAGCACACACAGACCAGGAGGACTCAAACCTGATCCCACTGGACTTCCCAAACCAGTGTGGTGGCACTTTAAAGTGTGCAACCAGTTAGCTTCCAGCCACTATTGTTGATGATGGGATATAAACCTGAAAATTTCAGTGCTGAATGTGTGTACTTTATTGTCTGTGATTCAACACATCTGTGGTAAGCAGTGGTTATTCTTCTATCTATATCTGCTGTTTATCACCCACTGTATTACAACAACATATATAGTTTATTGTGTTCATCAGTACCTAGCTGTTTAAATCTATGGTAAGAGTTGTGTTTGATTTTATCCAAACACAATGATGTTATTTGTCAACTGGATGTAAAAGTGATCTAACAACCTCCATCAATGAGAACTCAATATTTTAAGTCTGAGGTATAGCATAATGGATGTCTGAATAATTCTCACTTGCTGGAATGAATAATATAGTGTTTTTCCAACAGAGTAGATTTTTTATTTTAATCTCCAAGATCATTACTTCCTGCAAAGAATTCCAAGAATTTGTCAGATAGTTACAGCATACAAAATGGTATAATACTTTCACACTTACCAGCCATAAAGCAGGCCAGGCGGTCATCATCATCAGTGCATTCATTTCTATTCTCAGGTAGTAACGCTTTACCACGAACGTTCTGAACTTTCATTCGCCCCCCCTTGAAATTCACGCAGATTTCTCTGGGTGTCTTCATTTGAACCATAAATATTGGAACCATCAAGGTATGCAGTCAACTGATTCATCTGCAATAAAATATATAACATATTTAAAAATAATGATAACGAAAACAATACTTATTCCTGTTTTTGTAGAAGATTAAAGAGATGGGTAAGAACAGAAAATAGATTTAAGAAACGGCACGTCTGTAAGGAACTTTACAACAAATTAAGAGCCATGAAGAGGGAAACTACATTTATTAAGAATATTGTGGGTGCAGAGAAACCACTAAATAATGCATACGGAAATGTTTATGATCGTAATAGAAAACTGAGAGGAAGGAAGATATTCAGGCAACTGTGGATGAAGATGGCTGAAATGTGACTAAGGATTTGTAAAATGCAGAGATGTTAAGTAGCCGGTGTAGTTACAACACTAGGGATTATTATTGAGAGATGAGGGAGAGAAAAATGGAACAGGATCAGCCAAAACAATTAGAAATAGATCCTTAGGATGGTATGACTGAACTAGAAAAAACAGTATAAGGGCTGCAGGTGTTAATAATATTACTATAGCTGTATGAAATATAGGGAGATATGAATTTGACATCAGTGGCAGGAAAGTTTATGAGAAATCAGTATGCCACCACATCAAAAATGTCTGCAAGGATAGGAACTGGTTTGAAAAATGGCAACATTGGTTTAGACATTGGTATTCATGTGAATCTCAGTTAACAGGCTACATGCAAAATCTCTCCAAGGCATATGACAGAGTAAACCTTGAAATAGCAGTATTTAAGGTAGAAATGAATTGCTTTGTTTAACATATTTAGACTGCTGATAATAATTAAAGGGGAAGTCTATGGGCAATGAGAATAATCAAGGACCCATTCCTCACCATGCATGAAGGCAGGAGGGCTGCAGCAAACTTTAAAAAAAAAGGTGGCTGTAGAGAGAGAGTCGAGGTGTTTGGAAAGGGAGATGTGTAGTAAGCGTTAGTCTGTATACATCACCTTGTCAAACAGTACCGGATTAGCCAGGTAGCAGGAGTTAGCAAATGCTAAGGGCCTCGCACATGGGCGACTATTTTTTTATTTAGCTCTGCTACTGCCCTGGACGGCAAAAACCAAGGGCCCCTTTCACATTTGCTACGGGCCCCACGCCACCTTAATCCGGCCCTGTTGTCAAATAGCTTGTTTAACACAGTATTAGGTCAGTGTATTGTAAAGTAGTGTTCATCCAATGTCTTGTGAGTTTGTCGCGTCCCTACAGCCTTCATCTGCGGTAAGCGATGGATCTACTTTTCCTGTCATTTGTTATTTTAAAACTGTATCAATATTACTTAAATATGCTTACTTGTTCTCTTGGACCAAAATTACATTCTGGCCTTGGAGCTGGTAAAGATCTTACAAATTCCATGCACTGCTCTTTGAACGGTGAAAAAGTATTGTCATTTGGTGGTATCTGTATAGGGAAACAGTCAGGATGCCGCTTTTCTTGTCGGATGATGACTCCATTTTCGCAGCATGTAATCCCACTTCCACTCTGACCTAAATAATAATAATAATAATACTAATATTAATATTCTTTACTTGCATCTTCCCATTTCCCTAAATGAAAGAGAAAAAAAAGGATATAATGATATCAAATCAACCTAATTGTGCTATTGTAAATGATGACCAATTTTTTGTACAAATGTAAAAATAATGAAACTAAGGAAATGGCTTCTAGGCATATAAATAATAAAGGAAATAAACCCATCACATGCCAAAGTTGTCGGTTGCAACGAGAGAAAACAAAATGGTACCTCATTTATCGATTTCGGTTAGGCATCAAGAAGGGTAAAAACAAAAAAACGTTTTAGAAATGATAAGATTTCTGCCACTTAAAGGTTGAATTTGGAGAAAGTTCTTTCTAGAAATATGATGTGACAAAAGTGAATACTTCAATATTTAAAACGATATCTCATTTAACGCTTTCGGTTGGGTATCAAGGAGATAAATGACTCGTTACAGAAAACTGAGTTGTAGAAATATTAATTCTTTTGCCCTTTGAGGGTTGAATTTTGAAATATCGATATATCGGCAATGTCTGAAATAATATATTGCAGGCAATGGTAAAACGAATCTATAATATCAAAGGGCACCTAGTATTGACGCGAGTCCTTAAAATATATTATTAATGTTTCAGGTTAGATGCTGTATCTATGTAGCACTGATTGTCAGCTACAGGACCCATCAAATCCACCCAAGGAAACGCTGGTTGTAATATGTTGGAAAACCAATAAACAAACGTTCTTTCTTAAAATCCAGTTTTTTGTCTAATGAATTTTCGTTGCCAGTTTATTCACAACTTATGTTAATATTATCAACTAACCATGCTTGTGACATCATCTAAGTGGAAGTTGAGATTTGTGAGGTTAATTCAAAGATAAACTATCAAAGAAATGTTGGTTGGGGTAGGAAAAAGTTGAGTAACAGTTCTGTTTATCTCTATTTATTGGATCTCCTCTTCTCGTAAAATTAGGTTGCATCCAAATATGGAAAACATGTTTTTGAAATCATTTGTTTCTACCACTCATTGAAAATTCCACTAATTCGCAATATTTTATGACCAACAGTCACAATTTAGTACGATTCACACAGTTCCTTGAAGTGGTATTGCTTGGCATCTGCACAAACAGGCTTTTATTTGTATGTTTTTTTTTAACTGTAATATGAAATCCCTAACTGTATGTCAAAATCAGTCTGTAGTACTTTGTATAATTTAAACGCAATGTTACCTCCACAGCTGGGTAGAAAACCGTTAATCGTTAACTAAGTTAACAAAATTGCAAAAATATAACTTTTAAGTTAACCTAAAAATTATTAACGACTTATTAACTTCAATTAAATTGAATTTATGTTAACTTTAATCCGTTATATTGACAGTTGACGTCATTTCGTTTGTTTGAATTGCGCATCACGCCTTGCTGATATGTTCAGCATGTCGAATCGCGAACGAATTAGGTAATGCGAAATGCGAGTGCGAGTGTGATGCATATATATTTGTCATGCTAGGCATGGCGTGTGTGTGAGCAGGATAGGTAGAGTTGTGGAGTATTTTACGTCTATAAATCAGCGCTTACTTCGATCGGCGATTGATTTTGATATTTTTATCACCTTACTTTTTAATACCATTTTTTAGTTTGTGTTGGTTTGGTGTTTGTGAGTGAAAAACCTTAAATTGACGTTCATTAGTTGATTATATCCTGGAAGATGAAGATCTAGAATCTCTTAGTGAAAGCAGCAATACTAGCAATAGGGCTCAGGGGTGTAGGAAGATTCTCTTTTTTAGGTAAGGGTGTCAGGGATTGGAATAAGTTACAAAGAGAAATGATGAATAATTTGCCAAAAATGTTGAAAGAATTTAAAGTTAAAATCTGTAAACGGCAAATCTAGGTGGGTGCAGAAAAGGGGGAAGCTGGGTGTTTAGGGAAATTGCCACCGGAGCCTGTGCTCCATTGCAATTTAATTAAATATTTTTTAAAAAATATTAATAGCGTGAGAAGATTAAAACTTCTTGGCAACATTTATGCGGTTATGTTGCATTACAACAGTGTTTTCCTAAACTTTCTACGATCAAGGCTAACGTATCTAGGCTTAGTAGTCTTAAACAACATATGAAGAGCATGCATACATCCACATATGTATAGTTTGAAAAAAGTAAAATCAGGATAAACTCGTGCAAGTGCGACCCCAATTTGTAAGTTTTCGTAAGGAAATCCATAATTGCATCACGCATCGCAGTACATAACATCTAGATACAGTGGGAAGTAATTCATATTCCAGTATTTAAATACCAGCAAACTTCTGGATAGTTAATTTTTAATGGATAACTTTAACTTATGTTAAATTTGCAAAAATGTAACGCCTTAACAATTATCGAAGTTAACGATTTAAGTAGCAGATTAAAAAAGTTGGCTTTTTGATTAACTGTGGTCAATGCATATGAAGGGCTAACATTTTGACTGCAAGAAGACTTGTGCCAGACAATATTAAATAGGTGCAATCTAAGACTTCCATATCCAGAAACAAATTTAATTTTCTGCCATGAATGATTAGTTCACTGTAGCAAAATATAGTAGTTCAACTAAAGCATAATATTTTGTCTGAAACAAAAAAAGTCAACTCATAGTGTAACAAAAATTATAAAATGAAGTTACCGAAATTGATTGGCGAATGTGTGAGGTCATGATCCAGAAACTGTCCCCACTGCATGACAAGCAGCGTGTAATTGTTATAGGGTCTGTTTACCTCCACTGCAAACTCATTGCTGACGGTTCTAGCACTAGGCAGTGGCTGACCATTGGAGCCCTTTGAGCGAGGAGCATTAACACCTGAAAGCAATATAATGTAAAGAATTTAATACTCATCACATTTGAACATAACTAGATAATTTTAACAATTAAACTACAAGTCATTGTCTAGATCAAGCATCAAAAAGTACATTCTGATTGGAAAATTATACATTTTAACAATTAAACTGGGAGTGACTGTCTCGATCAAGCATCAAAAAGTACCTTCTGATTGGAAAATTATGCAGATAACTTCCATCTTCAAAAAAGGAGATGGAAAACGTCCTAGGAAATAGCAATCAATATGTATAACATCTGTTTGCAGAACTGTTCTGGAGCATGTTATATGCTCCAAACTTACGAATTTTCAAGGCAAAACCAAATTGCTTACATTGAACCAACAATGATTTTGGAAGAAAAGGTCACGCAGATCACAGCTGCCCGTATTTGTGCGTGACATAATGAAAGTTATTGTTGCAGATTCACAAGTAGATGATTTTTTATTTTTATTTTCAGAAAGCCTTATAGCGAAGATTTGAGTGTGCGGTGTATCGGAACAGATATTTGAATGGAAACAAGATTTTTTAACTGGTCAGTTGCGGTATGTTGTTGATGGAGAAGCCTCTTCTAATCTGGATGTTACATCAGGCATTCCTCCAGGAAGTGTAGTAGAACCACTTCTCTTCTTAATTTTAATAAACAATAGCAGTTTGAGATTGTTCACTGATGATGCAGTCATCTATACGGAAGTAAGGAATTCGGACAATTGCTTAGAATTTCAGCTTAATCTAGATGTTATTTCAGCACGGCGAGACAAAGATCAACTTACACTAAATTAAAAAAAAAAAAAAAATGGAAGGCAATGTGCATAACTAACAAAAAGAATATGTTTGTTTAGGAGTACAAAGTAAACAGTTAAGTTATTGGTATGGCGGATTCCCTGAAGTGTTTTGGCATAATAGTACAAAGTGATATGAAATGAGACTGGCACATTAATTACATGATTGGCTGACAGATGGCAATACTTCAGCTCTACCCAACACTCCAGGAACTGAGAATCCTTGGTTTTAACTACAAATTGGAAACCTTGGTCAAATTCTAAATTTCAAACAACAACAAGAATATAGGTTTTGCATATTCTGATAAAATCCATTAAGAAATAATAATAATGATGATAATATACAATTTTGATACTTTTATATATTATTAACAAAATTATTATTCAAATCTCAGACCTCAGAATACAACTAATGAGATGGTGAAATCTTTTAACTTGTGGAAGGCAGAAGTCTGAACAGAAATGACTGACTTTAAGTTGTTTGCACAAACGTTAAATCTTCAGACAATCTGAGATGATTAATGTTTACATAAAAAAACTATAACTGAGTTACGATCTTAATTAATTACATAGATTACTACTTAGATTAAGTGGTTGGATTACTGTATTAATCAATAATAAAAATAGTTTCCCAAATAGGTTTCAGTTTCATTTTGTAAGAAATCATCTTGTTTCAGTTTCCCACCCTACTTCCTCGAAACCAATATGATTTGCCTCCAGCCCCCCCCCCCCCTCCTAGTTCACATCTGGCATCCCTCTAGTACTGATCCTGGATACGCCCTTGATCCTTACTGCTTTCCAAAAATCTATTTATTACATAAATAAGTTCTTGTAAACATAAAAAATAATCAGTTGACCAATAGCATCCACAATAAATCTGAAAGTGTTTTAATTAAAACGAATTAATTGAGGTTAATTCATTAATTGTGATCAATCTTTTCCTGAACCTTTTTTTAACTAGATTTATGGATTATATTTGTTTTGTATTTGTAAAAAAACTATATTACATTGATTAAAATTTTCTAGATACAATTTAAACCAAAGTTCTGCTCTGCTCCTGAGGATATAGTTTTAAAATTTATTCAAGGGGATGTATCATTCGAATGTGGAAGTTGCTCTCACCGTCGTCATATTTTGGCGGCAGAATCCTCTGGAGAGCCGTACCCGCCTTGCCCCAGCGGTCGTGCTGCTGGTTGTTGCAGGAGCCATCTGCAGACCGATATTTGCCGGGAGGGGGACAGGCGGCTGTCCGAGGGCAAGTATCGGCGATCACTGTGTCCAGCAAGCTGAACACTGGCAGGGCAAAAGTGCCTTGCTCGGGGGTCAGCTGAAACCTACCACAGACAAATCTCACTGTGTTAGCCTTTATATCCCAATAAACTTAATCACTAACACATACCGAAATGCTTAATGGAGCCACCTTTCGCCTCATCTATTCTATTGTGTGTCTGAATGTTCAATACTGAAAGGATGAAAATTCATGCTGCAATGAAAACTGTAGCTGGTATACTGAAATTCATCCCTCTACATTGGTTTCCTGTCCTTTCCAATATCTGATGCAGTGGCAGGAGGTAAAAGATCGTATTGATACCACGTTGTGGGATGACTTGCAGGGCTTCCAACAGCTCGTCTCATTTCTAGGAACCCGATATAGTTTCGAAATAACAGTAGTAGAAGTTGTCATGAAACGGACACGTAGTCACCCGTCCCAAACAGAATATATAAGGCGTTGACAGATCGCAAACGTATTGCTGAATCTTTTCAGGACCGGCCTAAGGGACGAATCCTATTATACTGTGGAACATATCGTGGAGGATTGCCTCAACAATAGCTTACCGCATGACCTACTCTACTGCAGATGCCACACTCAAATCTCTAGATCCCCCTGAAATTACTCTATATTATGTAATCAAAGGAGAGCTTTCACACGTCGTCCGGCGCCGGCGAACGCAGCCCGCGGTGACCTCGACAATCGGACCGGCAGATCGCTGGCCCTTTGATTTCACTGTTTCTTACGCACACTGGTGCCACTGACGGAGAGGTGTTTATACGATCTAATCTCAGTCACAACGATTTTCCTCGCAGTTTTGTAACACGATACCATGACATTAATTGAATTGGTGGAGATTAAACTGTATTTGTAAGATAACTGATTTCAAAATTTTGTGAATACTCTGTCCCCTTCTAACTTGTGTTTTTTTTTTTTAATTTTTTTTTTTTTTTTTTTTTTTTAATTTTTTTTTTTGAAAAAGCAATTTTGTCACAATGTCACTTATCGCATGAGACTATGCAGCTTCATGAACGTATGAACTCAAGGAGGAACGATGGACTCTCCTTGTACACAGCGCTGCACTGGAGGCCGAAACAAAACGCATGTTCGACATAAAGGTCCTTTTGCTATAACTGAGTAGACCAACCAGAGGTAGTTTGTAAGCCATTCAGGTCAAAAGGCTCTTTTAAAGTGAAGGTTTACGTCATTTTTTAAAATTGTACGTTTTACTTGTATTCCAAGGATATCTTAGTAATTTCAAACGTAGATCGTCGTCAATTTGATAATTAAATATTAAACACATTCCAGCATCCAATAATGAATTAGTTGTGCTTCTGCTGGTAGAATAGAGCGATGGATCTTGTTGAAAGTCTTTGTCTGTAGAACTAATAGCTATAAGCAAAATAGAGATTTTAGTTAAATAATAAAACGATTAAAAGATTAAAAAGACTAAACACAAAAAACTGGCCGAAGAATATTTGAAAAAATAATACGAACGAACGAACTATTCCGCGGCCAACCTACTTGACCTAATTTAACTTTACTAGTTGTTATGCGCGACTTTGTTTCGTTCATAAAAAGTATTCTATGTCCTATACCACGATCATAAACATTTTTTTTTTCTAAATTTCATTAGAATCTTTTCAGCCTTTCAAGCGTGATTGAAGGACAAACATCCAAACAAACACACTTTAACATTTATAATCTTTCTATATATAACACTAAACGTGCGTAAACCGCATAATCATGGACAAACCATGGACAAACCACTGGACCACTTCAGATCGTATTAGTTAAGAATCAATGATAGCGATGTTGAATAACTTTGGTTCGAATTCATATTGTTGAGTTAATTAATGTCTGGAATTATTTTCTACCTGACGTGAGAAAATTATTATTCTTAATTACCAAAATAATAAGTATATCCGCGAATCAATATAAAAAAAAATCTCGAAAGGGGTAGTTATATGATATCAGTTATGGTCTCTGCGTTCTCCCAAATTTATCTGTCATCCTTATTGCATTCTTCAACCGTCAAAATCATACTGATGACGTCATTTTTTGATAATTTACGCAATAATCGAATTTTTTTCTAAAAGATTCATGATTTTTCAATTCCCGTAATTTTTACTAAATTTATGCAATTATAAAAAAATTGTACAATTTTTACACAAATTCATGTGTAAGTTTGGTGCGGTGGAAAGATATTAGATTGCCTGTTGATGGACGAGATTTTTTACACGCATGTGTGGGGTGATGTTATCTGTGTGGTGTGTATTTAGTTGACTCTCTGTGTTTTGTGAGATTAATTCCATCTATGCTGGTTGTTTCCGTGTTTGATGTAATGTCCGCCTGTATTGAGTGTGCTGTATGACTTCTTCAATCCCTATACATGCACGCTTAAACATTCCTGAGAGGCTAAGGCATTATATTTGAGTTCTAGTTCCCGAGAGACATTAGTGTGGTCAGATCCCACAACCGAAAAACTTTGCTTACACATCGAGTAGATTTGTATAGACACTGAAGGCTGGTGGTGATGAAATCCGGTAGGTTCGTATTATTTCTGTTGCCTCCTGTCCGTTTGTGTGTGTTAGGTGTTTCTGTTTTCTTTATTGTGTATCGCTTGCCTTCCATTGTGGTGTGTTAATGCCAGTTTCTGCTCCATAACACTGGACTCTGTAATGCAAATACGTGTAGGTGTGCATGTCAGTGCGAGTGACGCTCTCTCTGTGTTGTCTACGTGGTTGAGCCTTGATTCTTGTGCAGCGACGTCTGTCTGTGTTGGAGTGTATCTGTGTTTGAGTTTGTTGCCCATGTGTTTTGGGTGTACTTGCCAAGCTGGTAGCGATTTATTAAGCTTTAGTTGTATTAAGAGATCAAAAATGTTTCGAGATTGCGATATTAGCGGAATCTATGACAACTTGTGAAAGAAGTCACATGCTCCTATATTGAAAGTGAGCTACTACTCCCGAAACTATGGTGTGGGGAGGCAACGTGGTTGGTCAATATGCCTGCGCACTGGGCGTAACCTGTGACCTCGATCTCTCATCCCGGCAAATGTCTAGATGGTTTACATATATTTAGAACGTCCAAAGTCACACCAGTTACATACATTTTGTATACAATCTGGAATTTCCTCCACCGTTTAAGCATGCTAGATCTTTACTTTTCTGTCTGAATCTTTTATTCCATGTTGATATACCCAACTAGATATTCTGACCAGATTGTGAGGTAACAACCATAGAATTGATAAATATAAAAAAGTGTGTTAAATAATATGTTAATATGGTAAACATAAGAGTATACATAGTTAAGTTGGTTAGCCTTTATTTTTTTAACTGCTTAACGTCTCTTAACAGCGAGGTCTTTAGACACGGGAAAGGATGGAGGGCCGGGAAGGGGAAGGAATTCGGTCATGGCCTTTTTGAAGGAAGCATCCCGGCATTTGCCTGGAGTGATTTGGGAAACTATGGAAAACCCAAATCTGGATGCCCGGACGGGGATTCGAACCGGCGTCCTCCCGAATGCGAGGCCAGAACGCTAACCGTTACATCACCACGCTCGGTCTAGCCTTTAAGTTGGGCGGTAATGTAATGGCTATCCTTGACCTAAGCCAAGCGTTAATTACATTGGATCTTATAGCATGAAGAGAGTGGAGGATGAGCGGTAACGCTCTGGCCTCGCATCCGGGAGGATGCCGGTTCGAATCCCCGTCCAGCCATCCAGATTTGGATTTTTCAGGATTTCCCCAAATCACTCCTTGCGAATGCCGAGATGGTTCCTTTAAAGGCCATGGAAGAATTCCTTCCAGTTCCTTGCCCCAGTCCTTTCCTGCCTCTAATAACCTCGATGTCGACGAGGCGTGAAGCCATTAGCAATGGAAGAAAAGTGGTTACTGTGGGGACTGAAAAATGTTTCGATTTAATGCGATGGAAAGGAATATGTTTTGTAAATGATTTATGTAGTGTTTTAAACAAATGTTTAATAGTGGAAAAATGTGTGACAAGTTTTTTTATATAAGTAAATCGTTTTCAACAGCAGAGAGGTGGCTATCGTTCGCTATTTTTTGTTGTGATCCAAAACGCTTAACGCACACAAAATTATCTCTCATTATAATCGCGTTATAGTGCATTATGTATTCAGCATACAACGATCAAACGCAATGATCTTAATACACTACCCTGTGGTACTCAGTCACCTATTCGGATATATAATTTGCTACTCTGACTCTTTGCTTCGTACGCCTAACAATTCCTGTAACGTTATAAAATATCCGAACAGTTCACTGGCCCTCTCTATAAGATGCCGTGAGTAGATCCAGTGCTACACCATTACCTCGGTCTCCAAACATTTCATCAGATAAAAACAATACAGTAAAATAGTAGAAAGCCATATACACAGTCTTGCAGGCAGCTCTAACATAAATTAAATTATAAGAAATAATTTTTGCACATAATAATTAGAACTATTTTGTTGGATAGATTCGCAGGTTAGCCGGTGTCATTGTTGCCGAAATGGCCATGAAATTGTTCTATAGGAACAGTCTGAGTGAAACCATTTTATTAGCGCTACTTTAAGTAAGTAGAAATGAAATTGTGTAATCAACCTGTCTCAAACAGACCATAACATAGTACACAAAGTTCTGCTATGCTGGGCGGAGAAATGCTTATGACTCAGAAACGAAGAGACAGGGCAGCAACGCCGAATCAGAAGAGGAGAAACCTGGAACGGGATTGGCACTGGTCAGCGTGAATGAAGCATTGTTCCACGTTATTTTTGTGGATTATTCTCTTGCTTGTGTACAGCCAGAATTAAAATGTTTGCGGATGACGTTATACTGTGTAATAAGAAAATAATGAGGGATGAAGGATCTTGGAAGTTTATGTAGTTGGGTATACGAGTAGGAAATCAAAATAAATTTCAAAATGAGTATCGTCACTACAGAGATAAAAAATATAAATGTTTTGCATTAATTTAAAATGGACGAGGAATTTGTAGTTGAAGGTATGAATATGAGGGGATGTACCGGTGAGTTGAGGGTACTGGAATATAAAATCATTTTCAAACCTTTGTTTGAGTATGGTGATGTAATGTGGGACTCAAATTATGGATATGAGATACAGGAGTAGGAGGAGGTGCGAGGGAGGGCGACTGAATTTGTTTGTAGGAAATAACGTTGGATGCACTCTGTAACTGCAATGGAAAAGCCGCTTGGTTGAGAATAGTTGAAAAATAGAGGCGATGTGTGAATAAGGCATAACATTATATTCGCATTAGGACTGGTGTTGCTATGTCCTTACGGCGGCTGAACGTCACACGGCGGAAAGGCGGTCCACAGGAGACGGTCACGAACCACTCGAACCACTCGAACAAGTCCAAGGAGCAGGCCGAACGTAATCCAAAGACGCGCACTGGCAGAGTCCGACGTGTGGTTCACAGAGTCCGAAGAGAGTACCGAAACGTAGCCAAGAACGAGCACTGTCAAGAGTCCGAGAGGCGATTCACAGAGTCCAAGGGAGAGTACCGAAAACGTAGCCGAGACGAGCACTGTCAAGAGTCCGAGAGGCGATTCACAGAGTCCAAGAGAGAGTACCGAAAACGTAGCCGAGACGAGCACTGTCAAGAGTCCGAGAGGCGATTCACAGAGTCCAAGGGAGAGTACCGAAAACGTAGCCGAGACGAGCACTGCCAAGAGTCCGAGAGGCGATTCACAGAGTCCAAGAGAGAGTACCGAAAACGTAGCCGAGACGAGCACTGTCAAGAGTCCGAGAGGCGATTCACAGAGTCCAAGGGAGAGTACCGAAAACGTAGCCGAGACGAGCACTGTCAAGAGTCCGAGAGGCGATTCACAGAGTCCAAGGGAGAGTACCGAAAAACGTAGCCGAGACGAGCACTGTCAAGAGTCCGAGAGGCGATTCACAGAGTCCAAGAGAGAGTACCGAAAACGTAGCCGAGACGAGCACTGTCAAGAGTCCGAGAGGCGATTCACAGAGTCCAAGGGAGAGTACCGAAAACGTAGCCGAGACGAGCACTGTCAAGAGTCCGAGAGGCGATTCACAGAGTCCAAGAGAGAGTACCGAAAACGTAGCCGAGACGAGCACTGTCAAGAGTCCGAGAGGCGATTCACAGAGTCCAAGGGAGAGTACCGAAAACGTAGCCGAGACGAGCACTGCCAAGAGTCCGAGAGGCGATTCACAGAGTCCAAGAGAGAGTACCGAAAACGTAGCCGAGACGAGCACTGTCAAGAGTCCGAGAGGCGATTCACAGAGTCCAAGGGAGAGTACCGAAAACGTAGCCGAGACGAGCACTGTCAAGAGTCCGAGAGGCGATTCACAGAGTCCAAGGGAGAGTACCGAAAACGTAGCCGAGACGAGCACTGTCAAGAGTCCGAGAGGCGATTCACAGAGTCCAAGAGAGAGTACCGAAAACGTAGCCGAGACGAGCACTGTCAAGAGTCCGAGAGGCGATTCACAGAGTCCAAGAGAGAGTACCGAAAACGTAGCCGAGACGAGCACTGTCAAGAGTCCGAGAGGCGATTCACAGAGTCCAAGAGAGAGTACCGAAAACGTAGCCGAGACGAGCACTGTCAAGAGTCCGAGAGGCGATTCACAGAGTCCAAGGGAGAGTACCGAAAACGTAGCCGAGACGAGCACTGTCAAGAGTCCGAGAGGCGATTCACAGAGTCCAAGAGAGAGTACCGAAAACGTAGCCGAGACGAGCACTGTCAAGAGTCCGAGAGGCGATTCACAGAGTCCAAGGGAGAGTACCGAAAACGTAGCCGAGACGAGCACTGTCAAGAGTCCGAGAGGCGATTCACAGAGTCCAAGGGAGAGTACCGAAAACGTAGCCGAGACGAGCACTGTCAAGAGTCCGAGAGGCGATTCACAGAGTCCAAGGGAGAGTACCGAAAACGTAGCCGAGACGAGCACTGTCAAGAGTCCGAGAGGCGATTCACAGAGTCCAAGGGAGAGTACCGAAAACGTAGCCGAGACGAGCACTGTCAAGAGTCCGAGAGGCGATTCACAGAGTCCAAGGGAGAGTACCGAAAACGTAGCCGAGACGAGCACTGTCAAGAGTCCGAGAGGCGATTCACAGAGTCCAAGGGAGAGTACCGAAAACGTAGCCGAGACGAGCACTGTCAAGAGTCCGAGAGGCGATTCACAGAGTCCAAGGGAGAGTACCGAAAACGTAGCCGAGACGAGCACTGTCAAGAGTCCGAGAGGCGATTCACAGAGTCCAAGAGAGAGTACCGAAAACGTAGCCGAGACGAGCACTGTCAAGAGTCCGAGAGGCGATTCACAGAGTCCAAGGGAGAGTACCGAAAACGTAGCCGAGACGAGCACTGTCAAGAGTCCGAGAGGCGATTCACAGAGTCCAAGGGAGAGTACCGAAAACGTAGCCGAGACGAGCACTGTCAAGAGTCCGAGAGGCGATTCACAGAGTCCAAGGGAGAGTACCGAAAACGTAGCCGAGACGAGCACTGTCAAGAGTCCGAGAGGCGATTCACAGAGTCCAAGGGAGAGTACCGAAAACGTAGCCGAGACGAGCACTGTCAAGAGTCCGAGAGGCGATTCACAGAGTCCAAGGGAGAGTACCGAAAACGTAGCCGAGACGAGCACTGTCAAGAGTCCGAGAGGCGATTCACAGAGTCCAAGAGAGAGTACCGAAAACGTAGCCGAGACGAGCACTGTCAAGAGTCCGAGAGGCGATTCACAGAGTCCAAGGGAGAGTACCGAAAACGTAGCCGAGACGAGCACTGTCAAGAGTCCGAGAGGCGATTCACAGAGTCCAAGGGAGAGTACCGAAAACGTAGCCGAGACGAGCACTGTCAAGAGTCCGAGAGGCGAATCACAGTAGGACGGAGACACGACCGAAAGCGCAGTGAACACCGAACTGCCGAGTGGAGCTGCACTGGCTGTATTTATTTGCGGTGGGTCGGCTCCGATTGGCCGCGGTGGAAACTATGACGTGGTGGCGCTGGTTGGCCCGCTGCCAGCGCCATCTATATGCTGTCCACATCCATGCCCTCTACCGGGCATGCGGCGATGTCGGGACGGGATACCAGAGGTGTAGTAATGGGAAGAGAGTACCGAAGGAGTAGCATAATATTTAAGGGACTGCGAAAGTTTGAATTTGTAGGTAAAAAAATTAGGGATTGGAATAAATTATCGAGGGAGGTTACGAATAATATACCTTAAATAGTAAAGGAATTTAGAGTACAAATGTTGCTTACTCTTTAACCAGCCCCACGCTCGCCTCCACATTCTTCTGCGCCTGCTCCCCCGAGGCGAGGGTTCGGTTGTCTGTCTGGAAGAACTCTTGGTGCCAGGCAGCCGGGGTTCCAGGAGCCACGACGACGCCTCCGGAGAACAGAGCCGCCAGGAACTCGAGGCGCTGGCGCACCCTGTCCAGGGCGGCGGCGGCCGCGGAGTTCAGCTGCTGCGGCGTCAGCGGCGGAACCACCACCGGGGGCGGCAGCGGCGGCCGCAGCACTCCCGTCACCCCGACCGGCGCCACTGCCCACACACACATTCACAGCTATCACCCGTTTGTAGGCATTTTCAAAGGCTAATTGTTAGCTAATTCCATTGCATTTCATCGACGTGTATTTTTGTCTAAAACAAATACAGCAGTGCCGGATCTAGAGGTTGTCAAACCAGGGCACTTGCCTCGGGCAGCAACTTCACGGGGCGGCAAAATTGTGTTTGGAGGGCGGCAAATCTGTTTCGCTGTACCACGGCGGGTGGTTGTGGAGACCGCGCCACAGGCTCCTCCCCACCACCTAGCCTAGTGTCGTCGTTTCAGCTACCCGGCCTACCGACTAGGTGGCGGAAACAGGCGCACCATTCCTGCAAGCACAGGCGGAATTCTTCTCACGCCCCGATCCTTGGTAGCTGGATCGGCTCGGCCCGCAAATGTGCAAATCGTGCGAACCCAGCTTAATACTATTAACTTTAAATTCTTTTAACGTTTTCTGTAGGTTATTCATCATTCCCCTTGGTAACTCATTCCAATCCCTGACACCCATACCTAAAAATGAAAATCTTCCCACACCCTTGTGCCTGAAATCGAGTGCCAGCTTGTGGTCACGGTCATCTTTTCCCTTCCATGCACTACTTTTCATACCTATTGCAATATCTTTCCATGCCTCATCGCCAGTATACGCCCTGTACACTCCCATTACCCTCCTCACCCTCCTCCTGTCTTGCAATGATTCCCATTCCTGCCCCTTTATCATATCTGTCACTGATGGCATTCTGCGATAATTTCCAGAAACAAATCTAGCAGCCCTTCTTTGCACCTTCTCCAACTCCTCTATTTGATACTCAAAATGTGGGTCCCATACTACACTACCATATTCGAGCAATGGTCTGACCAAAGTTTTGTAACCCAATTGCTTTACTTCTCTCGTGCATCCCCTCATCACTCTCTCCAACAAGTGCAGAATTTTGAAACCTTTTCCTACCACCTCTCCAATGTGTCCTGCCCAGTTAAGCTTGTTATCAAATGTAATGCCAAGATATTTACATTTCAAATCTTCAGCAAGCAATTCTTTCCCCACCTTATATTCATAATTAACCTTTTGTTTTTTATTTGTGTATCTAATAAGCTGACTCTTCTTTGCATTTATCTTCATCACATGTTTACCAACCCAACTAGATATCATGTCCAGATCACCCTGCAACTGTTTACGGTCCTGTATCGTTTTGATCCTTTTATACAGCATTATTTCATCTGCAAACAATCTAATTTCAGATAGTAAACAATCAACACAATTATTCATTAGAATAATGAATAGCAATGGTCCCAATACGCTACCCTGCGGCACTGCCATTTTTACTTCCACTTCCTTTGATACCGCATTTTCCACCCTAACTTTCTGTTTTCTACCTTTTAAAAATTCTTCTACCCAGTTTCGGGTCGCATCAATCAGGGTGGCGACGACACCAATGTGAGTCGCAAAATAATGTTCGAAGGGGCGGCAATCTCAGTTTTTGCCCCGGCTCCGGAAATTCCTAGATCCGCCATTGATTGGACGTTCTCCAATGCTTCCCGTCCTGAAATCTTCCTTCATTTGTTGGTAGCTTCTTCCATCTGTGATGTCTGTTACCATTTCTTACCCTCTTTGTTCTCTTTGCCGAATTGGAAAAAGTCTTGAGAAGAAAGGAACGAATGACAAAGGATGTATTCATCAAAATAAGTGAACAATGGAAATGGAAAGTCACTCTTTGGAACATGGAAAAAGACGATGTAAAGAAATGGCAAATGGGTTCAGCAAGGCAGAGTAACAATATTACCTTGTGTAATCATGATGTCTTCAAGTGAATGCCGTAAAAAGAATTTTGTTTACTTTAGACTGAAGAAACAGAATAAAAACGATGCTAGAGAGGATTGGATGAAAATTTAGTGGTAAGAAGTAGAAAAGTTAGAAAAACAAGTGAAATTTTTTTTTTTTATCTGATTAACGTCTCTCTAACAGCGAGGTCTTTAGAGACGGGAAAGGATTGGGGGACAAGGAATGGGAAGGAATTCGGGCATGGCCTTTTGAAGGAAGCATCCTGGCATTTGCCTGGAGTGATTTGGGAAACCATGGAAAACCCAAATCTGAATGCCCGGACGGGGATTTAATTCGAACCGCCGACCTCCCAAATGCGAGGCCAGAACACTAGCCGTTACACCACCACGCTCGGTGTGAAAATGGAAGAACGTGGATAAAATCAGAGTTTGACAAGAAGAGCCACAAGAAAATAAGAGAGGAAAGCATTTTAGAAAATGAAGTTAAAATAACGGAGCGTGGTGGTGTAACGGCTAGCGTCTGGGATATGGCAGTCCGTTTGTGATATTGATCACTCATACGGTCTCTAAACTGCTTATGCATTTCTGTTAGTCATCAGGTCTTCTGTTGCAGACACGTCACCACACGTCTACCCTGTGATGAAGGTGCCCTATGGGTTGGAGCATCGAAAGTTGGTGATTAGTATACGGTTGGAGTGAAGGGTAATCACCCTGTATCTAACTAAGATCCACTGTCCATGGATCCATGGATCGATTACTGAACACAATTAAATATAGGTGTCACTACTGATGTTGATGATGAAGTCCGGCAATGAATATTAGTTCCAGATTTGAAAAAGCTCTTCCTCCGACGGCGCTCTTGATAACAACACATTGTTATACCGAGTGTTGATGTTTGCGCTTCAAGGGCTGAGTCTAAGAGTGATCTTTATTAAGTTCTTGAGTGCCTCACATAGTATTTGATCACAGTCAGTACGTTACTCCACTTCACATCTCTGTATTTTTAACTGTCAATACCGAGCGTGGTGTTGTAACGGTTAGCGTTCTCGCCTCGCATTCGGGAGGACGGCGGTTCGAATCCCCGTCCGGGCATCCAGATTTGGGTTTTCCATGGTTTCCCCAAATCACTCCAGGCAAATGCCGGGATGCTTCCTTCAAAAGGCTATGGCCGAAGTCCTTCCCATTCCTTGCCCCCCCCCCACCCCATCCTCTCCCGTCTCTAAAGACCTTGCTGTTAGAGAGACGTTAAGCAATAATAATAATTAAAAAAACAGTTAAAATAACATTATGGGTAAATCGAATAAGAGGTATGGATTTAATACATACAGAAGTTTTATGATTTGAAGGCTTATAATTGTGGGATGATAAGCGAAAATAAATGGGAATGTAACGAAGATGATCGACTGTTATTTTTTTTTTTTTTTTAGCTACTTTACGTCTCTCAACAGCGAGGTCTTTAGAGACGGGATAGGATGGGGGCAAGAAATGTGAAGGAATTCGGCCATGGCCTTTTTAAGGAAGCATCCCGGCATTTGCTTGGAGTGATTTGGGAAACCATAGAAAACCCAAATCTGGATGCCCGGACGGGGATTCGAACCGCCGTCCTCCCGAATGCGAGGCGAGAACGCTAACCGTTACACCACCACGCTCGGTATTGACAGTTAAAAATACAGAGATGTGAAGTGGAGTAACCTACTGACTGTGATCAAACACTATGTGAGGCACTCAAGAACTTAATAAAGATCACTCTTAGCCCCAGCCTTTGGAGCGCAAACATCAACACTCGGTGTAACAATGTGTTGTTATCGAGAGCGCCGCGGGAGGAAGAGCTTTTTCAAATCTGGAACTAATATTCATTGCCGGACTTCATCATCAACATCAGTAGCGACACCTGTATTTAATTGTGTTCAGTAATCGATCCATGGATCCATGGACAGTGGATCTTAGATACAGGGTGATAACCCTTCACTCCAACCGTATACTAATCACCAACTTTCAATGCTCCAACCCATAGGGCACCTTCATCACAGGGTAGACGTGTGGTGACCTGTCTGCAACAGAAGACCTGATGACTAACAGAAATGCATAAGCAGTTTAGAGACCCTTTCAGTGATCAATATCAGAAACGGACTGTCATATCCCAGACAGAAATCCTACTTAACTTTTGCAATGAAGTCTTCATTCTTACACTTAACTTTTGGCCACAACCTGAAATATTGGGAACACGGGTTCGATACCCTCTCGCCAAAGGATTTTTGATGGAAGGTAGGCAAGCAGAATCACGCTAGAAATGACAAAAGCCAATTCCAGTACATTTGAGTATAATAAATTCAAACTAGTCTACAGACAGCTTGAAATAGGATGTTAGGTTATGCTAGATGCGGGAGGGAAAGTTACTGTTTCCCCAAGTTAGATCCGTTGGTCAACTGCGGCAGGAATAATACGCAGCCACACAGCGATGCACACTGTACAGCAGTACGTAGCAACTTGATGGTACCGGCCCCTCCGTGCCCCTACGCGCTATTTATCCCATCTGACCGTGTGCTCCAGCTCGCCCGCGATCTCGGCTGTCCACCATGTGTGGCCAACGCAACTTCAGCAGTCCGCAGGCTACATCTAAATATCTTTCCAGAAATACATTTTACTGTAATATTCAGTATATTACAAGACCGGGTGGTATGACAAACCTTGACTAGACATCCAGAACTGAGACAACCCTCAGCTGCTGCCTAGGGACTCCCAATGTGAAGCAGTAGAATATAATGTTGACAGCGTACCGACCCAGCATAGGAAGCTGCCATGTAGTAAACATAGTATTGTACAGGGGGAATAGCGGTTTTCCAAAAATTGTCTTATAGTCGGAATATTCCTAAATCAAGCTTCAAATGTGAGCAGTGATCATAAATTTTTGACGTTTTGCTTTCTACCACGTCTTGTAATGCAATCCGAAAGCCGCAAAAGCAGAGAGAAATATCGATCTTCTAGTACATGACTCTAAATCTTTTACGTTAAAATTTTACGTTAAAAGTACAGTCATGAAAATAAGTTAACGGTTCTTAGAGATCCACGAGAAATCGTTACGTCATAGCTACAATGTGTGGATTAAACTGCGGCTACAAAATTCACAAATACACATGATAAACATGGCAGCTCAGTATGAGAATTAAACTTTACAGTGTGTATTCACTTTCTGAAACAAAATGGTTTCTCTCGGTGTTATAGATCTTTTATTTAGAATTTAAAATACTCCGGGGACTCTGCCATTATACATGTCATAATTTTTACTGAAATGGAAGGCAAAATTTGTATGATTTATTCTAAGACTTTTAAAACCCGAATAGGTGAATTTGTAAGTTGGATTAAACCCTACATTTTAGGAGGAACCTGCATTGGCCGGTAGACATGTTACCGCACTACAATGAAAAGCCTCGCTTTGCAAAATAACTGAGCCTCAAGCAATTCTGGTTTTGTACTCTAAGGAATAGATACTAGTATTTGGTTCAACAAGGTTACTGATTATCTCTGAACAAAGGAAGGGCTGCGGTATATCAGACATTTAGCCAAATATACCACCAATCGGGGACGGGCCACTAAAAATTCCTCCACTACAGAGTGGATGGAATCTCGGAAGAGAAGCGCACTTAACAACCACAAGGGTGCCAACGGTGACCTGAGCGAGGAATGCGCCACCATGACTGGGTAGAAGACTCCCAAGTCCCCGACCATGTAGCACTCATTTAGTGCTAAATAACGCAGACAGTGCCGCAGCTGAATCGGGTCGTATGTTCAAACACTCATCTAACGAGCCCTTTTAATCGCGATTTTATTAGTCCAACAACGTCAGCGTTCTGTTTGTTACCATCACGTCCCTGACATTCCGGTCCAGTTGGACTGGAAGTGAATGCAATTCGATCTCCTTCTCTATCGAAACTCATGACAGAGCGTGGTGGGTGAGTGGTTAACGCTCTGGTCTTGCATTCGGGAGGACGGCGCTTCGAATCCCCGTCCGAGCATCCAGATTTGGGTTTTCCTGGTTTCCCCAAATCACTCCGGGCGGATGCCGGGATGCTTCCTTCAAAAGGCCATGGCCGAATTCCATCCCGTCCTTGTACCCAGTCCTTTCCCGCCTCTAATGAACTCATCGTCGACAAGGCGTAAAGCCACAACTTAAAAAAATAAACAAACAAACACGAAACTCGTGCTCATTCTCACTTCAATCATCTGCTGGCGCCGTAAGATATCATGCGGCAAGGATGCATTACTTCCTTGGGCTACCAGACTGACCCCTGGTCCATTGTAAAAATAATAGCTTCGGCACTGTTACCGTTCTCCAGGACCCCACCTCGTCCTTGAGCTTCTATCCTCCCCACTGGGCGGAAGCAACATCACAGCATGCATTTCCTTGTCGGCATCGTGCCAAGCCTTCCAATCAACCAGGCACTTTATTGACAGTCGCATACGACAAGGTCGCATCATCCTCCGTGAGTAATGTTACAACAACAGACAGTACGGCCGTACAACTTCTCTGGGAAACCTTTGCACTAACCAGTGGTGGATTGGGGGTGTCCTCCGCACTGGAGTGCCCTCTTGGCTAATATATGGAAGCAAACAGTCCGTCAAAGCGATACCAGAGGTTTAATCTTCCCTTTGTCCCAACGGCGAAAGTCTCCCTTTATTTGGGTTCCCTTCCAAGTGAGACACGAAGTACTGTTTTCGTTTTTTTTTTTTTTTTTTTTTTTTTTTTAAATCTGCTTAACGTCTCTATAACAGCGAGGTCTTTAGAGACAGGAACGGATGGGGGGCAAGGAATTCGGCCATGGCCTTTCTAAGGAAGCATCCCGGCATTTGCCTGGAGTGATTTGGGAAACCATGGAAAAACCAAATATGGATGCCCGGAAGGGGATTCGAACCGCCGTCCTCCCGAATCCGTGTGTCACAGGTCTGTAGCTCGTGAATGAACTAATGTGCACATGATTTGTCCTTAGTTGGTACAAAACCAAATAACATATTTAAAATTTTGTAAGATTATATTCTATGAGGTTTCTTAGAAATCAAAGAAAGCGATAACGACAAAAAATCATTTAACGACAAAAAATCGATAACCAAGATATATTTTCAATTTTGTATTGTACACTAAAGACATGAATAGTTTTCAATTTTTGTTTCCAAGTTCATTTCAAACACTAGAAACTTGAAATTTGTCCGCGCTATGAGCTATATCAAATATTTAAATGACAAATCATTCCAGGTGAATGCTTCCTTCAAAAGGCCAAGGCTGAATTCCTTCCTGTTCCTTGTCCCCAGTCCTATCCTGCCTCTAATGACCTTGATGTCGACGAGGCGTAAAACCAAATAAAAGACAAATGCTGAAAACACATTTATTATACTTTGTAGTTGCGAGCAATGTAAGCAAAATTTTTTATCTGGAGGTTCCATTCTCGTCTATTATTATAATTTTATTTAAAATTCTATAAATTCAGAGTGCATTGCATTCGAAAGTATCTACGCGGTCTGTTCAAAAAGAATCCAGCCTTGATCCAGGAAATGTAATTTCGTATTTGAATGGATGAGACACACATTATCTTTTTCAAAGAAGATCCCTTACGATTGCATCCTTCCATTATTGGAAGCAGTTTAGAAAATTTATTTTTGAGATAGTACGTGGCTTTTCCGTCGCGTTGTGTATTATCTCTTTGCTGTCTGAACTTGGGATCCGTTTAGTGTTTTCTTCTGCTTCAGGAACAGCCAGAAATGATGCGTTGCCATGTCAGGTAAGTCGGGAACCTGTCGAACTTGCGGAATTCCACGTATGGCCCGGAAGCTGTTGCCCAGGTGTGATTAATCAGTCGGAGTGGTGTCGTGCTCGCACAAACACAAATCCTCAGTCAAGACGCAGCTTGCCGAATCAATGCAATCTCCCGAACCAGTGTCGGAACTTTCTCCATAACAACGGAATTTTGGCTTCTTCACAGTCTTCCGTGACGCACGGCACTCTATGCAGACACATGGCTGTAACACACTTTGTTTTAAGTAACACCCACATCCCACAAAGCCTGCTAACTCTTGCGAATTGTTTCTGCTTGGGTACACCCAAGTTTCTGACAGAAGTTGATGAGATGTAGATGCCGCAGCGACCTGCAGGTTGGGATGGTGAAAAATTCACGCACGCGCAGTAAGGTACCTTCTATAAGTACGCGCACTTACCATGCCTGCATTATCCTTCAATCGCGTAAAACAATTAAATGCTGGATATTTTTCGAGCAGAGGTCGTCCAATAAATTTGATAGTAATTAGAAGCAGGTGGCGCGGCATCGTTGAACAATGGTGCGGAGCCCGTCATCTAACCTGTAAAATGTGTCAGGTAGTGATATTTGTGCTAAGCGACTGCCATCTGGCGTGTCGCATGCGAGACAGAGCAGAACCCTAAATGCGCGAGGCTCGGCTCGCACTTACAATATTTTTTCCCGCTGTAACCCCCAGATCATTACAAAATTTCAAATACGATCTCCGGTTTTGGATCAACTTATTCCGCTCAGTTGTTAGAGGTCTGTGATGTATAAACGTCGGCAATAGAGCTACATTTATCGTACCATAAAGAGGAGAGAAGAAAAATTAATAGAAGTGAGAATTGAATCTGTTCCGAATGTACCTCGTATCTTTCCGTTGGTTTTCGGCAGTTTTTAAGCATCTGGGCAGATAGTGAGAAAGTAGTTCAACAAGAAATATGGGCAAAAGGTGTATTTCACGAATTTATAAAGTCCCATTCGAATCATTCCTTCATAAATAGTATTGATGCTCTAGCGTTGCCTTGGAAGAGGATCATTTAAGTGAATGGGTCTTCTTTGTTTAATGCGACAAGTTTCAAGTTTGTAAAACGGAAAGCGAAAAGCTAAAATTAAAAAATGGCTGTTTCATCTGCATCGTTATATCTCAACGTAGTAAAATCCCACTGACAGTCTTCACTAGAAGACGTAAATGGACTATACAATGCAATTTCTAACTGCCTGAAGTAAACTGTAGAAAAAGGAGGTGTTTGCTGGTAAAAGTAGTTGCAACAAGGAACGGAGATGAGTTTCTCTGCTGAAACAACATAAATTTCATTTCAGAGAGTCAGAATACGTTGGAGGTAGAGCTAGCTTCGCTAATACCGACGCTTAATAGTTCCAGGAAGACGGGCCTCCTTGACCTTGGGATTTTTTGTTTTGTTTTTGCCTCCGTCCCGGAGACGAGCACACAGGTTTTGAACTCTGTTGCCTTGGCCGCTGAGTTAACAACAGCCGCACAGTCACACCAGCAAAAACAATCCAGAAAACGACTCTGATGTGAAATTTACATTAAAGGAAATTTGTTTCATGCTGCGTCCGTAGTATTTTTTCTTTGTCATGTAACGCATTTCTAAAAAATTAGCAATGTTATTCAAACAATAGCGTTGTTTTACTTCACATCTTTACACTTAACGTCTTCAACAAGCAGTTTCTTCTCCACTATATGATCATACACAACCCTTAGTTATTTGTATTTGTGTGTCTAATAAGCTGACTCTTCACAGCGTTTATCTTCATTACATGTTGATCTACCCAGCTAGATATCTCATCGACGTCACCTTAGGGAGCGTGCACAAACTACGTGGTTCGGTCCAGGGGGCGGGGGGTAGCTGGAAGGCTACGCTAGGCTACGTGGGGGGAGGGGGGGGGGGTTCCGAGCCAGGCCACGTAGCTTTCCTATCATAACATTTTTCACAGTTAAAATGAGGAATAGAACTCACAACACCATGTAAATATTTATTTCCCTTAGTTAATTATCTCTGTATGTAATTTACAATAGTCTGACAAGAGAAAACAATACAAAATGTCTTCTGAAATCAAAAGGGAAAAAAGCTACGTGCTACGTGGGGGGAGGGGGGGTAGAGGCAAAAGCCACGTAGGGCTACTTGGGGGGGGGGGGGGAGGGGGTGTTCACAGGAGGCCAAAATGGAGCTACGTGATGCACGCTCCCTTACAGCTGTTCACGTTCTTCCTTTTTGATCTTATTATATAACATTAGGTCATTTGCAAAAAACCTAAACTACTGACTACTAAACCATTAACACAATTGATTAGCAATTGGCCCAGTACATTACCCTGCGGCACGCCCATTTTCGCTTCCACATCTTTTGATACTGCATTTATAATTCCTAAGTATTTCCTCTCTATATTTCAAAAATTCCTCTACCCACCAAATCACTTTTGATTCACTTCAATGATTTTTACTTGATTTAACACTATTGTATGCCGCACATCGTTAAATGCCTTTGGAAAAGATCTAGTGTGATATTATCAACTTGGCCTACTTTGCCCGTTTCGTCCAAAATATTTAGCATAAAGCCACCCATTACCTGAGATTCACAAGAATAACATTGCCTAAAGCCGTGTTGTCGATTTTCAAACCAGTTTCTTTCCTCACAGACATGTCTGATACAGTTGTACATCATTTTCTGCGTCACTTTACCTACCACAGACGGCAAAGTAATTTACCACGCTCACTTTACGGATCGGTAGACCTACTACTCCGCACTTTTCCAGTCCTGTGTTAAGTAACAAGTGCCGTATATTTCAGAGTAAGTTACAATGCCGTATCTCCCTATCTTTAGTACGAATTAAACACACCGTCCCATTTACATTGCCTTTTAATTTTCTTAGATTCCTTCAAAATTTCCAATATTTCTGGGTTTTAGTCTGTACATTTCTAGTTATTTAAAGACTAGACGACCCGTGCGAAAATTTCGCGAAAAAAATGCGATGAAAAGTTTGGTTGAATATGATGTCATCAATGCTGAGTCATTCCTCTTCATACTCCTACTTCATTTATCGATTTTGGTTAGAAATCCAGGGAGATAAAAGGCTGGAAAGACATAAAACGTATTTTAGAAATATTGATATTTTTGCCCTTTAAGGGTTGAATTACGAAAACCTTCTTTCTTAAAATATAATGTTACCATGGCGGAGACATTATTCTTTAATATGATACCACATTTATCTATATCGGTTAGATATTAAGGGAGATAAATCGCTCGTGACACAAAAATGCGTTATAGAAAAATTTATACTTTTTCCCTTTAAGGGCTGAATTCCAAAAACATTCTTTACTAAAATATGACTTCACAAAGGTGAGACATTACTCCTTACAATCCTACTTCATTTATCGATTTTGGTTAGATATCCAGGGAGATAAATGGCTCGAGATACAAAAAACGCATTTTAGAAAAATTAACATTTGTGCCCTTTAAGGGTCGAATTACGAAAAATTCCTTTCTTAAAATATAATGTTACCACGGCGGAGACTTTAGTCTTTAATATGATATCTCATTTATCTATATCGGTTAGATATTAAGGGAGATAAATCGCTCGTGACACAAAAGCGAATTGCATAAATATTGATCCTTTTGCCCTTTAAGGGTCAAATTCCGAAAAATTTCTGACTTAATATATGATGTCACTAAAGCGGAGATCTTAATCTTTAAAATGATACTTCATTATACGATTTCAGATAGGTATCCAGGGAGATATATATGACTTGTAACACAGAAAACAGCATTTTAGAAATATTGACATTTTCGCCCTTTAAGGGTCGAATTCCTAAAACTTTCTTTCTTAAAATATGATGTTTCTAAAGTAGAGACCATACGCTTTAAAATGACACCTCATTCATTGATTTTAGTTAAGTATAAAGGAAGATATAGGCTTGTGACAAAAAAATACCTTATAGAAATAATATATATGATGTATACCCTACCATCCCTTGATGATAGTCCCTAATGATCTCATGAAATCAGTTACTTAACTTCAGTAACTTCTTTTTCATCATTTTCTACACACATTTAAAAAAATATATATTTCCTTCCCTCAATTTTCTAACATAGCCATAGAAATTTCTGGATGCATCATTGAATGTTCCCCCTGCACGCATGATATTTTTTGTAGGACCTTCTTTAGCTTCACTTCACTGTTATTAAGGCCTTGTTTAGTTGCTTCGATTATTTCCTACCTCCTTTCTGCCTCTTAACGATATCGCCGATATTTTTACTTTCCTCATCTCCCTCTTATAGAATGTGGGTTCTGTACTTCTCTTTATTTTTTGTTTTAGAATAAACATTTCTTCTCCCATTCTTAATATCTCCTTGCAATGTACTCACTACAATTCCACTTCACTTTTGTTTTACTTCCATATTTTGAACCTTCCCCTGAAATATCTATTCAGTATCTTTATAACTACACTAATAACCATCGATTTCGGCAACTAGTTTAATGAACCCTCTAATATCATCTATAAATACTATGTGATCACTTATTCCTTCAGTTATTTGAAATCCCGTTACGTTATCATCAGGTTTTATTATGAATATATTCAATATATTCTGCTCTACCACTTGTGTTAGGCCCTCTTCTCTTACTAACGAATTTGCTAAACTTTGTTCCTCTGTGTTATTAATCTTGTTTCTTTCCCAGCTGACACTCGATAAATATAAATCTCCACTAATAATGACCGTTTTACGTTCACCTTTGAATATACCTATGAAATTAGTTTCTCTCTATAAAGAGTCTCATCCTCACCATTCATTCTCCCAGTGCGGTAAGCAGCCAACACACTATTTTTTTCTTCTTTTTATCACCACAAGCATGTAACTCATGAACGCCAGTGAACTGCAGATATTGCTAATACCCCTCCACTACAAGCCAAAAAAAAATAAAAAAATCGAATATTTAAACGCATACCCTCTAATTCTTTTAAATCACGGTATCTTACTTACATAAGAAACTTTATCCTCCTACGATGACGTTAACCCGTGCCGAGTAGACCCTAAGTTTACGAAAAATGCTTACTTTGACTATCGCTTGATATGTGACTACATCATTAAAATTGTGTCTAATTCTAGGTTAATAATGAAATCCAGACAACAAAAAATAATACTTAATTTTTGTAGTAAGACAGAATTATGAGGTGTATTTTATTTTTAGGATCTCTTTTTTACGCTGCGGGTACAATTTTCGATGGTTTTGCATGATAATTGTTTCCGCTCTTCATCGGCTGTAATTAAACCATGAAACTCCTACATTAATTTAACAACTCTTTCAGATAAAAGACCTTTCTTTAGTCTGTATAAATCCCGCAGTTTCTTCTAACGAAAATACACTTTTCTGAAGAACACTGCTTTAAATTTTCAATCGAGAAAGCAAATGTTTGCTCTTCGCGGATACAAATTCATCGTGGTTTTTCCTAAAACAAAATATAGGTGACCGTTAATGATGTTGAAAAAGATAAAAATAATGTACAATGTACATACATGACAGCTAATTTTACATACCATACAAAATAGAGCCGAACATTTCTGCCATCAGGAGTGTACCTTTCTAGAAAGTCAGATGTGTTCTCGATTTCTACATTACGTACCATTTTGCGTTCTCCGTAGTCGTCTCTCACGAAGGATTAGTTAAATTCAGTCAAATAGAAATGTAACAACTACTCAGTTTGTGTGTTACTGAAATGATTTTTTTCTTAGTGCTTTTATCAATTTGATGCCGTCATGCAAAAAGTAACAACGTTCTTTCGAACATTTGCCCTAGAAGTGCCCAGGCACCACTGAGATGACCTATGTTAGATGCTATTGTGTCACAGTTCATTATCTGCATTTTATCACTTACTCAGAGCATTCAGAACAACTTCACCTAGGACTTTATCACAAGAAGTTGTTCCCTATTACGAAATGTATTTATGAGACAGATTGGCAGTCGTCCTTCTTTGGAACTTCTTACTCCCAGACCAGGCAACAACTTGCCATTCCATTGAATGGTCTCGACTTGGGTTACGTCATTTTAAAATCGATTATTATAGCTGCTGTTCATTCCTTCCTCATTTGTGTCCTTATTCGTTGAATGGAAGCCATGTTTAAAGAAAAATCGTCAATACTAAGTCCAAGTGCCTCCACGATAATTTGAAGAACGTAAATTGAATCTCTTACACTTAAGTGGCCTCTGTTCAAGGCAGCTATTAGTTTAGGAATAATGATATATTTTTCTTCTTCGCTTTTCCAGCAGTTCCTGATTGAATTACTTCGGGTGGGTTTGTTAGATGCTCTTTTTGATGTTCTCCAGAACTAGAAGATGTGTCGTTGAGTTCTTCAGATAGCAGGAACTAATCATAGGACGTTGAAGAGCTTGACTACCCGCTGGACCACATATATTTAAGTATTTCTTTTTCAGCTAGTTTTACATAAACACACATCAAACTGTCTGGTCCGCCTGGCTCTTTCTGTCGCTGCAAGAAGACTTTACCCTCCTCTGTTTACATCCTTTCGAGGGCATAAGCGTGTGCAATACCATAAACATTATCCAATTAACGCTGCAAATCCTCTTTCCTTCGCTTATAAACATCTAGAGATTTGCTTGCATTCTTTCTCAACTGTCTCCATAATATTCTCCAAAATAAAGTTCACTCATGCTCAGCGATATTAGGGCTTTCGCTCATAGTCAATTTGCCTTCGCGGATATTAAAAAATACAACTGATAGAACGCCTGCATTAACTCTAAAACTTCATTAGATGAGAATTTCTTTTCTTCGTTAGGTACACTGAGGTTAGCATCAATTATAAAATGGTCTAGGATCTTGCAAATGAGTAGGCCTAGATCATGTTTTCTGTATATTTTCTTGGAAAACCCAGGGTTCAGCCACCCAGAGGACAATGTCGTGTGACATCACAGGCTGATGGTGGGTGGAGCCGTTAGGCGGGCTTTTCAATTCAGCCAATCAGAGTCCAAGGCCATATGACGCCATTGGCAGACTATTAAGGGCCCCATACACACAGCAACTTGTTGGCCAACTTGGTTGTGTTGTAGGTGAAGTTGGAGTGTGTATGGGTAGGTTGGCAGACCAGATCACAAGTTGGCGGTTTTCAAACTCTTTTGATATTTGTGGGTGGGGCCTATAGTTGTGCCAACGTGTTGTAGTGTGTATGGGCAAGTTGTCCAACCTGGCTGTCAACATCAGTCCGCACCGGTCTCTCATCGAGGTAATGCTAGTGATCTATGCCAACAGTGGTATCATGATGACTACTATTCAGAACAACGATGCATGGAACACCGTCATCGGAAAGTTTCGCAGTCTACCACAGTTTTGGAAAGTGAAATCTGATTTATCTTATTTTTATCTTATATATAAAAATCAATGTTTGTTTGTGGGTATGTGGGTTTGTTCGTCTTCTATGCATTCCTATACCATTTATCACATTGCAATGAAACTTTGGAGAGTTTTCGAGTGTGCGACTGCGAAGGTTCCTGTGAAAAAAAAAATTCCAAAAAGTCACCCCTATTCACCATAACACCCCATAATTTAGGCAAAACCACATTTTTTATCCGATTTAGATAGGAATTTGTACACTTATACTTTAAAAGAAACATAAAAATACTGCCTACATACGGTTTCCGAATATTAATTCCCTCGCCCCCTTTCCACCCCCATAATTTTTTCACCCCATAATTTAGGCAATACCACATTTTTTATCCGATTTAGATAGGAATTTGTACACTTATACTTTAAAACAAACAAAAAAATACTGCCAACATATGGTTTCCGAATATTCATCCCCTCTCCCCCTTTCCACCCCAGTTACGTTTTTACCCCATAATTTAGGCAAACCACATTTTTTATCCGATTTAGATAAGAATTTGTACACTTATACTTTAAAAAAGAGAGAGAAATACTGTACACATTAATTTCACAAAATCCCAATCCCTCTCCTCTCTTTTCACCACCTTAATTACCCCCTCTTCCCCATAACACCCCATAATTTAAACAAACCCGAAAACCGTTCGTCCGATTACGGCGAAGCTATGGTGAATTGTCGAGGGGATGTCGAAAATGGTTCCTGTCAAAAAACAAATATTTAAAAACCCACCACTCTTCCCCATAATGTAACTCGACGAGACAAATCAAAAACAAATGATACATTTTCTTGATATCTAGCTTAGTTCTCGACATATTGTATGTCAAAAGTGAGGAGGTTAGGGTGAGATCCGGCCTGGACCTGAATAAAAATTCCCAATACCACTATATATTCGCGGTGGAAATTACCTATACATGTTTTACTTTCTCCTATTGAATGTTATTATGGTTGAAATACGGCCTGGGCCAGAAGAAACGTCACCAAAAGTACATGGAGTAATAGACTACCTATAACTGATTTTTAACATGCTAAAACTCGAAAACAAAGCGAGATATCAAAAATTATATTATTTATTTTCGATTTATTACGTTTTCACCCGATAATTTAGGCAAACCATATTTTTTATCCGATTTAGATAAGAATTTGTACACTTATACTTTAAAAAAGAGAGAGAAATACTGTACACATTAATTTCACAAAAACCCAATCCCCAATTCAATGGGAATTTGCACACTTATACTTTGAAACAAACAGAAAAATACTGCCTGCATATGTTTTCCAAAGCGCATCCCCTCTCACCCATTCCAACTGAAAATGAATGAAACAGCAGTTTAAAATTTATATGTAAATATTTTTTCATTTAATCTATGTGCCTACTCAAGTCCAGCAATAGTGAAGCATTGCCGGGTCAGCTAGTCTAATATATAAAGAATGTTTCTTTGTTTGTTCGTCTTCTATACGCTTCTACACCATTCATCCAATTACAATGAAACTCTACTAAATTATTGTGTGCAGGGCTGTAAAGGTTTTTGTCAAAAAAAAAATTTCGAGAACACCCAACCCCCCCCCCCCCCCCTCTTCTTTTGCACAGCCTTAAATTTTTCAAATATTATTTGTACAAACCCACAATGTTTGTCCGATTTCTATGGGGTTTTTCATATGTATAATATAAAACAAAGAGAAAAATACTGCCTACATTTGGTTTAAAATTCAATCCCTCTTCCCCTTTACCCCCCCTCCCCTTAATTTTTGCCAATGTTCTTTATAGACAAACAGTTTTATTAGATTTTGACAGAACTTTGCATTAGTATACACTAGAACAAATAGAAAAATACTGTTTAAATTTGATTTACGAAAACCGAATCTCTTCTCCCTTCCACCCGTGTCCTTAATTTAATTAACATTGTTGACACAAACCTGCCTGCCTGGTAAGGTTTCTGACCAAAAAAATATAAAAAAACGCTCCCTCTTCCCCTACACATCCCTCAATTATTTCAAATGATATTTGCATAATGCACAGATTTTGTCTGATTTCGATTGAATTTTGCACATGTATACTTTAAAACAAACGAAAATATACTGTCTATTTTTGTTTTGCACAATCCACCCCTCTCCACCTTAACCACAACCCCTTTAATTTTTGTCAACGTTCTTCATACAAACCCACAATTTTTATCCGGTTTTGATAGTACTTATCACCTGTAAACTTCAAAAAGAAAGAAAGAGGCAATGCAACGCATGCCGGGCAAAGCCAGTATAAAAATTCAAGAATCAAGAGCTGCGAAGAATTGCTGATTGATTTCAAAGAAGTGGGAATTTTTGTAATCTTCAGGTACAGCTCCGACAGTAAATTTTTGTGTGAAAATTTGGGGTGTTTTTGGAGCCACTTTTTTGCCCACATTTTTCTTTTTCCTCTCATTTTCCGCGCTGGCAGCAACGTTAATTGTGCATAAAGCTATTTCTTCTAGTTCCAACATTACTGGTATAAGTAAACACCCTGTTCTCTGTATGCTGGTTCTCTCTCTACTGATGTCGGCCAACAATGTTGTCCAACTTGTTTTTGTGTTGGCCAACCAAGTTGGGAGACATGGATGGACAAGTTGCTGTGTGTATGGGGCCCTTTAGAATGGGCCGCATTTTCTGTCTCTGTCTTGTTCTACACCACCGTCACATGTTTGCCCAGGAGCGCTGAGCTACCAGACTGCCTTGTTTTGAAGTATACGGGTGCTAAGTACTGTAAAAATCGGATAAAAAATGTGGATTTGTATGAACAATATTGACATAAATTAAGTTGAGGGTGGAAAGGAGGAGAGGGATTAGGTTTTTCTAAAACAAACGTATACAGTATTTTTCTATTTGTTTTAAATTAGAGATATGCAAAGTTCTATCAAAATCGGATAAGACCTGTGTATTTGTGTCAAGAACAACGGCAAAAAACCAAACAAACATTCATTATCATATATTAGATACTTTCACCGCTGTCCAAGCGCAACACGTCATACTTTTAGCTACACATATACTGCTACTACAGCATATTGGTAAGAGTTTACCAATCCAAAAAGCGTTCAACGCGCATATCATACGCGTAACACGACATAAGTCACGAACTCATAGCTTTACCACCGTCCAAACATCGCCTAAAGGGCCTACAGAAGTCTTCACTAAAAAAAACAACAACATTATAGTAGGATTAGCTGAAACATAAACCACGACAGACAAACATACAAAAATTAGAGGCTACACGACTTATACAAATGTAACCAAGACTGCAGAGGAGTGGTAACAGTTGATGTGAGCAAGTTCCAGTACAGCCATTTATAGGTAATAGAAAAATAACATGACACCAACTTACTGATAGCCTATAATCCCCACAAAATAATTTGTTAATAAAATTCATAAAGTACCTAAAGACCTTCAATATTTTCATGCTAATTGGAGATTTCAACGTTAGGCATTAGTACTTATCTGACACTCAAGAAAATCTTAACGGGCAGGAATTATTCCAGCACAGAAAACATATGAAAGCTGCTAGTAGATGGATCGACATTCAAATGACCCCAAGGACAATAAACTCCTAAGATGAGTTTGTTGTTAACTGTGGCGGGTGAACTGGTTCCGGTCCTTATGCCACTGTACGACTAAACCGTTTCCCGAACACCAATCATTCTGCCACTTTCAGATGCTGATATGCACCCTTTTGAGGTCGAAGAGGCATACCGGCATTTACTTGAACGTTTCAACTTCGTTTGATGGCTACACACCCACGGAACATTGTAATACTGTCTGGTCAAAGCTATGAAACTCACGAAAAAAACGTTGGTTCCATCTAAGGTAGACGAAATCTGTATAAATTGTCTTTTTCAGCTGAGGCACGAAATAGGAAAAAATCTGCAGTAACCATGTAAGCAAAAAAAAAAAAAAACAAAAAAAAAAAAATCGATTATTTAAACGCATACTCTCTAATTCTTTTTAAATCACGGTATCTTACTTACATAAGAAACTTTATCCTCCTACGATGACGTTAACCCGTGCCGAGTAGACCCCTAAGTTTACGAAAAATGCTTACTTTGACTATCGCTTGATATGTGACTACATCATTAAAATTGTGTCTAATTCTAGGTTAATAATGAAATCCAGACAACAAAAAATAATACTTAATTTTTGTAGTAAGACAGAATTATGAGGTGTATTTTATTTTTAGGATCTCTTTTTTACGCTGCGGGTACAATTTTCGATGGTTTTGCATGATAATTGTTTCCGTTCTTCATCGGCTGTAATTAAACCATGAAACTCTTACATTAATTTAACAACTCTTTCAGATAAAAGACCTTTCTTTAGTCTGTATAAAACCCGCAGTTTCTTCTAACGAAAATACACTTTTCTGAAGAACACTGCTTTAAATTTTCAATCGAGAAAGCAAATGTTTGCTCTTCGCGGATACAAATTCATCGTGGTTTTTCCTAAAACAAAATATAGGTGACCGTTAATGATGTTGAAAAAGATACAAAATAATGTACAATGTACATACATGACAGCTAATTTTACATACCATACAAAATAGAGCCGGATATTTCTGCCATCAGGAGTGTACCTTTCTAGAAAGTCAGATGTGTTCTCGATTTCTACATTACGTATCATTTTGCGTTCTCCGTAGTCATCTCTCACGAAGGATTTGTTAAATTCAGTCAAATAGAAATGTAACAACTACTCAGTTTGTGTGTTACTAAAATGATTTTTTTCTTAGTGCTTTTATCAATTTGATGCCGTCATGCAAAAAGTAACAACGTTCTTTCGAACATTTGCCCTAGAAGTGCCCAGGCACCACTGAGATGACCTATGTTAGATGCTATTGTGTCACAGTTCATTATCTGCATTTTATCACTTACTCAGAGCATTCAGAACAACTTCACCTAGGACTTTATCACAAGAAGTTGTTCCCTATTACGAAATGTATTTATGAGACAGATTGGCAGTCGTCCTTCTTTGGAACTTCTTACTCCCAGACCAGGCAACAACTTGCCATTCCATTGAATGGTCTCGACTTGGGTTACGTCATTTTAAAATCGATTATTATAGCTGCTGTTCATTCCTTCCTCATTTGTGTCCTTATTCGTTGAATGGAAGCCATGTTTAAATAAAAATCGTCAATACTAAGTCCAAGTGCCTCCACGATAATTTGAAGAACGTAAATTGAATCTCTTACACTTAACTGGCCTCTGTCCAAGGCAGCTATTAATTTAGGAATAATGATATATTTTTCTTCTGCGCTTTTTCGGCAGTTCCTGATTGAATTACTTCGGGTGGGTTTGTTAGATGCTCTTTCTGATGTTCTCCAGAACTAGAAGATGTGTCGTTGAGTTCTTCAGATAGCAGGAACTAATCATAGGACGTTGAAGAGCTTGACTACCCGCTGGACCACATATATTTAAGTATTTCTTTTTCAGCTAGTTTTACATAAACACACATCAAACTGTCTGGTCCGCCTGGCTCTTTCTGTCGCTGCAAGAAGACTTTACCCTCCTCTGTTTACATCCTTTCGAGGGCATAAGCGTGTGCAATACCATAAACATTATCCAATTAACGTTGCAAATCCTCTTCCCTTCGCTTATAAACATCTAGAGATTTGCTTGCATTCTTTCTCAACTGTATCCATAATATTCTCCAAAATAAAGTTAACTCATGCTCAGAGATATTAGGGCTTTCGATCATAGTCAATTTACCTTCGCGGATATTAAAAAATACAACTGATAGAACGCCTGCATTAACTCTAAAACTTCATTAGATGAGAATTTCTTTTCTTCGTTAGGTTCTCTGAGGTTAGCATCAATTATAAAATTGTCTAGGATCTTGCAAACGAGTAGGCCTAGATCATGTTTTCTGTATATTTTCTGGGAAAACCCAGGGTTCAGCCACCCAGAGGACAATGTCGTGTGACATCACAGGCTGATGGTGGGTGGAGCCGTTAGGCAGGCTTTTCAATTCAGCCAATCAGAGTCCAAGGCCATATGACGCCATTGGCGGACTATTAGAATGGGCCGCATTTTCTGTCCCAGTCTAGTTCCACACCACCGTCACATGTTTGCCCAGGAGCGCTGAACTACCAGACTGCCTTGTTTTGAAGTATAAGTGTGCTAAGTACTGTCAAAATGGGATAAAAAGTGTGAATTTGTATGAACAATATTGACATAAATTAAGTTGAGGGTGGAAAGGAGGAGAGGGCTTAGGTTTTTCTGAAACAAACGTATACAGTATTTTTCTATTTGTTTTAAAGTAGAGATATGCAAAGTTCTATCAAAATCGGATAAGACCTGTGTATTTGTGTCAAGAACAACGGCAAAAAACCAAACAAACATTCATTATCATATATTAGATACCTTCACTGCTGTCCAAGCGCAACACGTCATACATTTAGCTACACATTTTGGTAGGATTTTACCTATCCAAAAAGCGTTCAACGCGAATATCATACGCGTAACACAACATAAGTCGGGAACTCATAGCTTTACCACCGTCCAAACATCGCCTAAAACGCCTACAGAAGATTTCACTTAAAAAAAAACAAACTTTATAGTAGGATTAGCCGAAACATGAACCACGGCAGACAAACATACAAAAATTAGAGGCTACACGACTTATACAAATGTAACCAAGACTGCAGAGGAGTGGTAACAGTTGATGTAAGCAAGTTCCAGTACAGCCACTTAAAGGTAATAGAAAAATAACATGACCCCAACTTACTGATAGCCTATAATCCCCAAAAAATAATTTGCTAATAAAATTCATAAAGTACCTAAAAACCTTCAATATTTTCATGCTAAATGGAGATTTCAACGTTAGGCATTAGTACTTATCTGACACTCAAGAAAATCTTAACGAGCAGGAATTATTCCAGCACAGAAAACATATGGAAGCTGCTAGTAGATGGATCGACATTCAAATGACCCCAAGGACAATAAACCCTTAAGATGAGTTTGTTGTTAACTGTGGCGGGTGAACTGGTTCGGGTCCTTATGCCACTGTACGACTAAACAGTTTCCCGAACACCAATCATTCTGCCACTTTCAGATGCTGATATGCACCCTTTTGAGGTCGAAGAGGCATACCGGCATTTACTAGAACGTTTCAACTTCGTTTGATGGCTACACACCCACGGAACATTGCAATACTGTCTGGTCTAAGCTATGAAACTCACGAAAAAAAACGTTGGTTCCATCTAAGGTAGACGAAATCTGTATAAATTGTCTTTTTCAGCTGAGGCACGAAATAAGGAAAAAATCTGCAGTAACCATGTTATTAGACTCACTATAGGACACCTTCAGTAAATTATCAGAAGGACAATTATTTAGAAAGAGATATTGAAAGAAAGGCAATGGTCGAAATATGGTTGCAGGAGAACAAGTTGCCGACTGACAACATCCCAGACATGTTCGATGTGCGACATGTGAGATAAACGCGCAGACCACGAAATCCGAACAAATCTTGCATATTCCACACCAGATGTGGTCGGGCATAGTCCTTCTGAAATATGGTATGGTATACTGCTTTCACGAAGGGCACACACAATCTACCTGATGTAGCGGTTGCCGTACAGATTGCCCTCAATTCGTATTCGGCGGTATAGTACATTACAGCTATATGTACCGAAGTGTCTAGCATCATGAAAAAATACGCGGTCTCACAACTATCGACAGACAAGAAGGCAGGAGGGTATGCTAAACTCCACTCTGTGCATTCAAATTCTGAATGGCACGACGGAAGAAAGAATTCATATAAGCATCTGTACGGCAACTTATTTCTCTAATCTTATTTCTCCTTCACTGGTTGATGTTTGTACATTTTACCCACTCAGGCCTCATCACAAATGTATTCCTTGTACCTAAAACCAAGAGCTAGCTTGTGGCCAGGCTCAACTTTTCTCTTCAGTACTCCTAACCCTCCCACCGATATCCATTCTAACCTCATTATACAGGCTCAGCACACGCTCTTTGCATGTACTGGGATAGTGGGACTCCAATCTTCAAATGATACCCAATCCAGGTCCATTATTACGTCAGTTGCTGATTGTGTTCTGAGGTAATTTCCACCCAAATAAATCTAGCCCAACAGACGGTACACAGCATAGTTATTGCAGAATAGGAGAGTGCCTGCTCCCTGTAGAAATAGTGGTTACATTTTTTTTTTTTGTAACAGTTTAACGTCCCTTTTTAACAACGTGGTCTTTAGAGACGGGAAAGGATGGGGGCAAGGAATGGGAAGGAATTCGGCCATGGCCTTTTGAAGGAAGCATCCCGGCATTCACCTGGAGTGATTTGGGAAACCATGGAAAACCCAAATCTGGATGCCCGGACGGGGATTCGAACCGCCGTCCTCCCGAATGCGAGGCCAGAACGCTATCCGTTACACCACCACGCTCGGTAGGTGGTTACAAGTATACATTGAAATATCGACGTTGACTAGGCTTCTATCAACATATTTATGTAACAACATGACAATGAAGAAGTGGGACAGAACTGTCGTGACCACTGAATAGCTGAAAAAGTAAAACAGCAATCATCAGAAGGATAAGGTTAGAGAAAGGACGAGTAGGTCTCAATCACCATATTTACGCAAACATGCACAGAGAGAGACGCACTCACACATGTCCATGCATATGGTGAGTTTGACACAGGGCCGCCGCAAGCGGGCGTGCGAGGCGTGCACCGCACGCGGGCGGCAGGTCGAGGGGGGCGGCAAATCGAGTGATCGACAGTCGCCGCCCCGGGATAGTTGTCATTCCATTGTCGCCGCCACGAAATTTGCAGGGTATTTTGTAGTGGGCGACCTTTTTTTTAGCTCAACAGCTGCTTCAGGCGGCCGGCAACACTCGGTGTGGCAACAATGGGGGCGGCAATTAATGTTTGAAGGGGCGGCAATCTCACATTCTTTTGACCCGCCACTGGTTGTAGTTAGATAGGGGGCGGCATAATCGGTATTGCACGCGGGCGCTCAAACAGCTAGCGGCGGGCCTGGTTCGACACAACTGCCAGCGCCAATAATGTCGACGAAAAAGTGGGGCACAACTATCCTGGCCCATGATTGGCTGAAAAAAACCAACAGAACTCTCCTCACATATCATCAGACAGATGGGAGAGTATGTGCAAAGGATGGTGTGTTTTCAGCATACATCGCAGTACTTATCCATAAGAAGTGTACACGATACCTACTTGATTGATTACGTGTACCATGAACATATGTGTCCACTGGAACTAACCTTGGTCACAAAACAAATTAAGTCCGGTATACCGCATTATAAATGTTGTAAGCAATCGCGGTCTGCGATTTTAAGTCCGGCATTTTACGATTTTGTGGAGGATGGAGAAAACAAATTGGAAAGACAAATTAATGAATGATGAAGTGCTGGAACGATTGGGAGAGGAGAGGTCCCTCATAAAACGGTAACGACCAGAAAAAGGAATTGGATTGGCCACGTGTTTAGGAATGAGTGCCTGCTTAAAACCGCTCTGGAGGAGATTGTAAACGAAGGGAAAAAAAGAGGTCAGCGAAGAAAGAAAATGATTTACTACATCATGATAAATGGGAAACATATAGGGACTAAGAGATTGGCGGAACAAAGGGAGGCTTGGAAGGCTGTCGCTGTGAATGGACCTGCTGAATAGCAGAAAACCCTTGATGATGATGTCCGTTGTGGGGAGGGGGTCCCCTCACACCGTCTCTCCTGGGCAGGCTGACACGGATTTGTCTTTCAAGAAGCTTAACTACATCATCTTCACAAGAGTTCACTTCCAGGGGCAGCAGCCACAGCCAATTACTGCTCCGTTGAGCAGAGTAGGGTGGAGTGTGTTGTCGCTAGACATTAACTCCAGCTTCATTTTGATGGGACATTTCTTCTCTGTTGGTTTGTCGTCGCTTTTGGCTGTCGATGTTTTCTTGAACTGAGTTGGTGCCACCGCGACCTCCTTCCTCAGAAGTGGTAGGCCGCATTTTGTGTAGTTCCATTAATGCTGCCTCAGGGAGGCAGAGGTGTCTTCTTTTGATGTGAGGTGATTTACAAGCCTTGTGAGAAGGGTGGTGAGTGAATCCAACCTTTCTTCTCTTTGGTCGGATGATTGACCAGTGGTGTGGTCGCATGATTCTCTGCCGGTGATCTTCTGCCTGGGTTGACTCTTTGGTGGCCGCCGTCTGGTGTAATCCGCGTGATGCCTAGTCGTCTCCGCTGGCACGGCCCTGTTCTGTTGTCGTCCTGTTAGCGGGAAGCTGTGCAACTTCCGGCGCTCCCCGGGCCGTGTGGAAGCAGTAGTTTTTTGTTTTTTTAATTATTACCTTTAATTCCTTTGGCTGAGGGCCAAAGGCGGGCTGTTAGAGAGCTGTTGCTCTTTTCAGCCATCGGGAATGTACAGTTTTTGGGTTTTAACCTTTATTTGACTCATCATGTGTTACAAATGTGTTTGGGTATTTCTGTGGACACTAAGTCCTTGATTTTCATTGATCCCTCAGGGGGATCATGACTGATAGTAGTTCTGTCATCATTTGGAGCAGCTTGGTCAGCTGTTTGCGTTGACTCCCTTCCGTCCAATCTTGGTGTCGGCAACACCCCTTCTCTTGGCAGGCGTTGTCGCTCCTTGTTGACGGGTTTCGTGAGTGTTGTTGCGTTGAGTGATGTAGGGAGATAGTTGGTCTTCTGTCTGCCTGTTGCTTGGAGCTTCTCTCTTTCTCCCCTTGGCGAAAGAGTATCTCTTCTCGTCGGTTCTTGTTCCGCTTGGCTGGCAGTTCTTCAGTCTTGGCATTGTTGGTTTCTCGCCTTCCGTAAGCTTGCAGGTTGCGCTTCACAGGACAGCCTTCATATGCAGCGGAATGAGGCCCTTGGCAGTTGGCACATGTTGGGGCGTCTGTCCTCGAGCGTCCACAGTCCTTGACATTGTGGCTTCCGCCACAGTGGACACAACGCTCGGTAGAGCGGCAGTCTGTGGCGTTGTGCCAAAATTTTTGGCACCTGTAGCATTGGTGTACACTCGTAGTAGTCTTCTTATCCCTTCTGTCATTGTGACCTAAATAGGTTGGCGAAAATACTTCTTCCACCAACCTATTTAGGTCGCAATTACAGAAGGGATAAGATTCGAGAGATAAGATGCCGTACTGATACATTTAGGTATTCTTTCTTTCCTCGTTCTGTTCGGGATTGGAATACTCTAAAATAGGATTGGTGCTTAGCACCCTCTGCCACCCACAGTAATTGTGAATTGCAGAGTATAGATGTAGATGTAGATTGCCTCTGGTCCTTCTTTTCCCTGTTTGTTTCCTTGGCGCCTCACTTTTTCTGGGTGCTGGCTGATGATCTTGGCCCGCCTGGTCGACTGGTTTTGTTGGCGGCTGTTGCTTCTGGTACAGGATGCCTCCGTCCTGAAGCACCCTGATGGCCGCCTCCATGTCACATCGGCGTATGTAGAGGTAGTCCCCTTTGCCTCCTTCCTCTTTGGTGGCTGGTTCTTCCTCCATGCTTGTATCCGGGCGGGTCGACTTCACCGTCTCTGGACATGGTGTTGTCACTAAGATGCATCTGAGGTCCTTCGTTGCAGAAGGGGCTGCTTGCATATCCAGTCTATGGGATGACCCTTGTATTGTTGTGCTTGGCGTTGAGGGTGCTGTTGAAACTGAGGCTGGCGTTGGTGGTGGTGTGAAGTTACTCTGCAGTTTCTCCAGATACTCATTCTCGCGGAAGTTCTCGGCGAAGACGAGCGGTAGAGGAACCTTCTTAGTCCAGGCTAGTTCTTCTTCTGGTTCTACCCCCTCTTCGCATCTTGGTATCGCGAGTTTAGAGAATGCTGGGTCTCTAAGTGCTCGGTGCAGGTCTTCAAATCTGCCGCATGGCAGCAACCATCTGTATATTTTATGGTAAAATTCGACTCTAATTTCCATACTTTTGATCTGGTTGCGTCTTTTCTCCAATAGCCTGGCGTATGCTGGGCGTGGCGTATTTCATATTCCTCTTCCCGCTCGTCGAGGCACCAGAAGAAGATCAGCCAGTCATCCTTGGCAGACTGGCTTGCTTCTGTCGACCAGCTCTGGTTGCCGTGGGACGACACTGTTGAGTCAGCTGGGCTTAGCGGGCTCTCTTGAAAGCGTTGCTGCTCTGGAGTACTGGCGCATAGGCTCTGCGACAGTTGATTTGTATTTCGCGGAGATGATTCCAGATCTCTTGGCTTCTCCGACGCCGTGGTGAGGTTGTCAGGGTCCGTTTCCGCTTGGTGGGCTCCTCGCATTGCGTGATGAGAAGAAGGAAGTCAGGAGGGTGCCCTGACGCCTCCCTCCGTTTCGCGGGGAGCCAACGGTTGTCCACAAGCCGCTGCTGTTTAGTGGCGACTGGCCAGCTGTGGCCGTCTGCTCGTCATCGCTGTGCGAAGACGACTGAGCGCAACGGTTGCCTGCTGCTGAGAGGGGTGCCGCCATCGGCTCCATGGGAGCGCCCTGGCGGCACTCTCCGGCGTTGGTCGGTGCCACTGGACACTCCCCTACATTGGAGGAGGGGCCCGTAGGTGACCGCTCTTCACCGCTGTGCGGTGAAGACTGACTGCAGCAGCTAGAGGCGGAGACTATATGACGTGACGCTGGTGCTGCCTCCTGGTGGCGGGCGGAGACTATGTGACGCGACGCTGGTGGTGCCTCCTGGTGGCGGGCAGCTGTAGGTTCCGGTGTGACCTGGCGCCGCCGTCTACCCATCATGACCTGGGCGGTCTGACGACAAAATTTGCATTATCTGGGTGCGGGCCTGATATTGGCGCGTCCTAGTTCACGGTTGCAGGCCAATCCGGAGCGATCCGCAGCAGTCCAGGTCCCAGGGTTGACCGTAGCAGTAGATGATGATGATGATGATAGGAGGTTCGCGGTGTTGCGGGCATGCCCACAACGACGCTGGGCGCTTTAGGCGGCATTTGCGCCTCTACACCCTGTTTTATTAGGTATTTGGCGTGCGTGTTATGATTTACGGGTTCTAAATTTCAATGACCAGTCGCGGCGAATTTGGCGCAGGCCAGGGGACCGCGTGACACAGCCAGAGACCACCAAGCAGGCCACCCGGCGCCCCCTCCCGCCGTGTCGGCCCCAAGCGAACATAGGTACCCTAAAGTAGGAGGGGTAGTTGGAAGATTGCCACCATTTAGTGTCTGAGTCAAGCTATTGTCTGTTTACATTGTTGGTCTTGTGTGTTTGCATTATTGGTCATATGTCTGAGTAGTCCCAGCCCTCATAGGCAGTAAGGCGTCTTAGAAGATTGGTCGGAAGTAAGAAAAGGTTCTTCTTTTGCGTGGAGTGCGGGGCTAAATGCTCCGTGAGAAACGGGAGAACGGTGTCGGCTCACCGGGCAGAAACCCGTTACCCCGGCAGCAGGCGGCCGTGGAGGCTGTTATGTGTGTGCTTGTTTGGCCGCGGCCGCGCCCGTCACGCCCCTAGCGGCGTGGTGGGCGCGGCCGCGGGCGTTGTCCGCGACTGAGTCATGTTGTTAAGGTTGGTGCAGCCGGAGGAGGGTGATAGTCTCGGGATTGGGGAGGGTCTGTAAGTGCGGAATTTGGTCTAGTAGTGGGCGGGCGGCAGGTCGCCTCGCTGCCCGCAGCATGTATTGGCGCCGAGTTCCTCTGCATGCTCGAACAGCGGGACGATGCCCCCCACTCGGTATGTTTCGGCGTTGTTGAGGAACATGGGATGTGTCCGTAGCGCTGTTCGTAATGCTTTCCTTTCCAGGATGTCTAGTTTCTTGCGTCTTGTGTTAGGAGGATGGAATAGGAAAGGGTGGCTGTATGTGATGTATGTGCGGATAAGTGTTTTGTATAGTATGAGGAGTGTGTTGCGGTTGCAGCCAGTCCGGAGTCCTCGGAGCAGGCGCAGTGTAGAAAGTCTTCTGTTTGTTTCGCTAATTAATTTGTCATACTGGGCAATGTATGTCAGTTTGTGATCCAGTGTAACGCCGAGATATTTGGCTGTGCGTCTGAAAGTAACTTGTCTGTCGGAGACGAAAATGCGTTGTTCGCGCAGTTTCCGCTCCGGCAGTTGCTGTTTTTTGAAGACTATGAGTTGTGTCTTGTCTGCGTTTAGTGTAATGCGCCATTTGCAGCACCACCTTTCGAATTCAGTGATCGATCTCTGTAGTGCTGCAATGGCGGCATTATATCGTGTGTGTGTGGCCCAGTATGATGTGTCATCCGCGAACAACCCGAGCCCGGCATTGGGCGCGTCTGGTCGCGGAGTATCACGCACATATATAATATACAGTAGTGGGGAGAGGGCTGACCCTTGGGGTACTCCTGCCTTAATGTCAAAGGGATCTGAGAGGGAATTCCCTATCTTGATTCTGGCGCTGCGGTCCTGTAGGAAGTTGTTAAGCCATCTACAAGCCTGTTATGGTAGATTGAGTTCAATTATTTTCCGTCTTAGTCCATCCAGCCAGACGGTGTCAAAAGCACGCTTCACGTCCATAAAGGCCATGGCCGTTGAGCGGTTGGTGGCGAGTGCTGACTGGGCGACGGTAGCGACGCGTAGCAGTTGGTCCAGGATGGAGTGGCCGGGTCTGAAGCCGGCTTGTTCAGGTGGCAGCAGGCCGTGGTTGTTGAGATGGCAGTGGAGACGGCTGACTATGATGCGCTCCATGAGCTTGGAGTAGCAAGAGGTCAGGCTGATCGGCCTGTAGTTATCGGGGTTAGTTTGGTTTTTCCCGGGTTTCGGGAAAAGTAATACATGGGCCTGCTTCCAGTTACGGGGCAGGTAGCCAATGGTGTAGCTGGCATTAAACAGCCTGGCCAGGTGCTGGTGATAGACTGGTGGCACGTGCTTGAGGGCAAGGTTGGGGATATTGTTGGGTCCTGGTGCTGTGTTGCGGAGTCTTTTGGTGTGCCTGGCTATTTCATGCTCGGATATTTCGGCTGTTAGAGCGTTGGTGTTGTCTGGGGCAATTGCGATAGGGAGAGGGTGGGTGAGGTGGTAGTTGTAGAGCAACAAGTTTTCAGTTTCGATTTGAAGTCGGGGTCGAAACGGGGGGAATCGGGAGGCTGATGGATGCCTGACAGGTGTCTGCGTAGCAGCTCACATTTGTCAGCTTGGGTGGTTAGGATTTGGTCCCCATTGCAGAGAGGGAATGTGTTAATTCGGGAGTGGCCGGTCAACCTTCCCACTGCTCTCCAGAAGCTTCGTGGGTCGCCTTGTCGCTGCTCGTCGAGCTGGCTACAGTAGGTGGTCCACTTGTTTTCCCTGTGCGTCGCTATTAGGTCCTTGACCCGGCGGGCTTGGCGGTTGTAGAGGTTGCGGTCGCCCGGGTCACGTGTTTGCGTCCATGTCCGGTGCAGCGCTCGCTTGTCTCGGATGGCCGCTATGATGTTTGGCGGCAGTGAGTCTGGGGCGCGGCGGGGTAGCGGTGCACTCGGTACCGCAACCTCAATGGCTGCGTGTACTGCGGCCTCCAGCACGTCAATATCGGTGGTCGTTTGAAGGGGCATCGCTAATAGCGGCGGAAGTTCTCGTTGGATGACACGCTGGTATTCCTCCCAGTCGGCATCGCATCACCTGTTGACGCGCGGTCGCACCGCGGCCTCCGCTCGCGCGACGGCCGGCGTCAGCGCCCAGCGCGTGACGACAGGCAGGTGGTCGGAACCAATGTCGGGGCCGGTCTCGCAGCGGGTCACGCATCTTGCGAGCGGGCGGGTGGTGAGGACTTTGTCGGGGCTAGTCGCGTGCACTGCACCCTGCCTGGGTGCAATGCGCGTGTACCCTTCAACCTGGACGTTGCATAGGCCTGTGGTGGTAAGAGCCGCCACTAGCTCTCTGCCCCGCCTTGATGTCGTGCGGTCCCCGAGGACCGGGTGGTGTGCATTGAGGTCGGAGAGGATAATAGGATGTTCGTACTGGCGGTTGATGTGCAGCAGGAGGTCTGTAGGGAAGGGAGCGGACTGCGGGGCATAGATGCTGCATATAGTGAGGCGTCGGCGGCCGACCTGTATCTGTACTGCAGCGCACTGATACTGGTCGAGCGCCGGGTCACTCACCTCAACAACAGGGAGGCAGGATTTGTAAAGGATGGCAACACCGCCTACTCCCCGGACCCCGTCGCGCCGCAATATTTTATATCCAAAGGCGGATAGTCTGTTGTCCGGCTAGAGTCTGGTTTCATTCAAGCAGATGATGTCAGCTTGCTCCTCGGCGGCCATCTTCTCTAGCTCTGCCCGCTTGTTGCGAACCGACCGAATATTGACGTGTACTAGAATAAGAGGTGCTGTCCCCTGAGGATTAGCCATCGCTGTCAGTGTCGGTGTCCCCGCTCGTGTCAGTTGTGACGGGCGCGTCGCTCGTTGCCGAGAACTGCGGGACAGTGAAGGCTTCACCTGTGTTCGAAGCTGTCTCCTGTTGTGCTTCTTGCTGTACTTCTGTTTCATCTTGCGATGAGGATGACGACGTGCGTGATTGTGTCTGGCTGAAATGTTCCTTTATTATGTTCTGCAGTTCTTCGATTTTAGAAGTTAGGGAATCAACCGCCTTTTCGAGTCGCGCTATGCGCTGCTTGTAGTGACGCGATTTTGCTTCAGCGTCACTTTGTTTGGCGGTATTTTCGGCTGTAGCGAGTCGCGCGATGCGCTGCTCGTTTTGGCTTTGTGGCGGAGGGGGAGGGGGCTGTACTAACAACCGGGTTGGGATTTTTTTGGCCTGTGGTGGCTGAGGAATAGTTTCCCCATTGTTGTGAGCGTGGGAGGAGTGCCGGAAACTCTCGCGTTTCACTGTAAACAGGCAGTGATTGTTGTGGGGTTGTAGGTTTCGGAAGTGCCGGCACTTCTTTGGGGTAGTGCGGACAGCGCATCTGCCCGGTGTAGTGGTCCCGCCCGTCCCATGTGGCGCAATATTTATTATTTTCGTTTATTGAAAACCCTAAATGTGGGCACGCGAGGGACTTATTGTTTTTGCCGCACCTGAAGCATTTGGATGCGCTGGTGCATTGTTTTTGTTGGTGCCTGTATTGTTGGCAGTTTCTGCAGGGCACTTCACGGGGGCGGGGGGTTGAGGGTTCTACCTTGTACTGGCGTCCGGATATGCTGATGACCCCCGCTTCTATTGTCCGCTGGTAGGCAGCTTCATCGCGCCACACCAGCCGGACAAGGTCACGTGGGCCACCGGCGCCGCTGATTCTATATACTTGGGTCACTCCCGAGTCTTTTAGCACCTCGAGGACGTCTGGTTCCTCTATGGTGGGGTGTATTCTGCGTACCACGCAGGTCAGGGACTGAGGCTGGTTTGTGCCGGGGTTTTTTTCGGCTACAGTAAATTTGGTGGCTTTTGCTATTTGATACTTGGCAGAAACTCCAAAGCTTTGGGGGTCAATACTGTTTTGGAAGGCTATCCTATCACTTTCTGATTTGAACCGTAGGCAGAGGGCCTTGTCCGCGACCAGATAGTTACATTTGGGTATTTCTATTTGTAGATTATGTTGCTTTAATAAAATATGTATTTTGATGTGGTTTGTTTGATTGTTGCTACCTCCAGAGATAAGTAACACATTTTCCTCGACGGAGAGATATTGTTTTTTAGCGGGCTCAGCAGATTTAGGGGTGCTGTGGCATTGTGGTTCATCAGGTGACGTCGGGGATACGCGTTCGTATCCAGAACGTGGAGTTTTAGCGGGCTCGGGTGGACCCTGTTGAGCGGTAATTGTTTCAGAGTCGCTAGCTACGGCTAACGGCTTGTTTGGTACACTGCTGGCGGGGGCGGACTGCTCTGGAGGGTCTTTTTTCTTTTTCCCTTTTTTCCCCATGTCAGTCAAATAGTCAGTCGGTCAATATGTAAGTAAAAGATAATAGAGATAGTAAAACAAGGTAAGAGCGGGCCTGCCTCTGGACGCGCGAGCTGATCCGACGTGAACGGGGCTCTGGCGTCCAAATACCCTAACACTACCGCTAGGTGGGGCTAGTCCCCAACCACAGAAGGAAGAGAAACAGAAAGAAGTTTACTGGTGGCGAAGGAAAACGCTGCGCGGGTGACGACTTTGCTTTAAGATAAACCGCGCAGCGCCAAGGATGGGAGGGGGGAGGGTGTAAGGTGCGTCGCGTAGATCGCCACGGACGTAGCCCGGCCAACAAAAGGCAGGGACGGTCTGCAGGTTGCGGCAATCGAAGACAGCTCCTTCCAATCTTTATCGCGAGTTGAAAGTACGGCAGCGACCCTTCCGCTGCGGCTCTCCCAACTCGAATGGTCGGTCCGTAGCAGTAGGGCAGACACCGCTCTCTTGCCGGCTTGTTGCGGGCTGCGTATGTGACCTGCTACTCGGATGAGGATTCTTCCTGCTGCAGCAACTGCGATAGGAAGCAGCGTGTGAAGAGCCGCAGTTGCAGCAAACGGCGTCCTCGCGACGCTGGTTGCATTCTGCGACATAATGACCACCTCCACAACGAACGCATCTTGCTGGCTTTGTACATTCGCTGGCAAGATGCCAGAATTTTTGGCACCTGTAGCACTGCACCAGCTTGCGTGGCTGCAGTTTTTCTGCTGATTTCTGCGTAGAAGTGCCGGCCTTCTTCGTCCCGGGGTGCGAGAGTGTGACTTCATATGATATGGAGTCCTGCTGCAACATCTGGATGGCTGCTTCAAAGTCCTCAGGGCAGGACAGCACGATCTTCAATCCCAGGTGGTCTGGCCAGCTGAATACAGGAAGCTTCATGGTACTCTGCATCTGAGCCAGTAATTTGCAGTAGTTCCCTGCATAGCTGACAGTGATCGGTGGTACTGGGCCTACTTGTGCGGCAGGGAAGATTACTGGTGCTGGTGAGTCAGGCGACAGTGATGCTGGCTCATCATTTTGAGAAGGCGATGGAGTTGGTGTAGAGGGTGGTGTGGCCTTATCGGCGTCGTCTTGAAGTTGCGGTTCATCTTTGGGTCGTAGCTGAAGGTCTGGAACCTTCTTTTGGTGTCTTCAACGTATTCCTCCCAGACGAAGTCGCTGGCCAGTGGGGTTGGAAACACAAGTGCCTCCGGCCATGCCTCGACTCCTGCAGCTGGGCGATACTTCTTGACCAGGTGTCGGTGGTCGCGGCTTGTCAGGACCTTCTTGAAAGTGGCGGCGTCGCAGGTGGGAACCCACCAGCTGAACTGAAGGCCGTCAAGGATAAATGAGATAGCGAAACTCCATTTCTCAGGGTTGCCTCGAGCAAGACGTCTTTTCCATACTTTAAAGGACCAATCTTCTGGTCTGACTTCTTCCACAACACGTTCAGTGGCCCCTGGTGGAAGGTGGGAGGCCTTCGCGAGGAAACCAATTTCCCGCGGGAAGGCGCCAGGTGGTTTGAATTTCTTCCTCCTTTTTGCCTTCTTGGTTGCGACAAGCTTCACGGGCGCCTCAGGGGCGCTACTAGAAGCTGCAGTGTCTGCCTTAGTGAGAGCAGATAGGCACGAACGAGTAGACATGGCTGTGTCGCTAATTACCACGCGTCACATAAGTTCATGGTACATGTAATCAAATTGGTGTGAATAAATACTGAGATCTGTCTGATGATATGTAAGGAGAGTTCTGTTTTTTATTTTTTAGCCAATTATGAGGCAGGAAACTTCTGCCCTTCATTTTCGTTGCCATTCCATAATGTGGACGCCTTTCACAATGGCGAGCAACAGGAATAACTCGCAAACACATCAGGTGTACCGTGGACCTCAGCAAGCAAATGACGACAGTGGGATTCCCTGATACTTGGGGTGGAGGTAGATACAGACAGAAATTGCGCTCTCTCTCGCACGACCAGTCTGGGGGTTTTCCACTACCCGCGACCTCTTATTAGCTATGCCCATCCCACAAAATATCCAGACGCCTGACGTTGTTACTTCATGTCAATTTCCACGTCATTGGATCTTCGAGAAACACAGAAATTGAGCCTCGGGCTATGACGTCATGGAAATGCGTGGCCTCTCATTGGCTACACCACTCCATTGGCGCCAAATTACTCAATTGTCCCATTTGAATCATCCGCCAGTGACGTCATAAGACTTCGGACTCTGATTGGCCTAATTAAAAAATACGCCTATTGACACCAGACGACCTAGGCTTCTGATTGCATGAGACTTGGATTTTTTCAGAAAATATACACAAAAGTGGTTCTAGGACTATCATAATTAATGTTCAATATGATGTTAATAATTTTGCATTCATGTTTATTGTGTCAAATAAATTGAATATTTCTCGTTGCTTGATCTTAATAAACTGTTTGAGATATTGTATTAATTTCAATAGCGTATTCTTTCTTTTACTATTATAACTGGATTTTTCCTAACAATGGATATATTCTTGATCTTTCAAGTTCCAAAATCGCACATTTTAATTATTATTATTATTTTGATCTATGGGCGTAAAATTAAGAACATATTTCAACAAAACTGCACATGACGGTAACTTATGACAGGGTAATTTCTTTAGTCAGATTAGTATCTTTGTTGCAGAGGGCAGAACAGTAATTTTTTTTGTGTTCATTCACGAATTATGCAGTGATGCATTATGTCATCTATGCAAGTAATTTGGTTGTTACTATCTTTGTTCTCTTACTATCATAGATATGGAAATAGTTAATTCTTTTCAACAGATGGCAACATTGTTCTTTTATACGCAATGACAGAACTTTTAAGTCGTACAAACTATACGGGACTGGTGGAATTTTAATTACTTAAGGGTTTTTCTGCTAGGTCACTCTTTTTATCTTTTCTCCGACATGATATTCTTGAGGGTTTCTCACCTTCTGAATCTGATACGAAAGGTTAATCACAGACTCTATACCTTTCGCTTACTTGGTCGATTCTACACACAAAAGCTTGTTTTTTTTTTTTTTAATTTAGTTTTTTATGTAAAGGTCTCGTCGACGTTGAGAGCAATATAGGAGGAGATGAGGGAAAGGATTGTTGGCACGGAATGTGTAGGAATTCAGTCATGACCTTTTGAAGGATCCCGTATCATCCCGAATGCGAGGCCAGAGCGTTACCGCCTACACACCACGCTCGGTAATCTGTTTTTACAAGCGGTCACATAGCACCACTCAAAATGTTACTTTCAGAGAAGCTTTCTCAACGATACTGAAGTTTACATATGATTCATCCACAACCAATAAAATTTTCAAAGTGCTGCATTTTCAAGTTGTAATGGAAATAAAGGAATACACAAAGGCATTTAGCATATTTACATAATTATAACCTAAACTCAAGAGGACAATAGTAGATCTACGAAAGAAGAAAAACAGAGCTGATACTAAGCTTTCTCCTGCAACATTCTTTTGATAGTTTAGTTGTGAATTAACACCGCAAATCTCTAGTTCCGTGTGGACCAAGTCATTGGCACAGCTAGTTTTATGTGTAGTCCCTATAAAATAATTTGAAACAATTATCTACAACTGAATCAGAGCTGGAGTTCTAACATAAGCAAAATTCACACATTAAAATATTTGATTCGAGTCATCAAGGTGCAAATATCAACATTTTTACAACGATCGACAAACTTCGAGTTGTTTATCAACATAGTTTCTTACAATATAAAGGAATCTTGGAACCTGCTTTACAACAGTCTCTTAACAAGAGGCAAAACTGTCCAACAACGAACCGTTTCATAACTAGGAACAAGAGAAAGTCACTTGGCGTCAAGTCAAGGATGATGGTGGGACGTTCCATTTGTCACCACGTAATGACGCAATGGGCTGGAGCATTTTATTACTATGGGGCGGGCCTGCCTGGTGCATTAAACAACGCGCATTGTCTTTCGGGCAGAATCTGGAACTGCCGCCTAGTCGGAAATAGGTGTCTCGTTACAATTGATGATATGATGTAAATAAACACTTACATACATCACTGTATCTCACAGGGCTTTCTTTATACCCAGCATGAACGTAACTTTCGATAATTCAATTGCAGATGCTGTATAATAGGGAAACGATCCATACAGAGGGATATTAACAGAATATCTAGCTGGATACATCAAAATAGGATGAAGATAAGAGTCGACTAATAGGTAATACGGGTAGAAAAACGAAGGATTCGTACATTTAAAGAGAACAAATTGTTTGTTGAATGCGTAAAATTTAAATAATAATAATCACAGTGATAAAACTGATACACAACATTTGGTTGGATCCCATCGAATAAGGCGGACCAGTTCCGCGGCACGGGACGTCCGGACAAAGCAAGTGCCTGGCCACATCGACAGTTGAACATGAGACTCGAGCTACGAGACCACTCAACTGTCTGTGTATCACATACAGCAGCTTGGCGGGGAGTATTAGGAGCAGCTAGTTGTGGTTGCCGAAGTAACCATAGAACAATCAATAACTGGAAAGACGAAGAAGCTGGGTTGGGGGTCACTGGAAAACGGGGATAGCTGAAAAGAATCCTGGGAGTGCATAAGAAGTACATTGCCGATGATCAAAAATGGAAAGGACGAGATTAACAGGATTATAAATAGAATTTCATTTCGGGAATAAAGGAATTGAAAGGTTTTCATTTGCAAGCAAAGCAGTTGGGGACTAGAACATATTACTGAGGAAGATGCTAAACATTTTGGTTCAATCAGTGAAACAATTTAAACTAAAAATTTGTTTGATTCTTGAGTATGACTATAGAGAAATTATCTTCCAAATTAAAAACTGATTTAAAAAAAATAGCCACTCAATAACACTTTTTGCGGAAAATCAATAAAATTCAATTAAGATTCACTTTACGAACAGATTTGCCTGTGTTAATGTTATTGCTATCATCAATCTGGTTTGAAATGTTCCTAACACTCATTTATCCCATACGTAAGTCACTAGCGGAATATAAGCCCAGCTATTATTTTTCTATAAAGTAGTCACTGGTGTTCAGATGTTCTTTTTGTGGTTGAAAATTTAAATCTAAGTATAATGACAATTACCATACAGCTATGTAAAAGAGAGGTCTGATATCTCACACTTCACGTTCATCATTTCTTTACGTATGATCTGTGGGTCACAGAGCTAAAAATGGCTAGTATATAGTACAAAAAAAGTATTGCTGATTATTAAAGTAGATAATAATAACGTTTGACTTATGTGAGGCTCGGTCAAGTTTGAGTGGGACTTGGATTAACATGTAGCTAAACAAATACAAAACTATATTTCTACACAACCTTCACAATTTTCTACACATTTTTTTACAAACTCTTTCTTCATAAAAGTTTTTTTTATACCTTATAGCCAACTACGCATGAAGTCTCCGCCTTTAAAATTTTTTTTTACATCTTCTGCTGTTCTTCTTTGAGTCGGGGTCTAAACATTATTGTGCAATAACAGGACGCGAAGATATCTTTTGGTCCGATAGGGCTCTCGAAAATTGTCCAATAGTTCACGCTAGCCCTGATAGTCTTTAAAGCAGAAAGTCGAATTATTCAACACGTTTAGCATCACAAAAAACGAACATTATATTCTTACCAGCAGACCAATGAGTTTTCGGAGCTGCTTTCCCTTTTGCACGCCAGTATAGCGCTATATTCTTGCTTTCGATTGTCACCTTTTTTTTTAGTACATCGTAAGTACAGTCGCGTTTTGAGATAGCAAAAATGAATTAAGCTGTATAGAAAAAGATTACTTTCAATTTTAGCTTTGAATACAGTTTTTCCCTATTTTTTGATACATTTAACAAATACTTGCTCTCTTTAAGCACTTTCACATAATGTTTGGTCTCGTGCATCAATTTGTTAAGGAGCCTTACTGAGGTCCGTAAAGTCTCCGGTTCGACTTTCGATTTTCGCTGAAATTGAACAGAATTTCAACTCTTGCAAAGCTTTGCTATGTTATTGCGAAGACGTGATTCACATCAACGTTAAACCTGACCTGCGAGGCGCATTGCACAACCCGTAAGGAACTCTGCTACACGAAGTTGTTATTATACAGCACCAATACGGTCTACATATACATTAAAATATGTAATGGGCTCATTCTTTATATGGAGCGAATCGAAAGTAAAATCACAAGTTCAAACATAACAAACAAGTGAGAACATTTAGTTGTGATTGCGTTCATAAATGCGCGGATAATTCAATCAAAAAACCATAGATTAAAATATGCCAAAGACTTATCATGATTTTTGTTAAGTGTGCGTTCTGATACTATTTTTGTACTTAAAGGATCAACCATTGTAATGAGAAGATTTATTGTAAGGCATGAAAGTAATAAAGTACTCCTAAGCCAAATAAAGTACAGTACTCAATAGTAGAGTACAGGTGGCAATCCGACTCATGTTTCATGTCGTGTGACCTCCTAGAAAAGTTTCAAAAAAATTTCAGCCCTTACAACGATCTGATATGCAGTCAAAAATCTCGGGACCCACAGTGAAGTGATTTTGAATTAATATAATTGCTTTTTGTCTGCAAGCTTCCACAAATTAATCCAGCTGCAGTTCTAGTTATTATTGTTTCTCCGGAATGAGGTATTGGAAATTACTGCACACTTGAGGCTTCATTTTATAGCTGTGCGCACGGTGTGTACGAATTTCTGCTGTTTGAACACCTCAGTGTATTGAAAACTTAATAACGAGCGTTGTGCCACACTCGCGTGAACCTTCTGTTTAATCGTAGCGATAATACGTGAACGAACTACTGAAGAAACGAGAGTCGTGTATTAAAGGACGTTAGAGTATCCAAAGCTATTTCAAAATTGTGGTTTCTGTTTAGTTGGCCTTCGCCATGACCTAGTTCGATAAATTGACTAAGCAAAGAATCGAAGTCAGTAAGTTTCTGTAATTGAATTTAATGGTGACGTAAACATTTCATTGGCTATTTCCAATATTACAGACTTTATTTAATAAAGAATTGGTTTTTCTTCTGCTTGTGGAGTGAAGGCATTATGATTGTTTTCAGAAGTTCCCAATCTTGATTTAAAAAAAATATCGATTACATTCCTAAACATGACCCTTACTTCTGACAAAATTTGCTCTTTTGTATTTGAAGTACGGTGTAACTTCCGAGCTGTCATCCTAGGTCTGTCACAATGGCTCGTATGGCGTCTACTTGAGGATCTGTCCAAGTTTCATATTGAGACTAATGTTTTTTCAAGTGCTTCGGAAGTTATGCTCCGACTGCAGTTTTCCCATCGACCTAGGATTGCTCGATATACACCGATGCATCAGAAACATTGAAAATTTTTATGCGATTCATCGAACCGGTTCAGTTTTTTCGTTAAATCCTAAAACACCAACATGCGTCGATGTATTTTATGCAATTTATGGCAAAAATGCTGGGACGAACTAGACATTGATGTAATTAGTTAAGTAGGTGTGCTTAGTTATGTTGCGGACAAACAGACCGATTTATAGGATGAAGAGAGACTGTAAGAACGTTGTAATTGCTGTTTATTTTATTTAAGTGTTGCAGTTGGAGCATAACTTCCACAGCACTTAAAAAAAAAACTTAGTCCCCAACGCGAAACTTGGATAGATCATCAAGGAGACGCCATACAAGCTATTGTGACAGTTCGGAGGCTAAACGTAATTCAAACACAAAAAGCAAGATTTGTCAGAGGTAAGGATCACGTTTAGGAGTGTAATCGATATTTTTTAAAAACAAGATTGGGAATTGGGTAGATATTGAAAGCAGCAACCAGTAACAATTTGTTGTTATTATGTTTATTTAACCATAACCATTACCTTTGAAGACAATCGTAATGTCGTCACTCTACAAGCAGAAGAAAAATCAGTTCTTTATTAAAGTCTGTAATATTGGGTAAATAGCCATGGAAATGTTTGCTTCACTATTTGACGCAAGTTTCAATTACTACTGACCTAATGAAATTTATTTTTGCTTTAATTTTCGGGGTTTACCTGTGTAGTGTAAGTTAATAAGAACACATACTTTGGTTCCAGTGCGAGAATTTTACTACAATAAATGTATTTTTCGGGATTGCCGCGTTTTTTTTGCGTTTCTAAATTTTCCTGGAAAATCCAGTTATTGTGGACAAAGAAGTCCGCGGAAGCGTAAGAAATCAAACTTATTGATACTTTCCAGCACTGATATCACCACGGCACTTGTAATTTGACTTATAATGAATAGTATTTTCAGAATTTACTTGAAAGCGAGAGTCTTATAAACGTTTACAACCGAAATAGAAAAATTGGATTTAATTAATTAGAGATCTTTAGCGAAATCATCACAAGTGCTGTCGCTATTATGGAATAGGCTGCAAGGCAGTTCTTTCTGTATATTTAGAAGAATATCAACATTTAGTAACTCGTTCGGTAAAAAGAGAGAGTGATGAGGGGATGTACGAGAGAGGTCAATGAATTGGGTTACAAGACTTTGGTCAGACCATTGCTCGAATATGGTGGTATAGTATGGGACCCTCATTTTACGTATCAAATACAGGAGTTGGAGAGGGTGCAAAAAAGGGCGGCTAGATTTGTTTCTGGAAATTATCGCAGAATGCAATCAATGACGGATATGATAAAGGAGCTGGAATGGGATTCATTGCAAGACAGGAGGAGGATGAGGAGGGTGATGGGAGTGTACAGGGCATATACTGGCGATGAGGCATGGAAAGTTAATGGTATAGGTATGAAAAGTAGTGCATGGAAGGGAAAAGATGACTATGACCACAAGCTGGCACTCGATTTCAGGCACAAGGGTGTGGGAAGATTCTCTTTTTTAGGTAAGGGTGTCATGGATTGGAATGAGTTACCAAGAGAAATGATGAATAATTTACCGAAAACTTTGAAAGAATTTAAAGATAAAATTTGTAGAGGACAAATTTAGGTAGGTGCAGGATAGGGGGAAGATGGGTGTGTAGGGAAATTGCCACCGGAGCCTGTGCTCCATTGCAATTAAATTAAATTAAAAAAAATTAAACTTAATACACAGAGAGTATCAATTTTTTCGACAGATAAGTGGTAATAAGTATATGAAATATCATTACGCATCACACCGAAAAATATTTTTCCTTGGCTTCAACATATCTACACGCAACTTCTAGTTCACTATAGACATTTTTATTGTTAATTCTTTCACTGTTTGTGGGAAGCATAAGTACAAGCGGCGAGTGTGCGGTACAGACGTCTTGTGCAGTTAGCCGTCCTCTGTCGAGGACATTTCAAACGCAGCGCCTCCCACGCACCTCAGCTGCATGTAACACAGTCCTACCTGGTGTACGTGACGTCATCGTGCCGGAACTCCTGACGCAACCGGAATGAGGTCATCTTAGGCGTGCAGGGTCTGCGAATTAGCTGAAGGCCAGATCGTCTGGCACGGTAATACCGCGGCTGACTGGAGGATGGCGGAAATAGAGCTGTAGGGAAAACTGCTGTCACAGTTAACTCCTTATACCTAGTACGATCTATATGCTAGTTCTACAGGTTATCGAAAAGTATGCGACTGTTTTAACTAGACAGACCACGAAAAATAAATTAGTAATAAACATCAGAACCAGTTTCCATTCAGAAAGGTGTTCCAGAGGAACATGTACAGTCAAATCATTTTTAATCTTTATTTTACGCTACATTCAGATGGAGGATGTTACGGAATAAATATAAACGCAGATTTTATCATCCCCGTGTGCTCGTCTTATTATTATTTTTTGTCGTTGCTTTCCTCTGGGAACACTGGATCTCTTTAGCATTTTTCTACAAGTAACCTTGATTTTTGAGCTTCATTACTACTATATCTTATATATTTTGCTTTAGCCAACGAATTGAAGAATTTCATCTAAGGGGAGCGTGCATAAACCACGTAGCTCCATTTTGGCCTCCTGTGAACCCCCCCCTCCCCCCCATGTAGCCCTGCGTGGCTTTTGCCTCTGCGCCCCCCCCCCCCCCCCACGTAGCACACGTAGCTTTTTTCCCCTTTTGACTTCCAGAACACAATTTTGCACTTGTTTTCTCTTGTTAGACTATTGTAAATTATATACGGAGATAATTAAATGAGGGAAATAAATATTCACATGCTGTTGTGACTTATATTTCTAATTTTAACTGTGAAAAATGTTATGAAAGGAAAGCTACGTGGCCTGGCTCAGAAACCCTCCCTCCCCCCACATAGCCTAGCATAGCCTTCCATCCATCCCCTCCCCCCCCCCCCCCTGGACCGAGCCACGTAGTTTGTGCACGGTCCCTAAATAATATTTTTGCTAATCTTTTCGTACTAATTCCAACCAATTGTCTGTACAGTCAAATTCCCTTTTGTTTTTTGCTTTATCCCTTGTCGACGACGTCAAGGAATTAGAGGCGGGAAAGGAGTGGGGCAACCAAGGGAAAGAAATCTGGCCGAGGACCTTTTGAAGGAATCATGCCGACCTGGCCTGGAGAGATTTGGGGGAAACCGTGGAAAACTGAAAGCTGGATGGCCGTGTGTGGTGGGTGGAGTGGCTAAGCTCTGGCTCGCGTTCGGGAAGACGCTGGTTCCATCCCCGTTCGGCAACTCAGATTTGGGTTTTCTATGGTTTCCCCAATTCATCCCCAGTCGAATGTCGGAATGGTCCCTCAAAAACGGCCGTGGCCGAATTCCTTCCCATTCCTTTCTCCAGACCTCTGTCGCCTCTAATGAGAACAACGTCGCCGAGGCGTAACGCAAGAATGAAGAAAAAGCATGACGGGAATTAGAACCCCGCGTCCTTCCTAACGCGACGCCAGAACGTTACCGCTCACTCACGACGATCGATCAACCCAATCCTCCTTTTTCTGATGCTGTCCGAAAGTTTTTCTATTTTTATATACCTTTTCATCAATTTTCCAACTTTTCTCTTTCTGGATAAACTCTGACATTCTTTATTACTTACTGTGTGGTAGTGTCGAAGATATACTTTTAACGATTTTTTATGATTGTAAATATCTTTATTGTTTTAGTAATAGAAGTTGCAAACTTCGGGATTGTGTTTTATTCGCCTCTTTTTCAAGAGCAGTAAACTCCGTTTTCCCTCCAAAGCACTTGAAAGTATTTACATTATTCATTTTTCCTCCCCATATTTTGTTTTCAGCAATTTTGCAGCGTTTCTGATATTTCTCGCGTATTCTCTTTTTCCGTTCTAGTGTCAATGGTTGTAGGGATTGCAGAGCTCTACCTCCGTGAATCGCACCGACCATGGTGGATGGGCGGTTACTTCTGGCCTCGCATTCGGGAGGACGCCAGTTCGAATCCCCGTCAGGGCAGCCATATTTGGATTTTCCATGGTTTCCCCAAATCACTCCAGGCGAATGCCGGGATGCTTCCTTCAAAAAGGCAATGGCCGAATTCCTTTCCGTTTCTTTGTCCCACTCCCATTACGCCTCTAATGACCTCGACGTCGACGAGGTGTAAAGCTATAATAAAAAAAAAGTCCATGAATCGTGCGTGAAGTGGTAAGGACGCCGTGGCATTTAAAATTTCCACTCTTTCATTCGCTAATAGATAAAAAAAATTATAGTTTATTTCGTTAGGGGTTTTACCTAAATTAAATTGGATAAAGAAATTTTTGGCTATCTTAGGAGAATATGAAGGAATTTTAATCTTTTTCTTATTGATTGCGACTCCAATGAATAACCAGGTTCGAAAATAGCTAGGCACACATCCACACATTTGTGCGCCAGTAGTCCGTGGTGATACAAATAAATTATAAATTGTGCGTTAATTGTCTGATCTAATTACCAGCCAATAACAGTGGTTGGAGATTTGAACGTGTGGAGTTTGTGTAGGATTACCAACCGTCTGCTACTAGATAATTTTGTCGGGGCCCACTGCCACCGCCGCCGTGAATAACAATGGCTAAAGATGTTACTATAAATTTCATTTTTTTTTTTTTTTTTTGCTGTCGTCAGTCTTTACTGGTTTGATGCAATCCTCCATCCCTTCCTATCCTGTGCTAACCTCTTCATCTACTTCCACAATTATTATGCTTCATATTTCTAATCTCTGTCTTCCTCTACAGTTCTTACCTTCGACTGTTCCCTCCACTAAAAATTAACCAATCCAGCATGTCTCAAAATATGACCTACCAGCCTGTCTCTTCTTCCTGTAAGCTTCTTCCATAAACTTCTTTTCTCACCCATCATTTCCCTCGTTCATTTCTTACTTTGTCTGTCCACCATTCTTCTGTAGCACCACATTTCAAATGCTTCAAGTTTCTTTCTTTCCGGTATTCCTAAAGTCCATGTTTCGCTACCGTAAAGTGCTGTGCTCCACACATAGAGTTTTAAAAAGTTCTTTCTAATTCCTAGATCAATATTTGAAACTAAAAGGTTTCTCTTTTTCATGAAGGCTCTTTTTGCTAGTGCTATTCTGCTTTTAACATCATTCCTGCTTCGGCCATCGGTTGTAATTTTGCTTCCCAAGTAACAGAACTCACTCACTTCTCCTATTGCATCCGATCCTATTTTTATATTTAATCTACTAGTATTGGTATCATTTCTGCTACATTTCATCACTTTTGTCTTCTTTGATTTATATTCAGTCCAAAATCTTCCTTCAGTATTTTGTTCATGCCATTCAATAACTTCTCAATATCCTCAGCCCTCTCTGCTAACAAGACAATGTCATCAGCAAATCGTAGCATACTGATTTTTTCTCCCTGAAAACTTATGCCACATGGAAATTTTTCTTTGACTTTCTTCATTGCTTCTTCTACATACAAGTTGAATATTAACGGGGATAGACTACAACCTTGTCTCACACCCTTTTTAACTGATGCATGTCTCTCGTGATTCTCTACTTTTATTACAGCCACTTGATTCTTATATAGTTTATTCTTCTATCTCGATACTTTAGACCTGACTTCTTTAAAATTTTGAACATCTTGTCCCACCTAACATTATCAAAAGCTTTTTCTAAATCAACAAATGCCATAAAAGTATCTTTGTTTTTTCTTGATCTGCCCTTCAAGTATTAATCTTAAAGCCAGAATTTGCTTCCCTTGTACAGCAATTTTCCCTAACCCAAACTGATCTTCACCTACCATGTCTTCTACTACCCTTTGCATCCTTCTGTATACTACTCTGGTCAGTAATTTTGAAGCATTGTGATGTTAGACTAATGGTGCGATAATTCTCACATTTATCGGCTTGTGCTTTCTTTGGAAGTGTGAAGATGATATTTTTATTAAAATCAGTTGGAATTTCTCCTGTTTCATAACTTTTTGATATCAGCTTGAATAATCTTTCGATTCCTTCTTCTCCTAGAGATTTAAGAAGTTCTGCAGGGATCTCATCAATTCCAACTGCCTTATTTGCTTTCAAGTCATTCAGAGCTCTATTAAATTCTGTCCTCAAAACAGGATCTCCTAATTCATCAATGTCGACATCGCCTTCCTTTTCCATTACGCTATTGTTCAAGCCATCCCCAACATACAGTTTCTCAATGTATTCCATCCCATCAGCTAGCTCTATCGCTCTGAGCTTAAAAGAGGTTTCCATCGGCAGCTTTAATGTTCATACCTCTTTTCATCATTTCTCCAAAATTCTGTTTGATCTTTATACAAGCAAACATCTACTTTACCTACTAACCATTTCCTTTTCTACTTCTTCACTCTTTTCTTGCAGCCATTTTTCTTTTGCTTCTTGCATTTCCTGTTTATTTGATTTCTAAATTGCCTGTACTGCTCTCTTCTGCTTCGTCCTGAGCATTTTTGTACCTTCTCCTCTAATCATCAGCTTCAAAATTTCTTCTGAGATCCAAGGTTTTCGGACGGCTTGTTCCCTAAAGCCTGATGTTTCTTTGCCAGCTTTCATTATTTCGGTCTTTAAATGCATTCCATTCGTCCTAGGCTAAGCTCCTTTCAGAGTTACTTCTTAGACCTAAGTTTACCATTTCTGCTAATTTTTCTCTCGAGCTAGATTGTTTCAGTTTATTCACTTCCAGTCTGTTCTGCTGATACTGCTTCCTTATTCGCCTGCACTATCATTACTATCAAATTATGGTCAGAGTCTATATCTGCCTCCTGGGTACGCTTTACAGTCTAGAACTTGATTCCTGAATCTCTATTTGACCATGATATAATCTAGCTGATATCTGCCTGTATCTCCAGAACGTTCCAGGTGTATATCGTTCTTGCATGGTTCTTAAACAGCGTGTTTGCCACAACTATATAGCTTATATCTTTCACAAAATTCTAACAACCTGCTTCCTCGATCATTTCTTTCTCCTAGAACAAAACTTGCTACAGTATACTTCTCATTTCCTTCTCCCACTATTGCATTCCAATCACCCATGATTATTAGATTTCCTCCCCTTTCACATATTGTATTAATTCTTCAATTTCAGCGTATATTTTTTCTATTTTCTTCGTCATCTTCCTGTGACGTTTGTCATATACACTTGTACTAACGTGGTTGGGGCCGGGCTTAGTTTCTAACCATCATCAAAATAATCCTGTCTCTAAGCTGTTCATAATTACTCACCCGTTTCCCTACTCTCTGATTCATTACAAATCCTACACCAGTGACTCCATTGACAGCTTGTGTGCTACTTATCCTGTGTTCCCCAGACCAGAAATCTTGTGCGTCCTTCTTATTTAATCCTCACTAATTCCAACAACACCTAACTTAAATTGTTCCATCTCCCTTTTTAAGTTTTCTAACCTACCTGCCCTATTAGACTTCTAACATTCCACGTTCCGACTCGTAGAATGTTTCTGTGCCTTCTGATGACTCCTCCCTGAGTAGTCCCCACCCGGAGATCCGATTGGGGGACTATTTTACCTCCGGAATATTTTACCCAGGAAGAAGCCATCATGATATATGTAATTTGAGAGGATTACATGTCCTCGGAATACCCTTTGAGTCTTTAATGCAGTGGTTCCCCATTGCCTTCTGCATCTCCATGCCGTTGATCATTTCTGATTCATTCGCCTTTAGGGGCCGTTTCCAATCCCCAAGAGGGTGCCTTAAACCACTTCCCGCTCTTCCGCTCTCCTTTCAAAGGCCGTTGGCAAGCAGTGGGTGACTCTTAATACCGGTAATCTTTTAGTCGCCAGAGCCTTGTCCCTTGCAAAGAGGGTGCACCACGTGAGAGAAGTAAGTAGATATTTGGTTGGAAAAGACTAGTATAGTCTCTCCCAAACCCTTACACCCTATTTCGAGGTTGTGGGTATAATATAACAGCCAAGTAACTTCGAAAAAATGAACTGGCTGAATACTTTCATTAAGTTAAGTTAAAAAAACGTGGGATACCGCAGGCGATTTTTTACTTCAATGAATTTAATGTGAAAATTTAAGTTTGTATGTATATTTAATTTTTTTAGAAGTGGAATAAATACAAGCGATTTTTATTATACTGAATTTAATGTTAAAATTTAAGTTTGTGTTTTAACAAGATCAGGTGAATCTGACATGACCTTTGACTCTAAAAACCTGTAATTATTCTCGATCCGTCACTTTAGTGCTTTATAATAAAGTATCATACTTTATTTTTGAACGATTCAGTTTTTCCAAACCATAAATTATGCAGAAATACCTTATTTATGGTGAAACATACAATTCATTGAACGTTTCTGTATGTAACTATTTTCCAAATGACTTGTGAGCGCTTATGACAAAATGAAACCGAAAGCAGGCTCTTGAATTGATTTTTACTGAAGGTTGCATACGAAGTCACTGATGCAAGACACAACACATACGCATACTGAAAGGCACCTGATAATTTATCAAATATATATTTAAAAAATTGTTTCGTATCTGCTTCTGTTGCCACTATTTCAGTTCTTTCCGAAAGAGTATGAATGCAAAATGATGGACAGAGAGAAACAGAGTGTGTTTAAATTTAATTAAGAATCAGTTGTCCACTTATTTACAAATCTAGATTTAGAAATTTGTACCAGTCATCACACTCTGAAAGGGAATCCACAAATTAGTAGCTAGAACCGTATGCACGAAAAGACATGCATTTAAGGCAGTAAAAACTAGAATTAAAAATACTTTTTCTTTCACATACATTGTTTGACAATTCTTAGAATGTGTGACGGTAGCTATGCACACGAAAATCTCGTATAAAAACACACACACACACACACACACATCTGGGCAGGACACATAGGAAAGGTAGTACAAAGTTTTCAAAATCCTTCATCTGTAGGAAAGAGTGGTGAGGGGATGTAGCAGAGAATTATAGGAAATGGGTTACAAAACTCTAGTCAGACCATTGCTTCCTTGTGGTGGTGTAGTATGGGAGCCACATTCTGGGGTTCGTACAGAAGTCGAAAGTGGTGCAAAGAAATACTGCTAGAGGTTTTTCTTGAAAATATCGCAGAACACGATCCGTAACCTATATGATAAAAGAGCTGGAATGGGTTTCATTGGGTGAGGAGAGTCATGGGAGTGTATAAGACGTATATTGGTGATGAGGTGTGGAGAACAGATGTTGGTGTAAGAATTAAGAGTAATGCATGGAAGGAAAAAGATGACCATGACCACAAGCTGGTACTCGATTTCAGGTATGGTACAAGGGATTTCAAAGATTTTTTTCCCCGTAGGTAAGGAGGACAGACAGGGACCGGAATTAATTACCAAGAAAAAGAATTTAAATTTGAAATTTGTAGAGGGCAAACTTTTTACAGGAAAGGGGGGAAAATGGATGTGCAAGAAAATTGTCACCGGAGTGTGCACTCCGTCGCAATTAAGTTAAATTAACATTAACCTCACTGCAGAAAAGACTTGCTAAGCGGCGAGACGAGTTGACAAGTTTCACCTTATATTTAGTAGCGCTATGAAATATCTTACCAATTGTAAGAAGAATAGAGTATTTTTGCTGTCTTTAGGATTATTATCCTCCGATTTTTACAATAATTGCAAATGACTGTGTTTGTAACCTTCCTGTAACTACCTTTTTTGGCATATTTCAGCAGAAATAAAAAAAGTTTTTTGTGGAGGTCTTAAAAACATGTGTCATTCTTTTATCGTTAACTCTAGCGCAATGCTAACTCCCACTATGCTTGACTCGCAATGTTTTGGAATTCCCAGTGAGCCACGTGTCTAGAATTCCAGAAAAATACATAAAAGATTGACACAAACATAACTTAAATGCGGCGAGCTAGCTGGACGAGAAATGTGTGAATTGATGTTCGTGTGTATTAGCTTAGACAAGAACAGGCTCTTTGCGAGAATATACGTGCCTAATTGTCTCCCGATCTTAGGCGCGCACAAATGTGTGGCTGTTATGCCTAGCATATAATAAAGAAACGGAATAATTTGCTGTAAATATGTAGTATTATTTTAAAAAATATGAGGTATTTTGATTTGTATGCTGTGTGAAAATAATATGAATGATTAAATACCATTTGTAAAGGTGTTAAAAGTATTACAATATCCGGAATTTTAATTGAAGAGCAGTAACATACTGACAGCCATCATATCTTAAAGTGTTATTTTGACCGGTTGCTGTGATTAATTTCATCACGTTAAATATTTGTAAATATTTTTTTTTTAATTTCCCAGTTAATTTCATCTAATTTTAGTAAGGTTCTAAATGTTTTTAAGTGGATTAAGTTTGCATCATTGTCAGACGTCTGTCGGCACTTTTGGGCACACCCATACCTTTGGATTCTGTGAATGTTATTTTTTGATGTTATCCGTCTCTTGACTCGTTTGATCCAATCCTCCATCTCATCCGATCTTGCGCTAACTACTTCATCTCAACATATCCCTTACAACGTACATCTTCAGTTATCTGATTCATATATTTTAATCGTTTTCTCTACATCCGCAGTTCTTACCATCATCTGTTACCTCAACTAACAAATTATCCAATCCAGCATATCTTAAAAATGTGACACACAATCCTATATCTTCTTTCTCTGAGTTGTACAAACTCCTCATTTCCAAAACACGTTCATTTCGTTATTTATCTGTCCATTTAATTTTCAGGACCCTTCAAGTGCTTTCTGGAATTCTTGAAGCCCACACATTGAGTTATAAAAAGTTCTTCCTGCGCCAATATTTGAAACTAAAATATTTCTCTTTTTCAAGACTTTTTTTTTGCTATTACTACTCTGTTTTTAACATTATTCCTGCTTCGGCCATCAGTTGTAATTTTACATGGTAATTAGCAGAATTCACTTACTTCTCCATTTGCATCCAATCCTATTTTTCTATTTAATCTCCTATTATTACTTTAATTTCTGCTACATCGCATCACTTTTGTCTTGCTTTGGTTTGTATTTAGTCCAGAGTCTTCCTTCAGTATTTTCTTCGTGACATTCAGTAACATCTCAATATCCTCAGCCTGTTCCGCTAACAGGAGAATGTCATTATCAAATCGTAGCATACTTATTTTTTTTCCTTGTACACTTTCAAAATATTTCTTTTTTTATATAGCAAACGTCTCACATTTTTTTCTTCGGGTCAAAAGTACCGTTCTTTCCGCACTACACATGTGAAAGAATTCCCACTATAAACTAGATCGCATCATTTTATTCACTCACGATATCACTTTAACAGTCCTCACCAGTGGATAATTTTTTTGGTGTTTATAATTTAAAGTCTACTCTAGGCCTTTATGCTTCTTTAATCAAACGAGAATATAACAGTTCTTTCAAACTTCTGACGACTCAGCCGAAATCGGTGATGACAGAAAAATCAATTTCACAAGGCTCGTATTGTTACACCGTATTTAATATCAATGATTTAGAAAAGAACATTGAAATAAAAGTTTCTAAAACTAATTATAAAATGCAAGCTGATACAGTTATTTTCTAAACTCAATTTAAGGCTTATTATGCAGTGTTTCAGGGTTCTGCGTGGAATACCAGCTTGTATTTGTACCAACTCTACAGCTTAGACAACTACTGTGCTTGTAGCACCACTGACGACTTTTTGCTGTCCTGGAATATCTTGAAGATCGCGCAACAAGCAAAGGTTGTCACAAGAAGTCTGTATCACTTGCGTTTGCGATGGAATGCTCCACTCACGATATTTACTTCATGTTACAACTCGCCATTTTTTTTTTTTTTTTTATTTTTTTTTTATTTTTTTTTTTTTTTAATGACGAACTCAACTCTTACTTAAAATCGGTAGATTGGAACTGACTACCCGATTACTCGGTAGCTCCACGCTAGAGGTTTCAATGTTGTGAGGAACTTTCCGAAATAAAAAAGATATAGACCATGATTAGACGATTTAGAAACTTCTTGTAATATGTACAATTGTTTCGGATTTATGCGTTAGTAGACATCCGCATATTTCTGTTAAATATATCGCAATCTGGCAAAGTTGTAATAGAATGATCTTTAATGATGAAGACCGAAATATACAATACATCTGTCAGGAGTTCTGCTCACCTAGACAACAGTAATGTTTAGTTTGTTTATATTTTAGTTTTTCATGTGTCTAATTGCTCATAGATAAATTCTTTTCTTCCATGTGACACCGCAGCCATCACGTCGTGGTGTTACATCACTGTTATCGTCATCTGCTCTTAGTGCTTAGGTCCAAGATGTAAAATTCCTTAAACTCCAAAAAAAGCAAATGAAAATGTTCTCGTTCTAGTAAAAAAAAACCTGAATAATAAACTGGTTCATACGTTCCTTTATCAACAGGCTCACCGACCTATTATGACTATTATCATAATATCTCAGAAGATTTCACAGCACGGGATTATTTTCATAGTACAGTATATAATTTTTGACTGTTGTTTCTTCAACTCTCGGATCTAAATAGTTCTTCTCTGTTTCATACAGACACTAATTATAATGTTCGAATATACACATTCATAGCCCCTAACCACGCATAACTGCAGGTATTCGTCATGCTTCAAAAGAATTTGATCCTCTAAAAATTTTGGTTGTCCAAGCCACTTTCGAGGAATGTTTAACTGACGCTGAAAACCTCTACTATGTCTAATTTATCAACTTCCTCGATAACAGTAAATTTCTACCGTATTTACCTAGTCACTGCATACTAAAATCTGATGGATATTTTATTTAAAAAAAAAAACAACATAGATGTGAATTGGACCGTTGTTTTTTCGAATTTTAAGCGTATCAACGAGCAACTGCACTATAAGGCGGTTCTATTGGTAATAGCCGACTCTCTCGCACCGCATTGTCAGTACATTAGTTTGTACAAACTTCCGGTAGGTGAGTTCTTGGAAATGTTATCACCGCCTGTATCTTATTCAAAAATAGCAATGACACCATAATTAAACCAATTATAAGAAAGTGATGAGGGTCAGGAAAAAGAAATCCCACCACGAAACTGCAGCAGGACACTAAATCGCCACACAGATCATGAAGCGGTAACTGACATATTTTCTAATACTTAGAACATTGTTCTGTATCTTCTAATTGCTGAGATATCCTCAAGCTAAAGCTCTAGGTCCAGCAGCCTATTGAGATGTAGACTATTCAGCCGCGGCTTTGCCACCTTGCCCAGGGTGCACCACGAGGAGGCTAGTCTACTTTTGCCGAATACTGCAGTCCAGTATGGCTAAACAGCAGTCACACAAAAAAAGATAGACGTCCAACTAAATGACACAGTGAGAACAATATCTGGAACTGTTAAATCTACACCTACAGACTGGCTGCCTGTACTCTCTAACATCGCCCCACCTAGTTTCCGAAGACAAGCGGCATTAAAAAAGGAATGGCGGAAATGCTTAAGTTATCCACAACTTCCAATTCACAAGGACTGCACACACAAAGCTCCAAATAGACTAAAATCTAGTTATTCAACATGGAAGTTTGGTCAAGAGTTGGTCCAAAATAATTTCAACATAGGCGAAGCATGGTGCACTGAGTGGGAAATTTTCAACCCCGACAAACAGGCGCTAATCCAAGACCCTACACAACCTCCTGGATTCAACCTTCCTAGGAAAACCTGGACGGCACTGAACCGAGTGAGAACAGGCCACGGTAGATGCAACTGCTGGTTGTACAAGTTGGGAATGACAGAGAATCCTTCTTGTGACTGCGGTAACTACGAGAAAACCATTCACCACATCGCCATGGAATGCCCTTTCGGGAGATTCAGTGGTACAATGAATCAGATTCACGAAGCAACAACAGAAGCAATTGAATGGCTGCAATCGTTAGACATCAGTCTGTAGTATTAGTTATATTTATTGTAAGTTAATGTAGTTACTGTTTTTGTATTTTTTCTGCCATACGAAATAAATAAATAATATTTAGAAAATATTAATGTAACCGTTTCCACTTTTTTTCCCCACCGTACGCCATGAATGACAAGACTAGGCATTCTTCTGAATAATGTAACAACATAATTTTCTAATAGAGGTACTGATTTGCAGAGAGCAGTGTCGCTGACCTGCGGCCTCCCTGCGCAGCGGGCAGCAGACGCCGAGCTGGTCGCCCGCGCCCAGGCGGCACGGCTGGCGGCGCAGCTCGGGCACCTCCGCGTAGAACGTGACGCACTGCACGAGCGGCCGGCAGGCGCCCTGCAGCCCCGACAGCGTGCGGCACGCGGGAGCGCGCCCCACCTCGCTCTCCACCACCACCACCTGCCGCGCACAACACTCCACTCAGCATGCTCTCATATCAAGCGTATCCTTACTTAACATTCTGACGTATCACCATCTAAAATTTATTCCACTTCACTACTCGCTTACATTCAAATGAAATAGTTCTCCTTCCCTGTCCTTTAAATCAATTTACAGCCACGTCTACAAAAATAGCCCCTTCCTTCTATTTATCGAAGTCCAGTGAAGTGTCACAACTAGACACCTTCAAGATTACATCCAGCTTGCTACTGAGATACAAAGCTACCATAGTTAACACAATGTCTGAATAACATATGCACATAACTTTTTAATAAAGATGTTTCTTCTGTTCCTCTGGTAATAATAAAGTTGTTTTTGAAATAATTTGCGTATTTTATATTTTTAATGGCTATTCTGAGTAAGAAAATTTATGTTTGTGACAGTATACCAGCCATGTTTGTTAGAAGGTGATCCTCTACTAAATATAAAGACGTCACTAAGTGGCTTACCCTCGGTACAAACTGAACCTCGGTGACTGGCTGAAAAACAGGTTCAACCTGGAAAAAAAAGATATTTTGCACCATTTAGAATGAAATTTGTAAATAATTGAACATCAAATACGGAAACAGTTAGTAAAGGAGTTATTATAGCAGCCAGAGTTTGAAACAAGATGCATTTTCAAAGAGGGATGTGGGAGCATATCCTTTTCGTTGCCTTAAACCATCCTTACCATAGGTTACGAACAACTCATCCCAACCATTCAATATACAATTCATACGATATTATTCAAAGTATCTATTAGCTGCATAAAATCATACACTTGCTTTAAAAGAGCATTGTTTTAAACGTAAAATCATGGTCAATAGACATTATAATACTGACATTCCAACTATCTTGCCACTTAAAACCACTACCATATTTATTCTGCGCATTGTCAACCACTGTGATGTTATTCGTAGTGCGGGGAAGAACCTTAAGAACAGTATTTTTATCCCGTCACTAGGCGCAAGAAACAAACAGCAACTTCTTCACTCTTTAGGAATTTTAAATTTCAATTTAACTGGGACGGAGCACATGCCCCGGTAGCAATTTTTTACACACTTACTTTACAACTTCATCATTTTATCTTGTATTTTAAATTCTTTGGATGATGTCACCACCCACAACTTTTAGTTTCAAATTCATTCATTCTTTTTAATAAACTGTTCAGCATTTTTCCTGGTAATTTATTCCAGTCTGTAATTCCCTTAAGAACAAAGGAAAAATTTCCCAATCGCTTATGCCTGGTATCAAGAGGCAGCTTCTGATTATAGTCATCTCTTCCCATCCCAAAATATTCCTGATTCTGACAATATCCATCCAAGCCTCATCGACAATATACCGCATATACAATCCCAGGATTCTGTAGTGGACATATTTTAATTCTTTACATTCTTGCATTTCACTTCACCAAATCTGAGCCGATGGCATACGTGTAAGAAAACGCTGGCTTCAGCTAACGGAAACCGCCGGCGTCTGCTCAGCAAAAATACATCGTGGGTGCTGAAATTGCACACGCTGCGTATTTTCACCTTGGAGCAAACAACTTGTAACTTTCCCCATTCTTATCTGATCTGTGATTGCGGCAAGTTCTGCCTCGGATCGACTACCGATCGAGCAAGCTAGCACCCGTCAATTATCTTAATCTACCTTTCGTGGGATAATGTTTACTACATTACGTCGTGTGAAGTTCACTTGTGACAGAATTACTAAGTATGTTGCAATAATCATCGAGTATAGCGACTTCAATATTTTAATCGACTAAAGAGTAAAACCCGTACGATACTCCAATCCCATTGAAGCTCACAAACATTTTGTTTAGGTGTCAGATATTGAAGAAGAATAACAGTATGGCAGAAGAAGAGATACGTCGCAAGTCTTAGCAAAGATGAAGAAACCAATTTGGCCAAGTAAAGACTATACACAACGACCATCCGACAAAACCAATCGTTACTAATTTTGGCGACTGGAGTGAGATTTTGTGGAATCATACGCTAGCTAGGTAACGAGATATTGGCGGGGAAATCGATCTTCGAAATATTCTACAGTCGACCGGCCAAGCAACGAGACACGGCCAAGGAGCAAGGCGAGGCGAGCGAGTGGCTGAGCATCATGTCGTCAGCAACATTCCAGTCCAGCAGATAACACGCACAGCTCGGGGGTAACAGCAGTGACAACACGAGAAATCATTACAGTATGGCAGTTTTCCACAGTTTTTAAAAACATAAGCTTGCTGGCAGCATGCCGACCAATGAAGAGGGGTGAGAAGGAAATTTGAAAGATGTGATAGATTCATTAACGCGTAAAATAGCGGCGCTAGAGGCCAGAGCGGCGCAAACTGCGCAACTAATTGATAATTCTCAAGCTTCTAATAACAGAGCTTACAATGGAGTGATGATGAGTTCAGTTTCTTTCGGGGGAAAGCCTAATGAATAAATTAATGAGTTCCTTATCAAACTTTACGATCTTTTTAAATTTGGAGAATTAAGTAGTAGTGAGAAATTAACTCTTTTAAGAACAAAAATAACTGATGAAGCTTTGAAATTTGTGATCTATGATGAGGATTGCAAAAAGGCCGAAACATTAGAGTTCTTGCGCGATTAATTTGAAAGCGTTTCTCCAAGAAACATACAGCCAGATTCTATCGCGAGCAGTTTAAGAAATATTAAGAGGATACCAGGAGAAGATCTTGATCAGTTCGCAGATAGGTTTAAAATGATTAATGTGCTGGGTGGAAAATGCGGACGAAAATATAGTGAAATGTTATGAGGCAGACATGCGGGCAGTAGACGCATTTTTAAGGTGATTAGACGGTGATATTGCAAACCAAAAACATTTTCCGCATTTAGAGGATGCCCAAACTTTTGAAGAAGTGATGAATATGCCTAGAAATTACCGGAAAGAGAGGCTTGAAAAACGGGTCTTCTCACGAAAAAAGAATTAAAATGTGGAGTCTGCAAAAAATTAGGTCACATATCTAAAAACTGTTGGTGAAAATTTACTAATAATGCATGTTGTAAATATAGTACTAACAATGCATGTTGTAATTTTAATGTCGACGTCGCATGTCGTCAAGATAATGATTTTCGTGATTTTCATTTTGCTTATAGTGCATGTTATGGAGGAAATAGTGCAAGATTTCATTCTGATAAAATTCAAAGCAGCAATAGTGAAAGATTTCAAGGAAATGATGGAAAAGCTTATTATACAAGGGAATTTAAGAGAAAAAGTAGAGGAACATTATCTGTAGATAACTATAAAGATAACAGTAAATATATAATAAAGATAACTGTAAAAGTAAGAGTGATAGGTCATTTATGGAAAATAATCAAGCTTTTCATGGAAATAATGATAGGAATTATGGTACAAAAAATTACAGAGGTTTCAATAAATCAAATGGGGGCAGCGTAGAAAGAATAATTCACGAATAAAATAAACGAATAAAGGGTTTGCAATGCCACGTTGTCACGCCCCTAATCAAAACGGTATCTGTAACTAATTGTCAGAGTAATCCCAATGTGGCAGATTTCGTTGTAACAGTAAATATTGAAGGAAAACAATGAAACTACTTATTGATACAGGATCTGAAGTTACATTATTGTCTAAAGATATTTATGGTATCGATGATTGCAGAATTACGGGATTAGATAGAAATACAATTATTGATACTTTTGGTATGAAAGATGTTAATTTAACTATAGTTGATAGAGTTAATAATACAACTGTTTATGTTGTTTCAAAACTGAATCCAGGATATAGTGGAATTTTAGGGTTGGATTTTCTAAATAAATATAATGCAATACTTGACGTGACAAAAGGTACAATTGTTTTGAGGAAACGCCAGAGCGTAGAACCACCTTTGTCGTTCTCAGATTCAAAAAGGAGTCTTTCTGTAAGTAAAGGAGTCATGAACCGACATTTACCAGCTTCACAGAATTATAAATCTGTCGTCAATCTAAGTAACGCGGAAACCATTCCAAAAGCTTCAGGAAAAATTATCAACTTCCCATTAAAAATGACGTAGAATGTGATGAAAATTCAGTAGTTTTAGTAGACCTCCCAGAAGAATCCAGTTGGTTAGATTCTAAGCAGTATTACATGGAAAGTAGCAATAAGTGATTAAGTAATTAAATAATAGAATAAAATATATACTTGTGTCAGTTGAATATTTGGGTGAATGTGATGTTGTAATACCCCATGGACATAAAATTACAAAAATAGGAATTTTAAGGGAAAAGGAATTGGCGAGTAGTATTTTCTGTAATATCAATGTTACTAATAATGAAGCATTGAAGGAAAAAATTGTGTACTATTCAAAGGGAGAAAAATATTGTTATTAAAGTTAAGATTAAATATTTACCACCTAAGGAAAGGGAGGAAATGGAAAGTTTGTTAAATGAATTTCGGTAATTATGTATACCAAACAGTAAATTACCTGCAAAATATTTAGTGAAACATAAGGATCCTAACAAGCGATGCCGTTCCCATTAATAAGAAAGCACAGAGGCTTCCATTTCATCAGAGACAACTTGTAGATGAATTCATTGACCAACATCTAAAAGACGGAATTATTAGGCCTAGTACTAGTCCCTGGACCTCATCAATTGTGCTCGTGCAAAAAAAGAATCAAAATTCAGGTTTTGTGTTGATTATAGAGCTTTAAATTAGGTAACAGTCAGTGACGTGTATCTTTTACCTTTATTGGCAGAAACTGTAGATTATTTAGGCAACAGCAAATATTTTTCGAATCTAGATTTACTCAGTGGTTATCACCAAGTAAAAGTACATCAAGATGACATTCCAAAAAAAGCATTTAATGTCCCTAATGGGCATTATGAGTTTTTGCGTTTACCCTTCGGGTTAAAGTACGGTCCTGCAACCTTTCAGAGACTCTTAGATCGGGTTTTACGAGGATTAAAATTATTTTCAACTTTTGTATATTTAGATGATATAATAATATTTTCTGGAATATGGAAGAGCTTATCCAAAGGCTAAGATCTGTATTTAAACTTTTTAAACAAGCTCATTTAACTTTATCAATTGAAAAGTGCAATTTTGCAGGGTCAGAATTAGAGTATTTAAGGGGAGACGGTGGCAGAAATCATGAAAGAAAATCAAATTTTTTTTTTATTTGTTTATTTTAAAGTAAATATTGTTAGGATTATTATCACAAATTTTTTCTTTGAAATTCCAACTACAAATGGTATAAAAATATTAAAACCATAAACAGTATAATGTGCCACGCCCATATTTTAAGGTATCCAGCGGAAAAACAATTGTCTTGCTTACTTTTTTCTGTGTAACGTGGATATATAGCTTTAGAAGGCTGTGATTTATTTTATACTGAACAGCAGTGATGTAAAGAAGCCTATGGAGCCATTTTATGATCCAAGCAGTGTTGTATAAAAGGTTGTGAAGTTTCGTAAACAATTTTTGTGCTGTATAGTATAATTTGTGTGAAATTGGATTTATTGAATGATTCCTTGTGCCAATATTGGGTATATTGATACGGTTTTACAAAGCCTAGGTCAGTTAAAGTATTTAAAAAATACAGTAAGTCCCATATTTCCAATATAAGGCGAAAAATTGATGTTGATGTTAGGTCTGGGCCTGTAGATGTAAACATTAGATTGTCTTCAAGTGCATCCAAAGTAAAACTTTGGAAAGATATTGTGTCAGAAGAAGCAAAACATGACAGAAACACAGATTTTTAGAATTGTGTATCTGGAATTGGTAGTAGAAGCCCTTAGGAAAGCTTACAAGTGCTCTGTTTGTGAAGGAAAAGTCAGTTTGGTGGTCGATGGAAAAGTTTTCATGTAAAATTTAAATTAACTTTTCTGCAACTTTAAATTTTTCTTCTCTCAGGAACACATATATCAGAAACTACTGGAAGGATTTCTATGAAATTTGGAACACCCATTCCTCCAAGTGAAATGAACATTTAAGTGGAACAAAGTTTTAATAAATCCATTTTAACAAGTTTTATGGTTAATAATATGTGGAAAATTTGGCTGTAAAAAAACCCTCAAATGCAAAATATCACAGAAAATAATTGAAATAATTTATCAAAAAGATACTGCACTTAACTGTACATTTATTAGTGTAGATTAATCTGCTATACAGAAATTTTAATAATTTTGAATAGAAATAATAAAAAAGTGTACCTCAAAAAATAATGTAATAAAAAATTCAAAATACTCTGATAGCATTAATATTTTATTAAAAATTCTGAAAAATCTTATTTAAAGCATGTGGGAGCCCTATGCACAAGTGTGCAAAATTTCAATGAGATTGAACTCGAAATAAGAGAGATTTAGATTTACCAATAAATCAGTGCAAGACTGCCACCGTCTCCCCTTAAGTTTTCACATCATCAAAGATGGGATTAAACCGCATCCAAGGCTTGTTGAAGAAGTAAAAATTTTCCAACATCCAGCTGTGTGAAAGAATTGCAGACTTTCTTAGGGCTTGCAAACTACTATAGAAAATTTATCGAAGATTATGTACTTAAAGCCAAACCATTGAACAACTGTTAAGAAAAGGAGTCAGATTTTAATGAACGAATGAGTGTGAGGATGTCATGAATATTTGGAAAAAGTCTTACCAGTTATCCAATTCTAATATTTCAGTAACCCTTTCGTGCTTGTAACTGATGCGTCAAATTTTGCCCTTGGTTCTGTACCATCACAAGTAATAGACGATGACGAAAAACCAGTAGCATTTGCATCTCGTCAATAACTAAACCAGAAATCAATTACACAACTTCAACAAAAGAACTGTTATCAGTGATTTTGAGTGTCTTACAGTTCCGTTGGTATCTTTACGGGAGAAAATTCACGATCGTAACGGACCGTTAAAATGGATGCTTAATCTCAAAGATCCATCAAGCAGGTTAATGCGATGGACCCTACAACTTTCAGAGTGTGAAGTATTCGTAAATCGTAAGTTATGCACAAAAATGCCAAGGGTTTCAGTAGAAAAATCAGAGTAGTTAACAGTGAAGAACCACCCTTATTAACCATGTTACCTATTGGACAGGCTAAAGATGAAGAATGCAGTAAATGGAGAAGGCAGAAATGGTTTGTATTTCTCGATAATATTTTATATCGTGTTACCAAGCGTGGCGATAGGGTTGCGGTACCAAAATCACTGAGAGAACCTATTATGAAATTGTATCATGACTCAATCTTACCAGGTCATTGTGGTTTCAAAGCAACTAATCAGCGAATAGCTACCGAATATTGGTGGCCACACACGGTAGAAGACGTACGAAAATATGTGAAATGTTGTCACAAATGTAATGAAAGAAATGGTCTAGGAAAATCGAGAGAATCTTTGCAGTCACTACCTGAAACAACAGAACCTTTCCAATGAATCGGTCTTGACGTTATGGGTCCTTTTCGACGCAGTCGAGAAGGCAGCAGTTATATACTCACAATTTGTGAAATCAATAATTACGGACAGAGGATCATCATTTATGTCTTAATTGTTTACACAAGTTTGCAAACTATTAGGTATTGAAAAATCGAGGAGTATCAGCTATCACCCGGCTGGGAACGGTAGAACGGAGGTAATACATAAAACGGTTGGTAAAATGCTTAGTTACTATGTCAACAAATCCTATGATAATTAGCAATCAATTTTACCTTATTTATAATCATGTTACAACTCAAAAATTCACACAGTACTCGTAAAACACATTCCAAAGTGCTCTATGATAGTGAAACGAGATCACCTTTCCAAATGTTCCAAGTTTCAAAAAACCCTGAAAATCCAAATGTAAGAATTTTACCAATAGTTTTATGTATTATCCCCGTCTACTATTCCCAGCCGGGAACTGACCTGAAACTTCCTCAACAACAGTAAAATATTCTTGAAATCCACAAAGTAACAGAGCCATGGCTAGCCTGATGGCACCATGTGACCAGTTCTTTGTGTGTGGAAAAAATTAAATTTTTAGATTGCAAGTACAGAAAGTTTGAACCAGTTTTTGGTTAATAATATTTTTCAAGTGTTGCTTAATGTACAGAATAAACTTTTAATTTTATAGTTAGTTGAATTCTGTGATATCAGATTGCAATGGTTAGGTTTCCGAGGTTTTTGAGCAGTTGAGTCAGGTTTCCTGCTGCGTAATCCATATTAATGTACCCGTATATTTACTGGTTGTTGCACTTGTTAGTTTACTTATTTATCTCTCTTGGTTCATGGATCCCTGCTGAGGAAGAACCTCTGGGATGTGAAACATTTCATGGTTAATACACATACATACAATATGAGTCATAATCATAATGAAAACAATCATATGTTACAAGGACAAATAAAGAGAATAAAAATAAACAATAATTTTTACAACTGAGTTTTGCAAAAGTTCTTATTGAATACAATTAATATTTTGCTAAAATTTTTGGAAACATCGTAAGTCTTAGTAAAAATGAAGAAACCAATTTATCCAAGTAAAGACTATACACAACGGCCACCCGACATAAACAATCGTTACAATTCTCTTTACCTGGATCACCTCTTTCAATAACTCTCAAACCATTTCCTTTAACATATCCATTACTGATTACATTCTCCGGCTAACCCACAAACATATCTAGCATCACACCTTTTAACACTTTAAAGCTGATATCCTTAGTATATTCAAGTAATGGCGTGGCCAACGTTTTATAGTTGATGCCCGCCACATTCGTTCGTCCCATCAAGACTCCAACAAATGAAGTATTTTGAAAGCCATCTCTGTCAATTGTCCACTTGAGTTTACAATACTATGATTACGAAATTTGTAAAATATCTGTTATTGATCTGTCTCCTTCCCAATCCACATAAGGTAAATTCAAATTCCCATAGCAACAATGACTATTCCACGCTCACATCTGAACTCTGAATCTAATTTCTTCCCAATAATTTTTTTTAGGGTTTATGTCTCGTCAAGGTCGAAGTCGAGTTCGAGGTAGAGGTTAAGGTCAAAAGAGGTCGAGGTTGAGAGTTAGAGGTCTAGGTTGTTCTTCATGTCGAGAGGTCGAGGTGTCGAGGATGAGATCAAGAGGTTAGGGTTGAGGTTGAGAGGTCGAGGTGTATAGGTCAAGATGTCGAGGTCGAGAGATCGAGGTCGAGGTGTCGAGGCCGAGTGTCAAGGTCGAGGTGAAGGCCGAAAGGTCGATATCGATAGGTCGAGGTGGAGGGGTCGAGGCTGAGGTTTAGATCATTAGAATCTTTAGAGACGGGAAAGGACGGGAACAGCCATGGCCTTTTGAAGAACGCATCCCGTCATACACCTGGAGTGATTTGGGGAAACCATGGAAATCCAAATCTGTATGCCCGGACGCGGATTCGAACTTTCGCCTTTCTATCTAAGGGGGGTTGAATAAAGAACTGAACCCCTATGGATTCTATCATTTGTCCGTCCGTCTGTTTTTCCCTCATTACTTCTGAAGCTATCACCTTATAAATTTGTAACATTACAACCTTAGCACAACCATAACATAAAATTTCGAAAAACCATGGAGAGAGGCGGAGTGAAAATAATCATACGTGGTACAGTGGGCAGAGGGGCTGAAGAACATGCTCACTTTATGGGTATCAAACGAAAGCTGAAAATTCGCCACAGCTGAAAATGATTTTGAATTTCTTTTTTAATCATCAATTTGCGGAAACAATTTCAGAAACGCCATAGGATACTGTTATGAATTATATTTTCATAACTACTTACACGAAAATGTTTAATGGTTTTCTTAAAATCACTAAACGAGTGATATTGACAAGTTGATACTGCAGCATGTATTATTTTCTGGATAGAAAGTAATATCTATCATTCTATGGAGAATATGAATCTGGGAGCAAATATTTATTGAAAGTAGTTTTTTAAATAATTTACGAAATGTTTCCAAGATTCATAATTTTTTTTTAATAGAAATTAATTTGTGTTTGATTTTTATGTATCATTTGAGAGACAAGTTTAAAAAACGTTTAATCACTCTATTCAAAGCAAATTGTTATTGATTTTTTAAAAGAAAATGTAACATTTTTTGTTAGATCTTATTGGTTGGTATACACAGTGTGTACGGTGTGTTTACCTCCTGCTGGATGATCTGCTGGAGGTCAGGCTCCTCAGACTGCTGGACGACTCCACCCAGCCTCGCCTGCAGCAACATCTGCAGCAGCTGCTGCTGCTGCTGCGTCTCCTGAGCAGAAACATAACACAATATAAGCAAAACATTGATCTCTGCACTCTGTCATCCATACGTCTGCCCAAGGCTTGGATCACCACTCACAAGCACCTCAGATATATAATAAACCAAAGATATATATATATGAATGCAGACTTTTATGGGATAATAATCTATCTGGTGCGATACTCAAACATTGTTTCAACTGCTATCACAGCAGACATACTAAAGTGCCGAGAATATGACTCAAGTCAAACAAATAATGAGGACATAAAGTTGAATCCTCCTTCTCTGTGAGGTAAACAAATTCATTCCTTTACGGCAACATTCCTGTTTTCAAACTTTGTTCCCACAATCACCTCATGATTCTTTTACAGCTTATATCTGCATTATAGTCTCTTAATAACGATTCTCGAAGGAAAAAGCTGTTTTGGCAAAGATTTTATGATCTTCTCACCGAGCGTGGTGGGTGAACGGTTAACGTTCCGGTTTCGCATTCGGGAGGACGCAGGTTCGAATCCCCGTCCGGGCATCCAGATTTCGGGTTTCCAAGGTTTCCCCAAATCACCCCAGGCGAATGCCGGGATGCTTCCTTCAAAAGGCCATGGCCGAATTCCTTCCCGTTCCTTGTCCCAAATTCCATCCCGCGTCTAATGACTTCGACGTCGGCGAGACGTAAAGCCATAAGTAAAAAAAAAAAAAAAAAAAAAATAATATATATTATGATCTTAGCGAGTTATTGTTTAGCATCGGCACCTTTGCTACGTTTTCTAACAGATTCTTCCTCTTACATGCTCATCATTCACCTCACCACAGTAGATTTGTGAATTATTGTGGCTACCAAAGGAACATCTTCTTCATAGAGAGAAATATTTGCCCGTTTATCATTAATTCCATCAGGGACAAAGAAACCTACTACGATACGGTGGTCTTGTGGTTCATGGAAGATGATGAAGAGCCCTCTAGAGCAGACGACCATTTATTTCCTTGCATTGTGATATCTTCGAATTTATTACCAGTTTCTGTCATCATTCACAGAGACACTTTTCTGTATCACACTTCTGACTACGAATTAAAAAAAAGTGTCGAAACAATTTATTTTCACGTCACGATTATCATTAATTGTGAAAAATTCCCATAATTCATTTTCGTATGAAAATGTTTGGTAATTATTTCACAAGGCCAATTTCTACGAATTGATTACTCACAAACACCTCAGATTTATAATAAACCAAAGATATACATACATATATGAATGCAGAATAATCACTGCATCTTTCTGGCGAGTGAGAAAGTTACTAAAGACTGCAAATGAAAGCCTTCACATGTCTAAGAGAAAACAGCGACTGATGATATTTACGAATAAAGATCATAGGAAACAAATTCAATGAATTTTTTCGCTTCCGAGTCATCGGAAAATCTGGACTCCTAATCTTTTCAACCGACTTAAATTTTTATAGTGGATAGAGTATACCTCCAAAGTGGTCCCATTTGAATTTCATTGAGAAATCACCCCCTCTACACCCATACACCCACCAAAGAGATGTGTTTTACTTGCTCGAGAATTATGTCTTCTTTAAGGATTTGGAGTGCATTTTATTTCTTTCTTTTAAGTGTCCTTACCTTTATTTTGCGGCTGAATTTATTAGATTGTACTTTCTATTTAGTTGGTTAAAATATGTACACAGATCGCTGTACTTTCTCTTCAGAGTCGTGAACAATTATTTCGTCATCTGCAAAAATAGCAGTATATTAAGAGTCTACAAATTCCGGGATGAGATCTTGGTTTCCATTTTAAAAAACAAAAAGTCTATGTAAATATCAAAACGTGCAAGTGATAAACTACACTCTTGACTCATTAAATTTCTCTAGCGTTTTATTTCCCGTGCAAACGCACACTAATACATTCCCTGTAAGTGGAAAAGGATTTCGACAAAATTCTTTGATGCTTATGGGGAAAGATCCAGATTTTACTAACCTGAGTTCATTCGATAAGCATTTCTGCCGTGGTAAATAGGAAACATTTATGTCAATATGACAAACAGTTCTCCACCCAATCCCTATGACGAAATTAAAGGGCCCATCCATTTCAGTGGCATGTCGAGCAGCCAAGAAGAAGATGTGACATGCAACATGTTTCGGAATTCATCTTTCGATTCGCTTTATACGTGCTATTTGCTTGGGAAATTATGTCTTGCGATGGATAGTGGGTTCACTGGGGTGGACACGGTTACGAATTCATGGACCACCATTAAAATATCGTTTGTGACTTAAATCGTTCTAAATTGGTCGAGGGGTATAGCTGGAGAGCTCATGTCGAGGAATGACTCCTGGGATAAAGAAAGGACTCCTCTAGCCACGGAAAAGTTCTAAATAACAAAACAAGAAGCCTTGAGTCACACTCACTTTCTGGGTCTGCCAGCCCTTTGCCACCTTCACGCCTTGTTGCCGCCTGCCATACCGGCTGCCACAACAGAACCAGTGTTCCGGTCCGCTCTAAATCTAAATACCTTCTGCTACGTCTATTATTGCCACATTTGTATAAAACTATCATTGTTTCTCATAGTGGTGGGATAAAGGGGAAGGATGCAAATTTTCTCTCCGGAACAGCCATCTCGTAGTTATTATTCTCGATTAGCGGACGACTTCTGTAATCAGACGTTTGCAACTTTGCTAATCGGTCTTTTATACTCTGGAATTCTTGGAGGTTACTGCACGTGCTTGACGTATTATATGTTGTGTCATTAATCATTTTAGTTGGTTTACTTGCCCTTCAGCTAAGAGTTCATTGCTTGTTCAGTGATCGTTGCCTTGAGAAGCTGTCCTTTACAAGAGGCTGTTGCGCAGTCCAACGTCCTTGTCCTGCTATGTTGCGCACCAATCATTAATCCATTAGGTTGCAGGAAATGAGACGGTTCCAAACTTTCCCGTTGTTGCCAGTGTTCCCGGGATTTCTCTTGCTGTTCCAGGATCCCATTCGTGAGCCCAGCACAATATCCGTAACTTGCGAACTTTCAGACCCCTGGGAAGTTTAGTTTAGTGGAAAGCGATTACCTGCATCTGAGCCAGCAGCTGCGCCTGCAGAGCCAGCAACGCCGCCTGCTCCGCGGGGTGCGCTGTCAGCTGGAGTCTCTGCTGCGCCGATTGCAGCTGGTCCTACAACAGCACACGGAACACACGACTGATGAGCAACAGGTTGCATCATATCAAAAACACATCATCACCGTGATAGTGATGCGTATTCCACCATGTTAACTCTACAGATAAGTGAAAATTATAGACTCTGGAAGATTTTATGTAAAAAATAAACATTCTGTGTGGTGAAACAATTTATCCACAACTGAAAAAAATTAGCATTTTGATAAGCAGTTTAATGTGCCTTGACACGTTATCTTCATGTTTCGGGCATGATTCCAAACCATTTACAGTTCAGCTTTTCGATGATTTGTACCGGTAGTGTTTAACCTCCTCCACAGCTACCCATGTAGTGTCCATGTGTTCTTGTCAGGATGTATGAGCTATTTCCAGGTGATGACAAAGTTTTTACATATTTTCAGCATATGTTTTAGAAACGGGTGGGTCTAACTCGGAGAACGAGCTTAACAACACAATTGGAAATGAACAGGCCAAAAAATTTGAAATTCATCCTGAGGATATCATGAAGGAACTAAGAAAGCTGAAAAATCATATAGGGGACGGTGTAGATAATATTACTACAGATATCTTAAAGATAGCAAGATGTGACATTGTTTTTTTTTTTTAACTGCGTTACGTCTCTCAACAGCGAGGTCTTTAGAGACGGGAAAGGATGGAGGGCAAGGATGGGGACAAGGAATGGGAAGGAATTCGGCCATGGCCTTTTGAAGGAAGAATCCCGACATTTGCCTGGAGTGATTTTGGAAATCATGGAAAACCAAAATCTGGATGCCCGGACGGGGATTCGAACCGCCGTCCTCCCGAATGCAAGGCAAGAACGCTAACCGTTACACCGCCAAGCTCGGTGTGACATTGTAATTTATCTTGAAATATTATTTCAATTGAGTCTGGATAGTAGCTGCTTACCAGAGCACCGGAAAAGTGTGATAGTAGTACCGGTACATTGTAGAGGGGAGACAAATAAAGTCGAAAATCGGTTTAACATCAGTGGTACGTAAATTAGCGGAGAGACCGACATGCAACCACATCATACATATATGTGAGGAGCGTAAGTGGTTTTAAAGTCCACAATTGGTTTTACGCAAGGATATTCATGCTAACTCAGTTAGTATGATATATGCAAGATCTTTCGAAGGCTTTCCACAGGCGCAAAGCGAGAAAATAAAATAGTGGTAAATAAGACAAAAATTACTGGAGTGGATGGAGAGTGATTTGTTGGATAGAAGAATTTTTAAAAGGCAGAAATCAAAAGAAGTGGAAGTGAAAAGGGAGTGCCATAGGGTAGTGTATTTGGTGTATTGCTATTCATTATTCTAGTGAATCAGTGTGTTGATTGTTTACTATCAGGAGTTAGGTTGTTTGCCGATGACATAATGCTATATAATAGGATCAAAATGGTAGAAGACTGGGAACAGCTGCAGGGAGCTTTGTAGAGGATATCTACCTGGGATGGTAAGCATGGAGTGAAGATAAATGCAAAGAAGAGTCAACCTATTGGCTACACGGATAAAACAACTAAAGTTTGATTATGACCATAAGGTGGGAAAAAAATTGATGGTTGAAGACTTGAAAAGTAAATATCTTGGTATAATATTTGATAACAAGTTCAACTGCGCAGGACACTTTGGACAGGTAGTAGGAAAAGGTTTCGAAATCCTGTATTTGTTGGAAACAAGCAAAGGAATTGGGTTTAAAATTTTGGTCAGATCATTGCTTAAATATGGTGGTGTATTATAGGACGCACATTTTGGGTATTAAATACAGGAGTACTCTTCTTTCTGTGGGACAAAATCGCCATAATTTCTACATTATGTTGCCACAATCATTTTTAACGTGCTTCTGTAGCATCGCATTTCAAATGTTTCGATTTTCCTTCTTTGTGTCGTCTGTAATGTGTATAATTCGCTAACATAAAGTGTAATGGGGGAGCGGATGTGCTGCCACCTGTCTGCGAGACGGGTATCTTGTGTTTTGTATGATTAGTGTAATTGTTTGTGAAATGTGCAGTTCATGAAGTTGCATAGGAAGGGATTGCATCTACCTGAATCTGTCGCTGCTGGAGCTGCAGCTGCTGTTGTTGCAGCTGTTCCGGGAACAGTGTGGTGCGAAACGGCTGTGGGGGACGCTGCCCCCTGGAAGACACCGCCAGCACCAGGAGCAGCAGGGGCAGGCACCTGCACGCGGCCATGTCTGCACGCGGACTGCCGCGCCGCCGGCCCCCTCCACGCCGCAACCTCCTCCTCCCGAGGCTTGCTTCACAGAACGTAGGCGGAGTGTGGGTCAACACCGACGGGATTTATGGCTCTGTCGTTTAATAACGGCCATCAGTTGCGTACGCTTATACTATTTTCTTGTAGCCGAAAACGTGAGGTCGGTCGGAAAGCGCGACGTCATCATCAAACAACATTCCTTTGTCTTCCTCCCTCTCCCTCTCTGCATTATTCCGTTCATCACAAGTGTTTTATATATATATATATATAAGTTCCTTGTTATGTATCAGTGTTGGTCCTTCTGAAGTCAGTTCCATCACGTATTTCCGCTGCACGGATAAATGAAATTAATCGCAACCTAATGCCTATAAAGTTTCACTTCTGCAACGTAGATTTATCCTAATTAGACACCATAACACGTGGAATGACCATTGTAGAGTGGTGTTCCCACTATCATACATTTTAGAATAAACTGACTGAATGTCTTATAAACAACTATTTTTATAAAAATAGAACCTTGATCAATAATTTTTTGAGAAAATACGTATTATCATGTGCTGCTGGAGCCAATATAGACATATTGGAATCGAAAGGCAATACCACAAACAAAAACCAGTTGATATAACTTCAACTGTCCCATGCTTTAACTAAAAGATTAGTGCACAAACACATCGAACATATATCAATAATAATATTAATGGAGAATACAGTGAAGGAAAATGAAGAAATGATGGAAAAACTGAAATCAACGACTTTAAGATATTATGTTATGATTCTGTGACTTCAAGATTCATACTTCACAATTATCCAAGAGTAAGCTGAATCCAATATTGTGTTGTAATATACATGTAATTTAAGTGTAAGAAAGCTATCATACAAATATCAGATACCAACATTAAATTGTAACATTATTACTATTACTTATCCTGTTACAGCTAATTCGTCGGTGGTGAATTACAAGATTTCACTTGAAATCCCTTCAGTGTTTGAGGAAAATTGCTCAAGATCTCCATTGGTAAATAATTGCAGCCTCTGAAACTCCTGCCTACAAATAAAAACTTTCAGATTCTCTTAGTGCTAATTTGCATCGTCCTTTCTTCTCTTTCACACACAAGTCCTAATTCTTATTCCAATATCCATTCAGCCTCGTTATCACTATATGCGTAATACACATCCATATTTTCTTGGGCCAATGTTTTCCAATTATTACCAACTCATTCACCATATTAGTCATCGATTGTGTTGTACGGTTCCGCAAACAAATCTAGCTATCCTTCTTTACACCTCCTTCATCTACCGTATCTGATACCCATAATGCGGGTAACGATCCAACCATATTCAAGCAATGGTCAAACCAAGATTTCATAGTGCACTTCCGATACTTCCCCTGTTCACCGCTTCATTTCCATCAGTAATAATTCAAATGCCTGAAACCTTTTCTCTCCGTCTCTGCTATGTATTGCACCAAACTGAATTTATTACCAAAAGATGTTTAAAATTAATTAAGCTTGAACAAGTGGATTCCAGTATCAAAAATGCTGGAAGGAAGCGTAATATAATTGAAGCTGATCATTTGAACAGCAGAGATAAACTTGTTCAGTGCACCCCATGTAAATAAAACAGATACAGGACTAGAAAAGATCCCGCCTGTGGCATCGAATATTACAGCCCCGCTTTATGTGCAAAGTCAAATCCAAACTCCAAAACGTTAGATTAATTAAACTAAAATTAAAAGAGTTTTTAAAAACGCATATCTTCCCTTTCATGGAGCATGTTTTCAGTTTCCACATTGAAAGGTTGCAGAATTTCCGAATCATCTCTAAATGCGTTACTCTGCTTTCGGATTAAACCGTCCGCGTCCGGCCGACAGGGAATTCCTTAGTCCACTTCTCGGTAAACTGAAAGCAGAGGTGTTTCTCCGAAACTATCCGCTGGTGTCCTTGTCCTTTAGCGAGTGACGCTGAGCGCTTTCCACTAACTTCATTTCACTCTTCAAGTAACGCCTAATTAGCGTCTCATATCCGGAAACAATATCGCAAAGAGCGACTAGTAAAATTACTTCATATTCTAAGAAATTCTCTCTTAAATAATCTAAAACAAAATGGTAATATATATATATATATATATATATATATATATACGAGGCGCGTCGAGAAAGTAAGTTCCGTTTCAATTTATCTCCGCTGCAGCGCTGCGATTGCAGTTCCGCACATGCGCTGTAGACGATGTGTATCAAGGGGAAGAACGTGCGCCATTTGGAGATCGCTGTCAGTTACGTACGCTTTGTTGTGCTTGTTTGAAATGTCGGCGTTGATTGAAAATCCACCGCCTGTGAAATCAGGTCTGTGATTCGGTTTCTGAATGCGAGGAAAGTGAAACCAAGTGAAATTTATCGGCAAATTTGCGATGTTTACGGACCAAATGCGATGAGTGATTCGATGGTGAGAAGATGGGTCCGACAGTTCAATGGCGGGCGTAGTGATGTGCACGATGAAGAACGAAGTGGGCGTCCACCTTTGGTTACAGAAGAACTGGCAAGACTTTCATCTGTTCTTACATCTCAAGTCTTTCCTTGGCGGTCATCACTTCACCAATGACGACGAGCTGAAAGAAACTGTTTCCAACTGGTTGAAGACACAGGCGGCAGATTTCTATGAAGAAGGTATACAAAACATGGTGCCACGCTATGACAAATGCTTGCAAAATTTCGGCAGTTATGTGGAAAAGTAGTTTAAGAGTTGTAGAATTTTGTGCAATAAAAATTTCTTCCGTATCTGTGTACAATTTAATTTTATTTCCAAACGGAACTTACTTTCTGGACGCGCCTCGTATATATATATGACATTAGAATTTTTTATCAAACTTGAGCAAAATGTTTTACGCGAATGTATTCCACGTATCAAGGAAGTAAATGGTGTATCAAACAAAATTTGTGCATGGCTGTATCTGTGTGTACAGAACCTGGGGGGTGAGGCGTAACTTCATCCTTGCGCCAATCCACATTTCGGTTTTAGGCGGTTTTCCAAAATCTATCCAGTCGAATACAAGGATTGTTCAGTCATAAAGACCGTACCAGATTTCCTTTCCGTTTCTAAACACTAATCGTCCACGTCAATAAACTTTAAAGACCTAAGAAAAAAAATGTTTGTCCGCGATCGTGTCTCTACGGCAGAAGAATCTTTACTTCCTTTTTTTTTTGTTTTTTTCGGGAAAAAATAATTTCACTAACTGTTGGGATAATAGCTGAACCAAATATTTGGTACTATTAGCGTTTAGAGATTGAAATTTTCTCATAGTTCCGTTATTGGTGAATTGAAAGTGTCATTATACGAAAGTTTTATAATGTTTCTTTCTCTAAGCAATTATTTTATTATTATTATTTTTTTTTTTTTTTTGAAGGATAGACTAGCTGTGACGCAGTTTCCACTTACGAATTCGCAGGGGCTGGCCCTAACATGTCTAGTGCTAAGGCTGGCTAACTTTACGCCTCGTCGACGTCGCTGTCATTAGAGGCGGGAGAGGACAGGGGACAACGAACGGGAAGACGTCTATGGCCTTTGGAAGGAACCATACTGGTATTCGCCTGGGGAGATTTGGGGAAACCGTAGAAATCCCATATCTGGATGTCCAGACGGGGATTCGAACCCGCGTCCTCCCGAATGCGTTAACCGCTCACTCACTCACTAACCGCGCTCAATAACAAACATTTAGACCATCTTTAACTCGACAATAAATCCCCTGTTCCCTATTTTTTTCATTTATATAATGTGTATTGTCTGATTAACTAGAAAATTAAACTTCAGTATGTATTGACTTATTTGTTAGTCTTATATTTATTTGCTACTTTCATGAACTGTATGTATAATCTATACTAATATTATAAAGCTGAAGGGTTTGTTTGTTTATTTGAACGCGCTAATCTCAGGAACTACTGGTTCGAATTGAAAAATTATTTTTGTGTTGAATAGACCATTTATCGAGGAAGGCTTTAAGGTATATAACATCACGCTGCGACTAATAGGAGCGAAGAAACAATGGAAAATGTGGAAAAAACGGGGAAAATTATTCATCTTTGAGGGCTTCTGTTGCGTGCGCTGCGAAAACGGTTCAAGATACCAAAAAAATATGTATGAAAGGATTATTCCTCTTGAAATGATCTAAAAAAATGTCCGCGACAGTATATGTCTATCTTTTAAGATTAACTCACTAGAACCGTTTTTATGGTAATCAAATTTGGTCCAAATTAATGCATTATTACCAATTAATTGTTAGAGTTGTATCAACATAATAATATTAATCTTTATCCAAATAAATGTGTTGTTGATTAAGAGTATTTAATTGTGAACAAAATTGTCTTTGGCATCACTTAATTTCAATGAACATCTTAGAAGATATTACGCGCGGTCGGCTCCCTTCTGAACGGTTGTAGTTTCCCATTATGGAAGTTTGTTAACATTTTAAAATTAACTACAAATATGAGAGCACATTTGTGGGGAGGTAGTATAACTTTTCCTTCAAAGTTACTTTTAATAGGAGACGGGAAAGTACCTCATTTTGAAAATAAAATTGAAATTGATCGCGATTTAGGAGAAAGAGTAAGTAACATTGAGGACTTAATATCGATAGTTTACCCTGAAATCAGCTAAATAGAAAATAAAGATCATCAATGGATGTGTCAAAGGGCAATATTGGCGGCGAGAAACAGTAGCGTGGACGAAATTAACGACCTAATTTTAAGTAAACTTCCAGGAGACATAGTTACCTACACATCTATTGATAACGTAATGGATCAAGAAGATGCGGTACATTACCCACAAGAGTTTCTTAATTCTTTGAACCTAAGTGGCCTTCCCCCCATATTCCCTCAAGTTAAAAATAGGTGCCCCAATAATTTTACTTCGAAATCTCAAACCACCAAATTTATGTAACGGAACCCGACTTCAAATTAAATTTCTACGCAATAACGTGATCGTTGCAACAGTTTTGACTGGTCCAGCAGTTGGCCAAACAGTGCTTATACCTCGCATCCCAATGATTCCAAATGATTTACCTTTTAATTTTAAAAGAAATCAATTTCCCGTTAAGCTATCTTTCGCCGTTACAATTAATAAATCACAGGGGCAAACATTTAAACACGTAGGAATCGATTTACGTCAAGACAGCTTTTCACACGGCCAACTATATGTCGCGTTGTCAAGATCGGATTGCGGAGAAAACCAATATGTTCTTCTGCCACAAGAAATAAAACTAGAAATATAATTTACGCAGAAGTACTTTAAAATAATTATGTTCTTTTAAAAACTTAAAAACTAAATTTGCAAAAAATTGTCTAAAATAATAACAGAAATTGATGCGGACAAAGTCGTGGGTAACTGCTATAATTTATAAAGCTGAGGAGGTTGTTTGCAAAAATAAATATGATGTCCAAGATAACTATTCCACGCGGACGAAGTCGCGGGCACAGCTAGTATTTTATATAACCAGAGCTGGAAACATTGAATAATTTGTAGGACGCCATAAACTGTTTTCAGTATCACGTGGAGTGGTCGGACTCATTTCATAATTTCTGTTTAACTCCCAACAGAAGAAATATTTGTATAGGTTAATGCAATGAGAAAGTACTAAATTATTTTAATCTATTCTTTGACAGCTAAGATTGAACAGAACTAAATTAATTTTAAATTTCATACACAAGAAAACGTGAACCGTCAGAAATTTGTGAAAGATTTAAAAGACAGTTTGGGAATAATTTGTCGAGCAGTAGTGAAGCTACCAAAGACTCTGATAATATCTTATAATCTAGGAGGGAGATGCGACCTGTGCACTGAAATCTATGAAAACAATACTGAACCCCAACCGTGTGTTAGCAATTGTATTTAGTAAATTATTGATTATAATTTAGTTTCGGGCACTCTTCATCATCGTAAAGACTGCAGTTCTTGTACCCTTTCTGTTGATATAAGATTAATTTTCCCTATATCCACACCCTATTCCGGAGAAGGCAATATCGGTCTCACTGACGTGTAATTATTTTCTTGAAACTCATAACAGCAGACTGGCAACGACGATGGAAATTAGAATAACTAATATAACAAAGAGCATATTAATTTACACATTGGGGGAAGGGCTTCACTCGGTATAAATATGAGCAGAAGGAAATATTTTCTGGGGTATTAGCTAAACCTGTAAGGCATCCCGCTTCCAGTTATCAAGGGGTCAGGACTTAAGATTTTTTACCTTAAAGGTTGCTGGTGAGAGGATAAAAATATATGACTAAAATGACTCTGAAAGGCATTTGATAGGGAAAATCATTAATACTAAAAACTTTGAAACCACAAATGAGGGCTTCAACGTGGAAAGTGAAGAATAATGCTGAAAGTTACACAAAGCCACTTAGAAATGATGTCATTAGTGATCTGTAGCCAGTCTCGGATCCAGGGGAGAGGGCAAGGGGCTAAAGCCCCCCCCCCCACCCAAAAGTATCTAGGTCCACCCCAAAACTGTAATTTTAGACCTTTTTTTTTTTTAGATATATTGATGTTTTATGGGCGGCATGACTATAAAGTCTATTCTTGCCCGACTAATCCGATCGTGATGAAATTTGACAAGGAGATGCTATTTGACATTAGGATTGACACAGGGTACTATTTTCTGTATACACAGTACATATTGTCATTGAATTATGAAAACTATCTGAACTGCGACAGACAGACGCATAATATCTATACATCTCTGTAATGGCAAACGACTATAAGGTCTGGTAGCGTAGTGGGTAAGGTGCTACTTCTTAACAAATTCCCGTGAGGTTTCGGTTTCAAACTCCGTTGGGAGCAAACATTTTTATGAATTGTTTTTCATAGTTTGAGCCAAGCCTAGGATTTTGTAGTAAGAATACCATGTTGAAATTTAGGTCCCATAAATTCAGGGCTGGAATGCGTGGCAAATCATAGGCGGTAGAAGAGTGCCTTAAGCGTTTACTCTATTCACGATATACTGGTTCTACACACAGGTTGTGTGTGTTCTAAACTAATAATGTTAAAGATGCGAAAGTAAGTTTCCGTCTTTTCGTTACATTTTGCCGACTATATATGTATACCGATGACAAGGAATTACTTTGTATCTTTAGGAAGGAAACAGTATACTTTTTACCGGTATGAATAACAGTTTTAATCATGAGACAAGTTCGACGGTAGAATGGTATATCGATGACGTTCCCGTCATATTATGCCGACTCGGTGTTGTTTGGGACATATCTTAGGTAACTTTCAGCTCTGTATATCCAATTCTAGCAATCAAATTCTTAGTCCCCGCGTACGAAGTCGCGGGTAACAGCTAGTAATATTATAAATGAGGAAGTTCTCTGTCTGTTTGTTACGTTTTGTCGACTAAATGGTGATACCGATATTGATGGAATTTGACAAGGAAATACTTTGTATCTGTAGGAAGGACACAGGACTTTTTTTCGCTATTTATAACAGTTTTAGTCACGAATTTTTGAAAACTTGTAGAATGGTGACAGACAGACGGATGCGTGTGTTAGTCTGTGTTGTTATTACGTTTGCTCAAACTGTGCTTCTCGCATAGTCTGTTAGTATATGATTTGTTAATAAATTTCATTTAGAGACAAAACTTATTATTTGGTATAGATTTCGATTTGCTCTGCACTATTACTTTGTGTCTGCCTAAAGGTTTCTGGAACCAGTTTATTTTGTCTTCTTTTCTGACATGCTTTGCGTTCGTGAACCTGGCCTAATGTGTAGCTCTAGAAGAGCACGAGTGGCTAAAGTTATTAGAACCCAAGAATCTGATGCTCATGCTGAAGAAAGAAGAAAAGACCAAGCTAAAATAAAGCTGCCCTCAGTTAAACCATCCTCTCCCCCCATTTCACCGCACCTTCGTTTCTTTTTCTGTTTTTAAATAAGTTGGAAATTGATTCTCTTCATCAA